>CM031242.1:974635257-975095257 GCA_018340775.1 Taxus wallichiana var. yunnanensis
ACATCCTTGAGTTTGAGTAGAAGAGTATAAGTGTGCTCAAGGATATTAAGAAAGGCACTATTGAGAGTGTCAGAGAGTATGATGCCCATTTTAAAATGTTGTTATCTAAGCTTTCTTATGATATTCATGCAAGCCAACATGCACAATGGTTTGTTGGAGGCTGATTACACCTTTTAGGAGGGCATTATCACATAAAACATACATTGATCCATGTGAAGCACTTGAAGCCACCTTACGTGCTGAGGTAGTTGGAAGTATAGACACTGGGGTGAGCCCATTTTTAGAAGCATAGATCATAGCTATGGAAAAGTAGTTGGAGAAACTATGGAAAATTCAACACATGAGATGCACACAGGATTTGGTGCATAGATTGTGAAGTGGAAGGTCACACAAAGGATAGTTGTCCCCACAGATCAAGTGTGCTCATTGTTGTTGGATTGTGAGATATGCCATTTAAACCATGATGTTAGCCATTTTGCCCATTACTACAATGCATGTGATAAGGAAGAATGTTTCATGCTACTATAAAATCTGTAGGTCCATGACTCATGACATGGAAGACTGTTGGCTGATTGGTTAGATCCATGATGTTATAGATATTGGTGTATGATAGACAGGAGTTTCAGATAACTCTAAAGGAAAGAATGAGCATCAGGATGGGATCACAATCAGGTGTGCTATGATCGGAATGAAGGGCATTTTGAAGGTAGTCGTGGCAGAGGTCGAGGATACCATGGTGGATTTGGAGGATGAGGCCGTGGTGGTGGAAGAAGTGAGTTCCCTCATGGAACATGTTATACATGTGGATCTCTTGACCACTAGGTGTGAATGTCCTCAGAATATTACATGTTCTTTCTGTGGAAAGAATCATAGTTATGAGGAGTTCCAGACTTATATGAGCATCTTAGAAAGCAACATAAATAGGAAAACAAAGGCATAGGGATGGTTAGGATACAATGTGTTGTGGAAAATCAGTGGATGCCCAAGTTGGAAGTAGAATCGAGGCATTGCAGGTAAAGATCACGACCCACGTTGAAGCAAGCAGTGCGCCAAAGAAGCATTACAAGCAGAAGCCTACCATCACTAAGGAGGAGGTTCTACATGCACGGTACCCAGATCCTACCCATTAGAAGGAGGTTTACAAGAAACCATGGAGGTACTCAGGAATCTTCAGGGTGAAATACAATATTTAAAGAGAAATCATGGAAGATGGAGAAAAAAAATCATCAGAGATGGTCCAAACTGATATAGATGACTTGAGAGAAGTGTGCAAATTGTTTGCCTAGGAGAATATCATTCCATTATTGGGGAATTGGTTAAAAGGAAATACTCCATGCGTGTAAGTATTGAGACTGGATGATAGATCCTGCATGCAAATCTTCCCCCTCATAGCCTAGATTATGACAAGGAAATAACTCTGAATGTTGTTGTGGATGGGTGGCTATTGAGTAATATATTGATTGATATATGCATGGAAGTCAATGTTCTTACCTTAGATGCATGGGAACAAATGGGGAGACCCCCATTGCAGCCATCCTCTAATGTATTGTTCATGGCTAATCGGACTAAGGCCACTCCCATCGGAGTTTTAAAAGATGCATCCATTACCATACAAGGAGCCAAGTTCATTGGAGATTTTGAGGTTTTAGTGTTAGCAGAGTCAGATAGCTTCCCAATCTCTATTGGGGCATCCTTGGTGCTATTATAAAATAATGTTGATCTTTGGTTCAAAAGGGTTATATCAGTTTTGAAAACAAGGAGGAAAGAGTTATTATCCCTTTAACAGATGGAAAATTTGTGCCCTATGTTGAGCCCTTGAGTGAAGAAGACCTGAATAGGATTTATGTACTGCCATCAGGATCAGAGGTGCTTGAGCCATGTAAAGAAGGAATCCTTTAGTGGGAGGATGCACAATCTATTAGCGATACTACAAGTGTTGCTTGTGATAATTGGGCTCATAGCACTTATGAGTTGGTAGGGTGTGAAGTAAAGAGCATATTTCTAAGGGAAAAAAACCATGTTATGTCAGGAGAATAGGTAATAACTCGGTACCTTGTTACACTAGAGAAGGAGATCTATGGTGTTCCTGTGCCATGGAAGAAATGGTGGATAGACCCATTGGAGAAAGAAGAAATATGCTAGCATATACCTACGTGGGACAACACGCACATTGGTGGGTGGTCCATAAGGATAATCTTGTAGGATGGAATGAAATTAGGATTTCTCTTGCCACTAGGTTCTATAGGAGAAATGCACCTACTCAAATATGTACTTATCATGGTAATCAACCTATTCAACACCACGTTTAGAAGTGTGAGAGACTCTGGACAGAGGGGTAGGAAGCTTTACCACCTTCGCTCTGGGTGCACAAGTTTTATTCCACTTTACAAGGTTGTGTGTGTGCTTGGTATGTATATGTAGAACTCCATAGAGAGACTAGAAATTGGTAGGATTTAATTTACAAGAATGGCCCAGATGTTTGACTTCTTCTCTACCAAGCCTCGGTGGAAGAAGCATTAAAAGTCATAAAGTGCTTAACTATGGGAGATAGTGCCAAGGTTGAAGAACTCCTTAGGAGTTATTGGATGAAGGAAACTCAGGAGCGCATGTCTTGTTGAAGAGACAGAGGTGATGCCACACTACTTTAGTGTGCTTGCCTTGAGAAAGAAAAAGGAAAAATGGTCTACTTAGTGGATGATGAAGAAGTAGAAAATCTGGATATAAACCATTCAATAGGTAGGTGTGAGGTGTTGGATAGTGTAGATAAGACCACATGCGTGCCTATCATGAACCTATGAAGAAAAAGAAAGTGAATATTGGATCAGATGTTGAGCCTAAGGAGGCCATAATTGGAGACTATTGGTTAGACTTTGAAGTGGAAAAAATCATAGAGCTACTATGGGATTATCAGGACTTATTCCCTCGAGGGTACCATGAACTTAAAGGCATGCATGAATCATTAGGGGAGATGAAGATAAATCTTAAAGAGGGTGTGCCCTAGTTAGAAAGAGACCCTATAGGATGAACCCCAACTTGCGTGAAAAGGTCAAAGAAGAGATTGAAAAATGTTGAAGTCTAGGATTATCAAGCCCCTCTTGATGAGTCAGAATGGGTTAGTCAATGGTGATCAGTATCAAGAAGGATGGATGGATTAGGATCTGTGTGGACTATAGGGAGCTGAATGTTGCATGTGTGACTGATCCCTTTCCTATGCCATTCACTGAGGAAATACTAGAAGGTGTTGTAGGGTGCAAAATCTATTCATTTATAGATGGGTTCTCTGGGTATCATCAAGTTAGGATTGCCTAGGAGGATCAGGAAAAGACTACTTTTACTACTTGAATGGGGTAGCTTCACCTATATTGTGATGCCTTTTGGTCTGAAAAAATGTGCTGTTGTATTTTCATGCATAGTTGTTCAAGCATTCAAGGAGTTTATTCACAACTTCTTATAGGTTTATTTGGATGATTGGATGGTGTATGGATTAGTTAAGGATCATTGTGACAAATATATGCTTAATGTTTGAAAGATGTAGATAGTTGAGTATCTCTTTGAACATCAAGAAGTGCATATTTGCTACACCATTTGGGATATTGTTAGGACACATAATCTGTAAGGAAGGTTTGTTGGTTGATCCAGCTAAGGTTGTAGTCATTATAGGCCTAAAAGAGCCTACAGTTAGAGTGAGGTGTGTGGATTTTTGGGTCATACATAGGATATTATAGGAAGTTTATTAAAGGATATGCCAAAGTTTTCACACCTTTGGAGGAGTTATTGAAAGGAAAGGTACGTTCTACTGGGGAGAACCACAACAACAGCGTGCATTCGAGACATTAAAGGAGAAACTTACTACCGTGCCTATTCTATTATACATTTTCCTTCATGGGACCAACCATTTCATGTACATGTGGATGCCTCTGGCATGACCATTGGTGTAGTATTGGCTCAGCTAGAGAGAAGGTATTATAGATCATCCTATCTATTTTGCTAGTAGAAAGTTGACTCTACAGAACAAAACTACACAACTACAGAGCGTGAAGCTTTGTCAATGATCTATGCGCTACATAAATTACGATAGTACTATTAGCTACACCATTTGTCTTTTATACAGATCACATGGCATTGAAGTATTTGGTAAACAAACCCATTTTATAGGGGTGCATATGCAGATGGGTACTCTTATTTCAAGAATTTGATTTCATAGTTGTGGTAAAACAAGGAAAAGTAATTCTAGACCAGACCATTTATCCAGAATACAGTTAGGAGAAGAAGCACGGAAATTGAAGATACCATGCCAGATGCACAATTATATAGGTTATAATGAGTGCACCATCGGAATTAGAGGACATTGTTGTCTTTCTGAACATGCATGGCACCAGAAGGAATGAAATCCTTAGAAAAAAAAACTTATATACGTGGACACCCTATATGTTAATTAGCGGTGACTTGTACAAGTTAGGTCGGGATGAAGTATTGTGTTGTTGTGTACTGGAACATGAGCACATAGATATCATGGAGGAAGCTCATGGTGGTATTGCAGGTGGCCACTATGTAGGTGACACCACTTGTGTGCAAAGATTCTACTTGTTGGATTATGGTGGGAGACCTGTATAAAGATTGTAAGGATTATTGCAAGGCTTGTGATCATTGTCAACATCTTGGAAAACTAGGTCAATGAGATGAAATGCCTCTAAGACCTATTACTAGTGTAGAACCATTTGAGAAATGGGCTATAGATTTTGTGGGTCCTATTTCACCATGCATGCGAGAACTGGATCATGCTATATCATAACTTGCATAGATTATCTGACAAGGTGGGAAGAAGCAACACCTACAAAGGATTGTATAGTGACTACTACTAGGTTTCTATGGGAAAATATTATTACATGGTATGGATGTCCTTTAAGTTTGACCAGTGATAGGGGCACACACTTTCTGAATGAGACAATCAAAATTTTATTGGATGAATTCATGATTGCACACCATAAGACTACACCATATCATCCTCAGGAAAATGGGACTATTGAGGCTTTCAACAAAATTTTGAGCCAGACATTGACAAAAATATGTGATGTTGGAAGAAAGGATTGGGATGATAAAGTATCTGTAGTACTTTGGGCATATCAAACAACATATAAAAGGTTGAACAAAGCCACACCATTTCAGTTAGTGTTTGGCGTAAAGTAGTTCTTCCTATGGAATTCATGTTACCATCTTTGTGTATTATGTGCGCATTGGAGGTCTAGCTGATGAAAGCATTAGAAGAATGGATTGAAAAGTTAATCAAGTTGGATGAGTGATGAGAAATAACACATGTTGGAGTCAAAAAAAAAAAGAAGGCTAGGTAAGCATGGCATGACAGGCACATCAGGGATAAAAAGCTTGAGATAGGATAGATGGTGCTCCTTTATGATTCTAAATTTTTGTGCCATCTAGGAAAACTCAAAGTACATTGGTTGGGGCCATATGTTATCACTCACATACTTGAAACATGTGCTTGTCAATTAGAGGTGCTTGATGGAATACGGTTACCTAGATACTTCAATGGGAGTAGGTTGAAGCCCTACTATAAATAAGTCTTCTTGGTGTTTGTAATAAGGTAGTGTTTCCATTTAGATTAGGTTTCAATTCTACATTTCCTTAATGTGTTTCCTTCTTTGTCATTATGCTTTGTCAATTTAGTTGGTGTTTTTGTGTAATAAGTGTGTTTATGCGCCAGAAGCTAATTACTATTTGGAGAATTTTTATGCATGAGAGGACTACACATACCCTTAGTGTGGGGTGGTTATTGATATCTAGGTACATTAGGACTGATGAAAATAAGTACACATGAAAGGAACTAACTGCTATGGGTGTTATTCAAGTTGGAAAATTGAAAAAAAAAATATTTCTTCTGGAAATGAGGACCATAGGTGGAGGTAAATGAAGAAACAAGTATAACGTGAGGTAAGAGGCCATGGGAACTAAGGAAGGTGCAGTGGTGAGGTACTCGGGTGCATGGAGACGTGTTGAAGAGAAAGTCTGTGGCTAGAAGGTAGGAAGGCATGCTAGAAGGTTATAGCTTGGGCGTGAAGATGTACCATGTGGAAGGAAAAAATGGTCGATTAATGAGAGGATTGTTGGTAGGTGGAGGAGTAATAAATGCACTAAATTTTTGAAAATATATATAAGGATGGGATGCGAGTTCATTTTTACCATTGCAATTAAGAGAATTTGAAAAGAGCTAAGTGTGAATGAGCTGAGAAATCATGTTGAGGTGTGAAGAGTGTGAAACCAGACATGGAGAGAAGGTTTGTGTGTAGGAGAAGCTTGCGTTCCCATAGGTGAAGGGTTTGAGTGAAAGATGTGTTACAAATGAGCTAGGGCACATGATTTCCACTAGGGCATGGAGATTTGAACTAGGGTTTCAACTTGCTCGATTACAGAGGGTAGAAAAGAGATTTTTAGATGGCACCGAAGAAAGCACCCACAATAGGAGTAAAAGGGAAGAAGAAGGTGAAGTGGAAGAAGAAATTACTCCGAGAGTAATTTCTCAGAAATGTAGTATCAGAGGGCATGATGTGGGACAAGAATGGGATTCCCACATCCATCAATGTAAAATCAATGATTACAACCATCGTACATCAGATAATAAGAAGGAGCTCGATGCGTTGTTGAGCAAAAAAAATGAACAAGTGCACAACAGAAGATATGCCAGTGTACGATGATGTTGGTGAGAAGTTACTAAAGTAGATTGGAGTCTACAGTTGTATGAGCTGCCATACTTTGGGAAGTATGAACCATTGTATCGATGGTTGATGAGAAGAGTCCATGAGGACTTCTTCTACTTTTTTGGATGGAGGGTTAGAATCATAGCTGCCTTGATTTCAATAGTGACAGGACTAAGGGCCTCAGGAGTGGATCTGGAGAGTGATTTAACTGATAAGGCCACAATCCTAGAGACAAGGAAGGAGTTGGGGTATACAAAGGTTGCATGTGGCATGGACATTGAAAAATTGAAGAAGTACCCAGTAGTGCAGGTAGTTGCACATCTTGTAACAAAGTTGAATGACCAAGAAAGGTGGTCGCAAGTAAACACAATGTGGTTGCACATTAAAAGAAGATGTCTCAAGGAGTGATCTACAATATCATGGATCACATAGCAAAGACAATCATTGAAGAAGTGTGGACAGGTGACAAGAATAAGTTTTGGCACTATTTTATTATCTTTGGTGTTTATGGAGATTGGAGTGCCCGATGGGCCAAAGGAGAAGATTTGGGAGTACCCCATGGAACACAAGTCTCTCTGGAAAGATTTCAAAAATACTTGTGTGAAGGATCAATGAGTGGACCATTCAAGTAGAGGGTGGAGAAGTGGTATGATAGACTCATGCGGCATTTGAAGAAGAATGGTGCATACCCAAGGAGTTACCTTTGGTGGTGGGTAAGGTAGTATAGTTTTGTAGTCTACCAACATTTTTGCATCGTGGATTTGCGATGAAGGATGGGGCTTGGAGCCCATGGTGCAAATTACCATATGCCTTCACAACAAGATATTTCTAGGCATCAGTTCACTAGTTTTGGATGTGCACCACCTAAGCCTTCAATGAGACAAGGTAGATTGTGACTACCACACTCTGAGAAAGAAATATGTATATCAGGGTGGAATGCCTACATTGAGAGGCTTATCTTAGATATTATAAGCATGAATCTGTAAGCTTGGTAGTTGGGGACACTGAGAGCAAGTGCTTGTGTACCTTAACTCAAGCCCAAGCTGGAGAACAATAAGTATGTGGAGAATGATTTCACGCTCCCAGGGCTGCCAAAAGGTAAGCATACAATGGAAAATGTTCCAAGCACCTAAGCCCATAGAGACAATACAAGTAGATGATGAAGAAGAGGAGCATGAAGATAGTGGTGGTTTGGAGCACATAGAGGAAGGAGACAACCTCCAAATAGGGAAGAAGTTGAGCATGTGTGACTACTCCACCCCAGCCACAAGAAGGAGATGATGAGGACCTAGATGTGGTACAAGGAGAGTGCCACTTCAAAAGAGTATTTAGGAGAACAAGGACCCAAGGTGCTACTCCATAATCAGTGTGCAAGATCACCTCGAATCTCTCCATAGAAGGAGACAACTAGAGAAAGAAGAAGGAAGTTGAAGCTGAATGAGGAGGTGGAAGAGTTTGAGGAAAGTGTGCCCAATTCCCCTACACCTCAGAGAATGTGGAAGAACAAAAGGATGAAGAAATGAAGGATGGAGAAGAGGAGAAAAGGAGGAGAGAGAGAAGTGACTGAGACTACTCAGGGTATGGTAGAACAAGCTCCAAATCTTGAAGCCCAAGTTCCTAAGGGGCCAAGATCAAAAGAACAAGTGGAGAATATGTTCCATTGGTCATGGGCTATTGAGGACATAGGTAAAATTTTCCACGCCCATTTTCAAAGCATAGTGACACAAAAGGAGTTGTATGGCTGGGAGCTGATGGATGAAGATATGGAAACCATGTGCAAGGAAGAAACTATCATCATGGTGATGCACACACACATGGATGAACCAGAATTTGATGTATGTGAAGAGTCATGTGTATCAAGGAGGTTGAAGAAGACACCTCAGGCTAGACACATAACAGTAAAGCCTATTGTTATGTCAGATGAACAAGTGAGAAATGCTTTGGTGAAAGTCTCAATAGAGGTGGCATGGATGAAATATGGATAAGGCTGCAACAATTAGGGTGCTAAGAGAAGAGATCAAAACTAAGGATGTAGAAATAGCGTGCCTAAAGAAAGAAAAAGACTTGGCATAGAAGAAGAATGTTGTTTTCATTAGCATGGCTAGAGGAAGTTGGGGACAATATCATGAAAGAAAAGCCACACTTAGAGCCAAAGGTACCCAAAACATTTCCTTTCGAGCAATGCATTATGTAAGTACCTTGGTGGACTTAGTGCTTGAAGATGAACCTCTATGCATGCAGAACCAAAGGATCCTAACACATAGAGAAGAGAGAGAAAAGGCTTTGGTGATGAGAAAGATTGCATCATATGAGGGGTTGCTTAGAGCTTGTAGGAGGAACTGAAGAAAGTAGATCAAGCATTGAATATTTATAGCCCCAGAAGCCATTATAAGAACCAGGACCATTTTGGAAGACAATGAAGTCCTGAAGGCCATGAAAGATGAGACCTTGGGCCACGTAGAATGATTAGTGCACTTGTCAAGAAGAAGTGTGAGGCCCTTACAACAGCTCAAGAACCACACAAGGAAAGGTTAGATGAGCTTGGGAAACTCATCACACAAAATATGGACTTATTAGAAGGAAGAATGACTGCCATGTCCAACATTGTGTTGGTCTTGCATAGAATGAGAAAGGAGAGATTGCAAAAGATGAGTTAGAGTCAATTGTAGTGGATATCCCAGAAAAGGAAGAGGTTGTGCTCAATGATTGGTAGACTTTAGAGGTGGAAATAAAAGAAGAATATCAGAATTGATTCTTTAGGTTGAAGCAGAAGATATTGTAGGGTAAAGACATTCTTTTATTCATCAAAATTCTTTCTATTCTTTATTCATATTCTTTGATTCATTTTGAGAGACAACCATTTCTAGGGTGGAAATGTAATTAGTGTGGGGTAATGTTGATCAGTTAAAATATGGCACTTAGCAAAGAACATATAGAAGGTTCACGTGAGAAAGAAGAGTGCATTCAAAAGTGTGGGAGGATCGGAAAGGAATCACACGCTGAGGACAGAGACAGATTGGGACTTAGCCATTTTCACGATGATGAGGATCTATTTTTGGAGATAGTGTGCGGAGCACACAAACCGGTTAAAAGACTTGTGTGACATGCATTGGCTATTTTGGAGGATCGGCTATGAAGTGCTTTGCATGGATACATGTTGAGAATAGATTTACTACTGATAGTTAACTAGAAGAAGTCTATTGTTAGCGCACTTGCATGTGTGGCTATTATTGTAATGTGTGTGGCTAATAATAGCATGACCTATTTTGGGATTAGATAAGTGGTGAAGGGAAAGTCCCCACCCTTATAAATATGTAGTGAACTGTGTGTGGCATATAGGGATGCATGTGAGAACTGAGTTATTGTGAGGTTATGCTACCAAATATGATGTGCATGCATGAGACTATGGTATATCTATTGTAATAAGCTTATTATGTATTTATCATGTTTAATATAATGGAGGTGTGTTGGCTGAATCAAGAGTGTTAAAAATTAGTATAATTGGTTTTCATGCATGCTTGATTTCATCATGGTTATCTCTTAAGTTATGTTATTCTCTAGATCTAGATCTGAATATGTACTATAGAATGATATATTAGTCATAGATTTAAAGAGCGGCACAGTACCTTTTCACACTTTGGTGAGCACTCGGTCTAGGATGAGTGATGTGCTAGCGTGCCTAGGATTTTATGTGTGAGTTCTAGGTTACATCATTAGTTCCGTTATTGGGACCTCTTTTCAACTGTTTTTAGGATGGTTCACGATGAAGACATATTGGTTTACCACAACAAGTGTTGAGAGTGGATACATGATTTAGAAGAAGAATATGCACAAATGGTTTAGCATCGGATATGAGATTAACACACGTGTATGGGTGGAACAAAATCTATATGATAGTTTATGTGAGAGCTTTTTTCCATCTTTCTAGTAGAATTATGCAAGTGGTTGATTGCTTATGCATCTAAACAAAATTGGAGGTATCGTACACTTGTCTAGATGTAGGAAGAATTTCAGGCCCTTTATTATCTTTGATCGATTTGGACTGCATGATGGATATGTGGTTCCATAGTGTTTTGAATAGTTATATCAATTTTTACGATATCAAGGGAACTTACCCGCAAGGCATTCCATTTTTATCAAGATCTTGATGGTAACTTTGAATTTGGAGAGGAAATTGATGGCTAACTAAACCCTACACGCATGGGGGAAGGAGTAGGCTTGGTGAAAGATGGAAGACCTAGCGGTAGGGAGGAGAGAGAGGAAAGGTGACTTAAATATAATGAGGCATGTAAGATGGAGGTAGAGAAGAAATGGAAGGTTGTAGAGAAAATGGCGTTGCGAGAGAAAGATAGTTAGAAAAGGAATTGAATTTCATGTAAAAGACATGGAAACACGAGCATCATGAACTCCCCATTTGGGAAAGCATGCAAGGAACCCTCCTCATCCTCACGTAGAAGCACGCCAAAAAAATGTCCTAGGCCTCGGGCGTGCATCGAATCCACTGAAAACCAAGAGCAAGGGCAAGGTTTCAGGTAGATTGATGCGTACCCATGACCCGAGGATGTTTCTGCTGGCATGGTTCTACGTGATGCCAAGGAGGGTTCCCTATCATTCTTTACCAAATGGGGAGTTCTGATGCTCAATTTCCATGTATTCTACATGAAATTCAACTCCTTCTTGAACTATCTTTCTCCACAACACCATTTTCGATGCAACCTCCTCCTGCTTTTCTACCTCCCTCTTATGTGCCACATTATACTTAAGTCACCTTTCCTCTCTCTACCTCTCTGCCGCTAGGTCTGCCATATTTCACCAAGCCTGCTCTTGCCCCCATGTGTGGTGGGGTTTAGTTAGCCATCATTTTTCTCTCCAAAATCAAATTTACTATCAGGATCTTGATCCCCATGGAATGCCTTGCAAGTAAGTTCCCCTTGGATATTGTAAAAACTAGAATTCAGCTACCTCTAGGCATGAATAAGTGGAAATTTAGTACTCCAAGATATAACTATTCAAAACACCATGGAACCACGTATCCACAACGCAAGTCTAAATCAAATCAACATCATAAAGGGCCTGAAATTCTTCCTACGTCTAGAAAAGTGTGCGATACCTCTAATTCTATTTAGATGCATAAGCAATTAGCCACTCAATGTATAATTCTACTGGAAATATAGCGAAGGAGTTCTCATATAAACTATCATATATATTATGTTCCACCTATACGTGTGCATTAAACTCAGATCTAGTGTTGAACCTCCATGCGTGTTCTTCTTCTAAATCATGTATCCACTCCTCAACACTTACTAGGTTCAACCAATATGTCTTCATCGCAAACCATCCTGAAAACAACTGAAAAAGAGGTCCCGGAAACAGAACCAATGATGTAGCCTAGAACTCACCAATAAAATCCCAGGTGTGTTGGCACATCACTCAGCCAAAACCTAGTGCTCACCTGAAGCATGTAAAGGTACCAGGCCCCTCTTTAGGGTTATTGTTGCAGGATGTTAGCATGATGAAGACTTAAAGCATTCCGATCTATGACTATTATATCATTCTACAGTACATATTCAGATCTATATCTAGAGAATTAAAAAAAAGAGATAACCATGATGAAATAAAACATGCACAAACCAATTATACTCAAGATTTTACACTTTGATTCAGCTAACACATTCCATTACATTAAACATGATAAATACATAGAAGCTTATTACAATAAATAATACCATAGTTTATGTGCACATCAGATTTGGCAGCATAACCTCACAATAACTCAGTTCTCACATGTCATCCTATGCTACATAGTTCACTACATATTCATAAGGGTGGAAACTTTCCCTTCACCACTTATCTAATCCTAAAATAGGTCGCATGCTATTATTAGCCACACATTGTTACAATAATAGCCACACATGCAAGGGCACTAACAATAGACTTCTTCTAGTTAAAGGTTTGTAGTAAATCTATTCTCATCCTATATCCATGCAAAGTACTTCATATCCGATCCTCAAAAAATAGCCAATGCGTGTTGCGCAAGTCTTTGACCGGTTTGTGTGCTCCACACGCTATCTCCAATAATAGCTCCTTATCATGAAAATGGCTAAGTCCTGAATTTGTCTCTATCCTCAGACGTGATTCTTTTCCAATCCTCCCGCTCTTTTGATTGTACTCTGCACTTCCATGCGAACCTTTGTATGTTCCTTGCTAAGTGGCATATTTTAAATGATCAACATTACCCCACACTAATTACATTTCCACCCAGCAATGGTTGTCTCCAAAACGAATCAAAGAATGTGAACAAAGAGATAGAAAGAATTTTATGAATAAAATAATGTATTTACCCTGCAATATCATCTACTTCAACTTGAAGAATCAATTCTAGATATTCTTATTTTATTTCCACCTCTAAAGTCTACCAATCATTGAGCGTGGCCTCTACCTTTTCTAGGATATCCACTGCAATTGACTCTAGCTCATCTTTTGCAATCTCTCCTTTCTCATTCTACAAGACCAAAACAATGTTGGACATGGCAGTCATTCTTCCTTCTAATAAGTCCATATTTTGTGCGATGAGTTTCCCAAGCTCATCTATCCTTTCCTTGTGTGGCTTCTTGAGTTGATGTAAGGGCCTCGCACTTACGCTCTAAGTACCTTTGGCTCTAAGTGTGGATTTTCTTTCATGATAATGTCCCCAACTTCCTCTACCATGCTTTGATGAAAAAAATGTTCTTATTTTGTGCCAAGTCTTTTTCTTTTTGTAGGTGCACCATTTCTGCATCCTTAGTTTTGATCTCTTCTCTTAGCGCCCTAATTGTTATTTCTACCACCTCTATTGAGACCTTCACCAAAGCATTGCTCACTTGTTCATGTGACATAACAATAGGCTTTATTGTTATGTGTCTAACCTAAGGTGTCTTCTTTAACCTCCATGACACACATGAATCTTTACATACATCAAATTCTGATTCATCCATTACATGTGCATCGACCATGACATTTTCTTCCTTATGTGCATGGTTTCCATATCTTCATCCATCAGCACCCAACAATAAAAATCCTTTTGTGTCACTATGCTCTGTAAATGGGAATGGAAAATTTTACTGTGTCCTTAGCGTAATCCATGGTGATGGAACATATTCTCCACTTGTTATTTTTTATCTTGGCCCCTTAGGAACTTGGGCTTAAATATTTGGATCTTGTTTTTCGTACCTTGAGTAGTCTCGGTCATTGTCTCATCTACCTCATTTTCTCCCTCTTCTCCATCCTTCATTTCTTCATCCTTTGGTTCTTCCACATTCTCTAGAGGTGTAGGGGAATTGGGCGCGCTTTCCTCAGACTCTTCCACCTCCTCATTCAGCTTCAAATTCCTTCTTCTCTTCTCATTTTTCTCCTTCTGTGGAGAGAGTCAAGGTGATTTGGGCACTGACCGTGGAGTAGCACCTTGGGTCCTTGTTCTCCTGAATACTCTTTTGAAGCAGCTCTCTCCTTGTACCGCATCTAGGTCCTCATCATTTGGAGGCTTCATCCTGCCTCTCCGTGCTCCAAACCACCACTATCTTCATGCTCCTCTTCTTCATCATCAACTTGTATTGTCTCTGTGGGCTTAGGTGCTGGAACATTTTCCATTGTATGCTTACCTTTTGGCGGCCCTAGGAGCATGAAATCATTCTCCACATACTTATTGTTCTCTAGCTTAGGCTTGAGTTATAGGTACACAAGCACTTCTCTAGTGTCCTCAAGCTGTCAAGATTACAAGCTTCATGTTTATAATATCTGAGATAATCCTCTCAATGTAGGTATTCTGCCCTGGATATACATATTTCTTTCTCAGAGTGTGGTAGTCGTAATCTACCTTGTATGCATTGAAGGTTAGGTGGTGCGCATCCAAAATCGGTGAACTAATGCCTAGAAATATCTTTTTGTGAAGGCATATGGCATTTTGCACCATGGGCTCTAAGCCCCATCCTTCATCACAAATTGTGCGATGCAAAAATGTTGATAGACTACAAATTGTATTACCTTACCCACCACCGAAGGAAACTCCTTGGGTATGTGCCACTCTTCTTCGAATGCTACATGGAGTCTATCATACCACTTCTCCACCCTCTACTTGAATGGTCCACTCATTGATCCTTCACATAATTATTTTTGAAATCTTTTCTCCAGAGATTTGTGTTCGTGGGGTACTCCCAAATCTTCTCCTTTGGCTCATCGGGCACTCCAATCTCCATAAAACCAAAGACAATAAAATATCCCTAAAACGTATTCTGTCACTTATCTACGCTTCTTTAATGATTTTATTTGCTATGTAATCCATGATATTGTAGACCACTCCTTGAGACATCTTCTTTGCAATGTGCAACCACATTGTGTTTACCTGCGACCACCTTTCTTGGTCATTCAACTTTGTTACAAGATGTGTAGTTTTTGCACTCTTGGGTACTTCTTAAATTTTTCGATGTCCACACCTGCATGAACCTTTGGTATACCCCAGCTCCTTCCTTGTCTCCAAGATTGCAGCCTTATCAGTTAAATCACTCTCTAGATCCACTCTTGAGGCCCTTAGTTTTACATCCTTTGTTGAAATCAAGGTAGTCATGTCATTCTAACCCTCCGTCAAGCGAAGTAGTAAGAAGTCCTTATAGACTTTTCTCATTAACCATCGATACAATGGTTCATTTTTCCCAAAGTATGGTAACTCATACAACTAGTAGACTCCAATCTGCTTTAGTAACTTCTCACCAATGTCATTGCACATTGGCATATCTTTGTTGTGTGCTGTTTGTTTTGTTCTCAACAACACATCAAGCTCCTTCTTATTATCGATGTACGATGGTTGTAATCACTTGATTTTACATTGAAAGATGTGGGAATCCCATTCCTTTCCCATAATCATGCCCTCTAGATATCTTTGCATTTCTAAGAAATTACTCTTGGGAGTAATTTTTCTTCTTCCCCCCTTTTACTCCTGTGCGAGTGTTTTCTTGGTGCCATCTGAAAATTCTCTCTTTTCTACCCTCTACAATTGAGCAAGTTGAAACCCTGATTCAAATCTTCATGCCCTAGTGGAAATCATGTGCCCTAGCTCATTTATAACGTGTCTTCTTCGCTCAAACCCTTCACCTATGGGAATACAATCTTCTCCTACACACAAACCTTCTCTCCATGTCTAATTTCACACTATTCACACCTCAACATGATTTCTCATCTCGTTCGCACTTAGATATTTTCAAATTCACTTAATTGCAATGATAAAAATGAACTTGCATCCCGTCCTTATATAGATTTTTAAAACTTTAGTGCATTTAATACTCCTCTAACTACCAACAATCCTCTCATTAATTGACCATTTTCGTTCCTTCTCCAAGGTACATCTTCGCGCCTAAGCATAACCTTCTAGTGTGCCCTCCTACCTTTTGGATGCAGACTTCTCTTGATGTGCTTCTTTGAACTTAAGTACCTCTTCACTGCGCCTTCCACTGGTAGTCTTCACGGCCTCTGCTTACCTCACGTTATATTTGTTTCTTCATTTACCTCCACCTATGGTCCTCATTTCCAGAAGAAATCTCTTTTTTCTCTTTCAATTTTCCAACTTGAATAACACCTGTAGCAGCTAGTTACTTTCATGTGTACTTATTTTCATCAATCATGTACCTGGATATCAATAACCACCCCACACTAAGGGTATGTGTAGTCCTCTGTGCATTAAAATTCTCCAAATAGTAATTAGCTTCTAACACGTAAACACACTTATTACACAAAAACACCAACTAAATTGATAAATGGCAACACTTCTTTATTACAAACACAACGAAGACTTATTTATAATAGGGCTTCATCCTACTCCCGTTGAAGTATCCGAGTAACCGTATTCCATAAAGCGCCTCTAATTGACAAGTACTTGTTTCAAGTATGTGAGTTATAACATACGGCGCCGACCAATGTACCTTGAGTTTTCTGGATGGCGCAACAATTTAGAACCATAAAGGAGCACCAGCTATCCTATCTCAAGATTTTTATCCTTGATGTTCTGTCATACCATGCTTTCTACCTAGCCTTTTCTTGTTTTTGACTCTAACGTGCTATTATTTCTCATCGCTCATCTAGGTGGATTAACTGCAATCCGTTATCCTAATGCTTGCTCATCGGCTAGACCTCCAACACATGCAATACGCAAAGAAGGTAACATGAATTCCACAAGAAGAACTACTTTTGTGTCAAACACTAAGCTGAAATGGTGTGCCTTTGTTCAAACTTTTATGTGTTGTTTGATATGCCCAAAGTACTGCAAATACTTTATCATCCCAATCCTTTCTTACAACATCACAAATTTTTGTCAATGTCTTGCTCAAAATTTTGTTGAAAGCCTCAATGAGTCCCATTTTCCGAGGATGATATGGTGTAGTCTTATGGTGTGCAATCATGAATTCGTCCAATAAAATTTTTATTGTCTCATTTAGAAAGTGTGTTCCCCTATCACTTGTCAAAATTAAAGGACATCCATACCATGTAATAACATTTTCCCATAGAAACCTAGTTATTGTAGCCATTGTACAATCCTTTGTAGGTGCTACTTTTTCCCACCTTGTCAGATAGTCTTTGCAAGTGATGATATAACGTGGTCCGATTCGCACATGAATAGTAAAATAGGAGCCACAAAATCTACAACCCATTTCTCAAATGGCTCTGCACTAGGAATAGGCCTTAATGGCATCTCATCTCATTGTCCTAGTTTTCCAAGACGTTGACAATGATCAAAAGCTTTGTAATAATTCTTACAATCTTTATGCAGGGTAGCCCACCATAATCCAGCGAGTAGAATCTTGCACATAGTGACATCACCTGCATAGTGGCCACCTGCAATACCACCATGAGATTTCTCTATGATAGTTGTGTGTTCATGTTCCAGTACACAATGGTTTAATACTTCATCCCGACCTAACTTGTACAGGTCACCGCTAATCAACATATAGGGTGCCACGCGTATAGCAAGTTGTTTCTTTTCTAAGGATTTCATTCCTTCTAGTGCCATTCTTGTTTGTAGAAAGACAACAATGTCCTCTAATTCGATGGCACTCATTGTAACCTATATAATTGTGTATCGGCATGGTATCTTCAAGTGCTTTTTCTTCTTCTCCGAGTGTATTACGGATGAATGGTTTGTTCAGAATTAATTTTCCTTGGTTTTACCACAAGCTGTGAAATCAAATTCTTGAAGTAAGAGTACCCATCTACATATGCGCCCTTGTAAAACAAGTTTTCTTACCAAATAATTCAATGCCATGTGATCTGTATAAAATAAAAAGGGTGTAGCAAGAAATTACTATCATAATTTATGTAGCACATAGATCATTGACAAAGCTTTGTGCTCTGTAGTTGTGTAGTTTTGTTCTGCAAGAGTCAGCTTTCTACTAGCAAAACAGATGGGATGATCTATGATACCTTCACCAAGTTGAGCCAATACCATGCTAATGATTGTGCTAGATGCGTCCACATGTAAATGAAATGGTTGGTCCCATGAAGGAAAATGCAGAATAGGCATGGTAGTAAGTTTATCCTTCAATATCTCAAATGCACGTTGTTGCGGTTCTCCCTAGTAGAACGTACCTTTCCCTTTCAGTAACTCCTCCAATGGTGTGGAAACTTTGGCATATCCTTTAATAAACTTCTGTAATATCCTATATGACCCAAAAATTTATGCACCTCACTCTGACTGGTAGGCTCTTTTAGGCCTATAATGACTGCAACCTTAGCTGGATCAACCAATAAACCTTCCTTATAGATTATGTGTCCTAACAGTATCCCAAATGGTGTAGCAAATATGCACTTCTTGATGTTCAAAGAGATACTCAACTATCTACATATTTCAAACATTAAGCGTAGATTGTCACAATGATCCTTAACTAATCCATACACCGTTCAATCATCCAAATAAACTTGTAAGAAGTTGTGAATAAACTTCTTGAACGCTTGAACAACTATGCATGAAAATACAATAGGCACATTTTTCAGACCAAAAGGCATCACAGTATAGGTGAAGCTACCCCATTCGATAGGAAAAGTAGTCTTTTCCTTATCCTCCTAAGGCAATCCTAACTTGATGATACCTAGAGAACCCATCTGTAAATGAATAGATTTCACGCCTTGCAACACCTTATAGTATTTCCTCGGTGAATGGCGTAGGAAAGGGGTCGAGTCATACATGCAACATTTAGCTCGGGTATTCCACAGATTGTAATCCGTCCATCCTTCTTGATACTGATCACCATTGGACTAACCCGTTCGACTCATCAAGGGCTTGATGATTCCAAAATTCAACATTTTTTCAATCTCTTCTTTGACCTTTTAGCGCAAGTTGGGGTTCATCCTGTAGGGTCTCTTTCGAATGGGGCATGTACCCTCTTTAATCTTTATCTTCATCTCCCCTAATTATTAATGCACGCCTTTAAGTTCATGGTACCCTCGAGGATTAAGTCTTAATAATTTCATAGTAGCTCTATTATTTTCGTAAGCTATGAGTCTGACCAATAGTCTCTAATTATGGCTTCCTTAGGATTAGCATCTAATCCAATATTCACCTTCTTTGTCTTCATAGGTTCATGACAGGTGCACATGATCACATGAACTATCAACACCTCACGCCTTCTTGTTGAATGGTTTACATTTGGATCTTCTATTTCTTCGTCATCCACTAAGTAGACCATTTTTCTTTTTTCTTTCTCAAGGAAAGCACGCTAAAGTAGTGTGGCATCAGCCTCTGTCTCTTTAACAAGACACACTCTTGAGTTTTATTCATCCAATAAGCTGCTGGAAGGATTTCTTCAACCTTGGCACTATCTCCCATAGTTAAGCGCTTTATGACTTTTAATGTTTCTTCCACCGGAGGCTTGGTAGAGAAGAAGTCAAACATCTAGGACATTCTTGCAATTAAATCCTGCCAATTTCTAGTCTCTCTATGGAGTTTGGCATAGACATACCAAGCATACGTGCGATGTTATAAAGTGGAATAAAACTTGTGCATCCAGAGTGAAGGTGGTAAAGCTTCCAGCCCCTCTCCGAGTCTCTCACACTTCGAATGTGGTGTTTAATAGGTTGATTACACCATGATAAGTACATATTTGAGTAGGTGCATTACTCTTATAGAACCTAGTGGCAAGAGCAATCCTAATTTCATTCCATCCTACAAGATTATCCTGTCGACCACCCACCAAAGCACGTTGATGTCCCATGTAGTGTATATGCTATCATATTTCTTCTTTCCAATGGGTCTATCCATTGTTCCTCCATGGCATGTAAGAACACCATAGGATCTCCTTCTCCAGTGTAACAAGGTATTGAGTTGTTGCCTATTCCCCTGACATAATGTGGTTTTTTGCCCTTAAGAAATATAAACTTTACTTTACGCCCCACCAACTCATAATTCCTATGAGCCCAATTATCACAAGCAACAATTGTAGTATCGATAATAGATTGTGCATCCTCCCACTAAAGTATTCCTTCTTTACATGGCTCAAGCACCTCTGGATCCTAGATGGTGTGTACATAAATCCTATTCAAGTTCTTCTTCACTCAAGGGATAAACATAGGGCACATATTTTCCATCTGTTAAAGGGATAATAACTCTTTCCTCCTTATTTTCAAAGATGATATAAGCCTTGTTGAACTGAAGATCAACATTATTTGCATAGCACCAAGGATGCCTCAATAGATCTGGGAAGCTATCTAACTCTTCAAGTTAGCGCTAAAACCTCAAAGTCTCCAAAGTGAACTTTGCTCCTTGTATGGTAATGGATACTTTAAAACTTTGGTGGGAGTAGCCTTAGTCAATTATCCATGAACAATACATTAGAGGATGGCTGCAATGGGGATCTCCTCATTTTTTCCCATGCATCTAAGGTAAGAAAATTGACTTCCGCACCAGTATCAATCAGTATATTACTCAATATCCACCCATCCAAAACAACATTCATAGTTATTTCCTTGTCATAATATAGGCTATGAGGGGAAAGATTCACATGAAGGATCTATCATCCAATCTCAAGAGTACTTGCGCATGGAGTATTTCCTTTTAACCAATTCCCCAACGGTGGAATGATATTCTCTGGCGCAACAATTTTCACACTCCTCTCAAGTTATCTATATCGGTTTGGACCGTCTCGATGCTTTCTTTTTCTCCATCTTCTGCGATTGCTCCTTTAATTATTGTAATTAACCACGGAGATTTCACGAGTACCTATCTGGTTTCCTAGTAAACCTCCTTCGATGGGTAGGATCAGGGTACCATGCATGTAGAACCTCTTCCTTAGTGATAGTAGGCTTTTGTTGTAATACTTCTTTGCGCGCGTTGCTTGGCATGTGGGTCATTATCTTTACCAAGAATGCCTTAGAATTTGCTTCTAACTTGGACATCCACTGATTTTCCACATGCGCGTTGTATCCTAACCAACCTTGCACCTTTATTTTCCTATTTATAATGCTTTCTAAGATGCTCATACAAGTCTAGGAACTCCTCATAATTATGATTCTTTCCATAGAAATAACATGTAATATTCTAAGGACATTCACATTTATAGTGGTCGGAGATTTACATGTATAACATGTTCCGCGAGGGAAATCATTTCTTCCACCACCATGGTCTCGTCCTCTCCGAATCCACCATGGTATCCTCAACCTTACCGCGACCACCTTTGAAACGCCCTTCATTCCGATCATAGTGCACCTGATTGTGATCCTAGTCCGATGTTTGTCCTTACCTTTAGAGTTATCTAGAACTCATGTCTGTCATAAACCAATATCTATAGCATCATGGATATAACCAATCAGCCGACATTCTTCCATGTCATGAGTCATGGACCTATAGATTTTACAGTAACATGAGATGTTCTTCCTTATCATGCGTTGTATTAATGGGCAGCGGCTAGCATCATGGTTTAGATGGAAAATCTCACAGTCCAACAACAACGAGTGCACTAATTTATGGGGAAAATTATCCTTTGTATGACCTTCCACTTCACAATATGTGCACCAAATCCATGTGCGCGTCTCATGTGCTGAATTTGTAGATAGTTTCTCCAACTGATTTTCCATAGCTGCGATTTGTGCTTCTAAAAATAGGCTCACCCTATTGTTTATACTTCCAACTGCCTCAACGCGTAAAGTTGCTTCAAGTGATTTGCATGGATCAGTATATGTTTTATGTGATAGTTCCCTCCTAAAAGGTGTAATCAGGCCTCCAATGAACCATTGTGTATCTTTGGATTGCATGAATATCATAAAAATCTTAGATAACAACGTTTTGAGGCTGAGCATCATACTCTATGACACTTTAAGTATTGCCTTGCTTGATATCCTTGAGCACACTAATACTTTTCTGCTCAAACTCAAGGATGTGAAACTCTTTAAGGAAAGCATATTTTAAGGCTACATATTCTACACAAGTCTGATCAAGATCAAAATTTTGTACCAAATGTGTGCGCACCCTTGCAACGTAGTAGCGAATTGGCTTTCCTACACTCAAAAGTCATGATTCCTTTTACGTGCCACAATATTTCATTCATATGTACGTGTTCATAAACATCTTCTATGCCCCTATATTCTTGAAGATAAATAGACATCTCTATGTAAATATTTTGGGGTTGGTGCGGACCTTGCCCACCGATCAGAACCTCTTGTGTTTCCTCTTCCTCTAGAACCACTAGATCCACTAGAGCTAGAGCCACATATACCTCATGATCTCAATATTGTAGCTGGGGTCAGACTAGAAGATGTACTTCCTTGTGTCCCAACCATAGTAATGAACTACACCCCAATAGTACGAGGAAGTGTTATTACTCCAAGAATATAGTCCAAAATCTATGCACTGAATTATGTGCAGATGATACACTGAAAATTAAATCCCATATAACAATGAATCCATTTGCACTATCATTGTTGTGCCTCTTATAAGACTCTCTCCTACTCTCCCATTGCTTGAATTACCTTGCTAAAGGGTTTTTTGTACTAGATGCTAGAAAACCAAACGCAAGGGAAAGGTTTCTAAGCGGATTCAAATTCACACCCGTGGCCCAAGATGTTTTTTTTTACGTGCTTCTACGTGAGGTCGAGGAAGGTTCCCTATCATGCTTTCCCAAATGGGGGAGTTCCTGATGCTCAAGTTCCACATCTTCTGCGTGAACTTCAACTCCTTCTGAACTATCTTTCTCCACAACGCCATTTTCTCTGTAACCTCCCGTTGCTTCTCTACCTCCCTCTCACATGCCTCATTATACTTAAGCCACCTTTCCTCTCTCTGCCTCTCTACCACTAGGTCTTCCATCTTTCACCAAACCTGCTCCTGCCCTCGTGTGTGGTGGGGTTTAGTTAGCCATCGGTTTTCTCTCCAAATACAAATTTACCGTCAGGATCTTGATCACCAATGGAATGCCTTATAGGTAAGTTCCCCTTGGATATTGTAAAAAATGGAATTCAGATACCTCTGGGCATGAATAAGTGGAAATTGAGTACTCCAAGATATAACTATTCAAAACACCACATAACCATGTATCCACTACGCGAGTCCAAATTAGATCAACATCATAAAGGGCCTGAAATTATTCCTACATCCAAACAAATGTGTGATACCTCCAATTCCATTTAGATGCATAAGCAATCGGCCACTCGTACAATTCTATTGGAAATATAGTGAAGAAGCTATCATATAAACTTTCATATAGATTTTGTTCCACCCATACGTGTGTGTTAAACTCAGATCTGGTGCTAAACCTCCATGCATATTATTCTTATAAATTGTGTATCCACTCGTCAACACTTACTAGGGTCAACCGGTATCCCTTCATCGTGAATCATCCTAAAAACAACTGAAATATGTCTTATATGGTGTGGGATGAGGAAATTTCCTTAGTTTTAACTTCTCTACCATCTCGTGGACACCAAATTCTCAGTACTACCACTATCAATAATCAAATTACAACATTTTCCTTGAGTTTTACATATTTTTTAAACAAATTCCTTCTTTGAGTGATAAAATTCATTACCTTGTTTTTTTAGGCAATATTCTTCTCATCAAAACATATTTACCTTCTTTAAACTCACCTCCACCAGACATTGCTCCTTTTCCCTTCATAATAGATGCTTCATTACTCATTCCTACACACTCTTTAGCTTTATGACCAGCATATCTCTAACATCTAAAGCACTTTCCTTTGATATGAAAACTTTGGACAACCTTACCTTGGTCAATCGGTTTCTTGCCTTAAACTTGAGATCCTTGTACTTCCATAAGTCGATCACTACTTCTTTCTTAGCCATTTTCTATTTCAAAACACTTATCTCGTCAATCATACTTATTTTTTCAACTTTATATCCTCTAACCTCATAAACATATCTCTCATTACTTCATCCAATTTATCTCCCAAAGAGTTTGTCCTCCTCGTCTTAGTTTGCACCATCTTGCTTATTTTTACCTAAATCCCAACTTCTTATCCTTCAATGGATTTTAAACACTTTCATACACAACTCATTCACTTCTACTAGTCAATTAGATACTCTAAACAATCATAGCAACCTGATGTGATACCAAAAATGGTGCGGAGTGTCTCCTAAGTCTCTTGAAGATTTAATTAATCCCTCACTTCTCTTGAATTGAGGTCACCATCTTATCCTTGTATGCATGCTTGACCTGAATTGATGATGGTGTTACTTCTCCCTCCTGGCCTGCTCTTATCCTTTTTACTTGGATTGATTCTCCTTTGTTACTTGTTTCATGGACTATTGATTCTTGATAATGTCAATTAGGTTGGTCACCTAACCTATACTCCCTCTAGGCTAGTGAACAATGGAGCAATAAAGTTAGAAACACCAATACTGACCCACACACATTGGAGACTAAGTATGAGCTTGTGAGCACCTTATATACTCCTAATCGACCATCTACAAGAGTTAAATCAATTTCATTTGATCATGGAACCACATCTTCTTTCTGACCAAGCTAATGGCTTCTATCCCTCAAACCTTGATTTCTTGGTATGATTTCTTTGTGCTTCCTAGTATAACAACTCTAATTATAGATTTGGAAGCCCATCATGAGCTAAACAACATATTCAGAGTGTAGGATATGTTCTTTTGTATGGAATCCTACTTTCCAAGACTTTCTTAGACCTAATTAGGTATTTTGGGAAGCTACTACCGGGGTAAATAAGGTTTCTAAAAAGAGTTTGCAAGAATTGAATCGAAAGCGAGGCACCACGAAGTAGTTGCACTCCAACGGAATCGTTAAAGCTCCAGCGATAGCAAGGAAAAATGACTAGTAATGAAAGAACTTGCTTAACAGAAACAAAGCTTGCATAGAGGAAAGACATCAGAGTGTCTTGGCATGCTCATAAATGAATAGAAAAGGGGT
The DNA here is from genome assembly GCA_018340775.1 of Taxus wallichiana var. yunnanensis. Taxonomy (NCBI): domain Eukaryota; kingdom Viridiplantae; phylum Streptophyta; class Pinopsida; order Cupressales; family Taxaceae; genus Taxus; species Taxus wallichiana. The sequence goes on from CM031242.1 coordinate 974,660,365, forward strand.
ACATATAGGGTGCTGAGTAACCATAGTGCATGACACACATGAAACCCTAAACCTAACCCTAAACCTAACCCATGTGAGATGACCCTCCAACATGAGAGGAGGACACATAGGATAACTCACACTAACACCCCCCCTTCATCAAAGCTAGGGTAGTGGCTGTGATGAGTCAGATGGAAGAGGAAGACACTCCTAAACAACTAAGAAAGATGTGTCAATGGGGCCGGCAACTAAAGGCCTGATAAGGTGCCCATATACAAACACAATCTTTCTAGAAGAAGAAGAAGAAAAGGACTACATAGCCCTAAGAAGATGGGCAGCTGCAGAAGACCTCACCCCAAGAAGAGACCGTAAGTGAAGAAACTTCATCTCAGTGAAGGGCTTGGTGAATAAGTCTGTAATCTGATCAGCTGTCTGAATGTATTGAATGTCGATGATACCATCATGAATAAGCTCCCGTATGAAGTGCATATGGATCTCAATGTGCTTCATCCATTGATGCGTTGAACTGGATTTCTAAAAATAGAGATTGTGCTCATGTTATCATAGTAGATAATGGTAGGCCGCCGAAAGTGGATGCCAAACTCTATCAGAATACCTTGTAGCCAAATAGCTTATGTGGCAGCGTTAACTGCTCCTCTATATTCTTCCTCTGTAGATGATATTGCAATTACATTTTGCTTCTTGCTAGACCAACTAATAGGACCCGAACTAAGAGATAAATTGTAGCCAGAAGTAGATTTCTGATGATCTAAGTCACCGGCCCAATCAGAATATGTGAATCCAATCAAGTCAATATCAACCCCTCCATGATAGTGTATGCCATCAGCATAAGTTCCACGAACATAATGAAGGATCCATTTTTTTGCTTTCCAATGCAACTCATGTGGCTCCTACATGAATCTAGACATGATCCCAACAGCATATGATAAATCCGGTCGAGTGTGATTCAAGTAGATCAAGCTCCCCACCAACTGTCAATAAAGAGTACCATCAACCAAGGGAGTAGAGAAATTTGAAACCAACTTAACCCCGGAAAGAAAAGGAGTAGGAGAAGACTTGCAATCAGACATTTGAAACTCGAGCTAGCAAATCAAGAGCATACTTAGGTTGTGAAATCAAGATTCCCGAGTCAGATTGTGAAATTTGGATCCCAAGGAAGTAATGAAGCAGACCTAAGTCAGTCATGGAAAACTTGTTGGCTAAGGTGATCTTCACAGAATCAATAATAGAGGAAGAGCTGCCTGTGATCAACAAGTCATCAACATATAGAACAAGAATGAGTATGGAGTCATCTTGCCATAAAATATAAACATTTGGATCAGAGTGACACCTAGTAAACCCTGATGTAAGTAAGAAGGAGTCCATCTTGGCATACCAAGCCCGAGGGGCTTGTTTAAGGCCATAAAGAGACTTCTTTAACTTACAAACAAGGGAGGAATCTTAGACATAACCCGAGTTTGTTCCATATAGATCTCTTCCTCTAGGTCACCATGAAGGAAGGCACTCTTAACATCCATTTGATGGACTTTCCATCTATTCGTTGCGGCAATGGCTAGGGTCAGTCGAATAGAAGTCATCTTTGCAACTGGAGCAAAGGTTTCTATATAATCAACCCTAGCTATCTGGGAGAAACCCTTAGCTACTAATTGCGCTTTAAAATTTTGACGTCTCCATCTACTCCATACTTTGTTCGGAACACCCACTTACACCGAATGATTTTTCTTCCTTTCGGAAGAGTGGTGAGATCCCAAGTATCATTCTTCATGAGAGAGGAATACTCCTTATCTATAAAAAAATCCCACTCAGGAATACCAGAAGCCTCCCGGAAATACTGTGGATCAGAGGTAGAGGTGAAGAAAGAGTGGGGTCCAATGAAATCTGAGTGAGTACATCTCATATCCAAAGTATCTCCAACTAAATCTCCAACACTTTACAAAGTTTTCCTGGCCCAAAGGGGACCAGGAGGATTAGGCTCAGAGTCAGAAGATTCTTCACTTGAGTGAGAAGGGACATAGTCCTCATCATCACTACTGTCAGAATCAGAAGACTCAAAGGTTTGATGGTTGGGAGGATCGGAAGAGGAGCACGCTCAACAGTATCATCATCTGATGAGTCAGAATCCGAATCAGAGAGCTGAAGAACCTTAATAGGTGGAGAAGTAGAAGTCGAAGAAGACTCATCGAACTTAACACTTCTCTCAATGTATAGCTCATGAGAATTAGGATTCATCAATCGATATCCCTTCACGCCATCAGGATACCCTACAATGATACAAGGTTTGAATTGTGGTTCCAAAGCCTTGCATTTATTCTTGGGAATCGAGCCATAGCCTTGGATCTCGAAGACTTGAAAGTTCTCAACATCGAGCTTGTGTCCAAACCAGGCTTCAAAGGGTGTCATCCCTCTTACTGAGTTCTAAATGTAATTTGCACAATTCACTACTTCGGCCCAATACTACGGAGGAAGAGACTTGATTGAATCATACAAGTGGCCATCTCCTTGAGTATGGTTCTTTCTTTCTCGTGACTCCATTTGCGTGAAGGGCTATAAACAATGTATCTTTGAGAGAGATCCCTTCAGAAGTACAGAAATCCATGAACCTATTGTTTACATATTCACCTCCATTGTCAGTTTGAAGAACCTTGATAGACCGTTCCGCCTATTTCTCAGCAAGAGCCTTAAAGTCCTGAAAATGTTCAAAGACTTTAGACTTAAGCTTAAGAAAATATACCCAAGTATATCGCGAATAGTCATCAATGAAGGTTAGCACATAAAGAGCTCTAGTAAATGAAGGAGAAGGAAATGGACCAGAAACATCGCTGTGAACAAGATCCAAAGGATGAGTGGCTCTCCAGGCTTTTCCTTTGTCAAAGTTCTTTTCAAGATGCTTTCTAAGGGTACAACCCTCACAAAGACCCTTAGAAAACTTGACGTGAGGCAACCCGTTGACCATTTCGTTTTGACTCAATTGTTCAAGGTAGCAATAATTTAGATGTCCAAAATGCTCATGCCATAGCTTACTAACCTCATTTTCATGAGTGAGCAAGGCAGTGGGTGTAGAATCAAAAGTAAAGTGGGCGAAGGTGTACAATGTGAATGGTGATCTGCCTTTCCCTTAGCCCTTTGTAGTGTCATTGTTAAGCTAAGGAATGATCACCGAGTTAGGACCAAATTCCACTCACATTCCTTCACCAAGGTGAGTAATTGTGGTAAAATGATAGGAGATTGATAGAGAGATCGGGAGCACTCAACACTTGGTTAAATATTCCCCATCCATCTCTACCGATCCACTATCGGAAACCGACACTGTCGTGTCATTACCCATTGTGATTTGGGACATTCCTCAAGGTTCGATGTTGGAAAACTCAACATGTGAAGAACCCATGTGGTGCAACACACCAGAATCTATAATCCATGTCGATGAAGGAGCAACTTTAGCTACAAGGGCCTTTTTTTCTTCTTATCACTTTTAGCACCTTTTACAGCAGAAGACTCGGCCTTCGGAGCACTTTATTTTATGGATTCAGGAACACTTATTTTATTTTTCTCAAGTAAATGAGATAAGTGATCAATATGTTTCTTAAAACAGTGTTGCTCGTCGTGACCAGTCTTCTTGCAATAGGAACATGAATACTTGCTTTTCTGTGCCTTAGGCTCAGAAGTCGAAGTGTTTGTGTCATTTTTAGGTTTGATCTTGGTTTCTTTCTTAGGTTGATCCTTTGTTTCTTTCTTCTTTTCAGTCTTCTTTCCTTTGCTAGTACTTGCTACAAGGGCATGTGACTTGGACTTGAGAGACCCCATTTGAATGAGTTGGGATGAAAAATAGTCAAAGGAGGGCATCGTCCAAGTATCACCCAAAGCAGCTTTTGTAGCGTAGAAATTTGACACGAAGACAAAATATTCGGGACCTAGCTTAGAGAGAATCGAAAAGATCAGTTGAGAATCTTTCTTTTCTACTTGACATCCTTTTAACAATAATCTAATGTGGAAATTTTTGAGAAGAAGGCTTGTAGGTTTTCAAAGTCACTAGGATTTAACCCTAGTAGTTTGTTTTCCAACTCATGTGCTCTCATGTCATCTATTTGTCCAAACATCGCATCCAACATTTTCCATGCAAATGTAGGTGTTTCAGACGCCTCAATGTGGAAGAGAAAGTCAGGAGAAACGGACATGCAAAGAAGACCTAAAGCTTCATCACTACAATTTAACCGCTTAGATTTTTCAGGTTCATCGTGCAGTTCGAGTCTCGAGTTCCCATGGTGATGCGGGATAACCCTTTACCCCTTAGTTTCATTATTATTTTCGATCTCCATTTGAAAAAGTTGAACGACGTAAGCAAAGGAATTGAAAGTGCATCTATAGTGAGAGAGAGCGAAAGAAATGCAAAAAGAAACACAACCACCCAGGACAATAACAACCCCCTACTTTCAACACTTTATAGTTCAGTGTGTTGATTACAACCAGATGTGACTGTGTTCCGAGAACCAGTTTTTCACTCACCTTGCAATTAGCGTAATAACGCACAATGGTGGAGACAACAATCAAGGTTCGTAGGGTGCAACAAATCGACACGGCAAGCAAAAAATAAAAAGGAGGCGAAATCCAACCCTGGTGGTGAGAAAAAACATCTCACGTCACATGAAATAATCCCTTTGTCATAATACTATGGCAGACGCGCTCACAAGTCCATGAAAAAAGGAATAGAACAAAGCTAAAAAAATGAGTTGAATTAAGCAATATAAAGACACCCACCCCCAGAATGCGGCACTTTATAAAATTAGTTTGTTTACAAAGCTAATGATCCCATCATCTAGAGTGTGAAAAAACATGCAACTTTGACTAAAGAAGTTCTCAAAACCGAGCAACGAGTCAAAAGTTATAGCAAAAAACAATTCCTGCAATTGATGAGAAAAAGCCAATAAGCTTGCAAACGGATTAAAAAAGCACCCTAAATGCATGCAAAATGGGTCGTATGTATGCCCGTTGGAAATGGCATGGAATTTGAGATAGGGTTTGTTTGTATTGCGAGGGGGGATTAGCCACCTGCCAATCCGGACCTCACCCTTCATCTTCGGCACTCGACGGAAGGTTGAAAATACAACAAGCCAAAGACCAAATTTTATAATGCCAAAGAACTATATTGTTTAAATAATGTTAATGAAATAAAATTAGATCTAATGTAATTAAATCTAATGAATTTCGAAAAAGGCTTTAATTAAACAAATTCTTGAAAAAAACACTTTTTGAATATTGTCTAAAACTTACAAGTTTTAGAAAGAAGTGTTTTTTTTTTTTTAAAGATTTTTAGATGAATATTTAAACAAATAAAGATTGAATGCATTTTTAGAAAGTATCTTTTAAATAAAGAAAGATTTTTTGATTTAAAACGCATACCAAAAAGAGTTTGTTTGTTTTTTTGTTTTAAAAAAACTTTAAAAAAAAGAAAACATAGGCCATTTTTTCTAAAAAACTGAGGATTTTAGAGAGAAAAAAGAAGGAAATTAACAAACTTACCAAAGGAAAAGGCGTATGGTTGAAACCTTACCAAAAAACAAGAAGAACAATCATATTTGGAATGTAAAAAATGCAGAGAAGGTTGCAGGCCGCGCGGGAGAGTTTCTAGGCCATTTTTTGGCATTAATGAGTTGTTTACAGGTGCGTGGCGCAAGGAAAGAGCCAGGTAGAAGCAAAAAAAATGTGGCAGAGTTGTTTAACACGTACCAAGCCGCGCAAGAGTGTTTACAGCAGCGTTTTACCTTGCTCAGACCAAAAAAACGTGGCAGAGTTGTTTAAAAACGCCTAGGAAGCAAAAAAAACGTGGCTGTGTTGTTGAAAACACCCTTGCAAGAAAAAAAAACATGGCTGTGTTGTTGAAAATGCCCTTGCAAGAAAAAAAAATGTGGTTTGTGTTGTTGAAAACATCCTTTCAAGCAAAAAACGTGGGTGGAGGGAGTTTATATAGCCCCTAATAGAAGAACACAAAGATCCTGCAACCACAGACAACATGCATACCCTGCAAAAACTAGAGAGCTTAAAAAAATTTCACTTCCATTTTAATAAATGAAAAGAATCTCTATTTTGGATTTTGATACATCCAACTAAAAAGCAGTTAAAAAACCTGATTTCTCAAGGTATTTTGAAAAACCTGCACATGCACAAAAAAAAAACACAAAAAACTTTCTGAGAAAGCTTGTTAGAGATATTAGCAAGATAATTTCCAGAAAATAGTGATCAAAAGACTTGCATGCAGAGTAAAATAACGAAACCAAGTAAGAGTAATAGCAACAAAAAAAAATCGAGTGCACGTTTACCCGATCTCAGCTTTGATACCATGAAAAGAGTTTGAGAATCGAATCGGAAATGAGGCACCACGAAGTAGTTGCACTCCAACGGAATCGTGAAAGCTCCAGCGATAGCAAGGAAAAAATGATCAGTAATGGAAGAACTTGCTCAACAGAAACAAAGCTTGCATAGAGGAAAGACAACGGAGTGTCTTGGCATGCTCATAAATGAATAGAAAAGGGGTACATATAGGGTGCTGAGTAACCCTAGTGCATGACACACATGAAACCCTAAACCTAACCCATGTGAGATGACCCTCCAACATGAGAGGACACATAGGATAACTCACACTAACAGTTTCACCTTGATGATTTCAAAGTTATAGATCATATGAGGAGGTACATTTAGACATTTTCTAGCTATTCATATTGTCCATCATTTGTGTCTACTCTACTGACATCCCAAAACATCATTGTTACTTATTACCATGCTTATTACATCTAAGTCTTAAGGGTATGACACAAGTACAAACTAGTCGGTATAGTTAGATTATGAAACTTTGGATAGTAATAGCTATCATCATGAGAGAGAATATTACCAATTTTTAATATTTTTCACCATATGGATGATGAGATCCTGGAAGCCCTAGTTTGAGGGAAGTAAAGATAAATTTAACTACATAGAATGTTCCCGATTGAGTCGGGAGTTAAAATAAATTTTATTGTCCTTATCATGTTGTCCCTTAATTGTTCCAAGCATCACAAAGAATTTTCTATCTTGAACTTAATGACCGTCACCCTTAAGCTCTCGATCCGGCGGGGTTTATCATGCATGCATAAGAGAAAAGCGAGGAAACTTGCAAAAACACACATAATAGAATCTCTATAACCTTCAATACTTCTTATTTACATTCAATTCTCCTTGATACCTCCAATTTCCATGAAGGAATCACATATATAGACCAAAATACCACTTTTAGCTCTTTTATACTATCACTATTCTTGTTCAATTATACTCTAAATTGACTCAACAACTACCTAAACACTTTGGGGACGGTGATAAATATCACTCTAATACATCTAACTCATACCAATTCTTTCTCTTATGATGACATGGCCTTTAAGACCTTATTTAGCTTATATTCCATATTTACCATGCTAAAAAAAACTACTCCTACAACTTACTTTCAAGCACATATTCATCTATGACCACATGTCAAGGTGGCTTTACAATATAAAATAACACAAATAGCTTGTATAAGAACTTCAAGGTCATCTCTACCTTCTGAAAAAATTTCATTATGTGGTTAAGGCCTCCAAAGGCACTTGTGTAGCTCAAATTTTCAAATATTCCATTATGGAGGAAAAATGGAAAACCCTCATCAAGACACTTGAGATTGAATTCTTGGTCTACAAGACCACTTGAAATCATGCAAATTTTTTGCCACCTCCTAAGACCTCTTCCTTGGTCTTGAGCTCATGCTCCCGCATCAAATTCCAGCATGTACTTCATTGATAAATGCCACTCTAGGTAAATTGTACTAGAAAATATTGACGCATATTGTGTAACCAACACAACACTTGATAAATGGAAAAATTGTGGAATTCATGTCCAATTCTATAGTTAATACCGTAAACATTTCAACTTAATTCAATATGAAATTTCAAGAAGCAATAAATTTGGTCCATTATCAAATACGTGTCAATAGACAATAAATACATTTCATAGTTGATATTGGAATTAAAAAGAACTTAATTTATCCTAACAAAATTTAAAGGTTAGTTACCACTAACACCTTAACCAAAATTATACTTTGTTGGATGGTTGAGATTAGGCTTTGGGAAAAACATTTCTTAGTAGTGTCATATAGTGTACAAAATCAATCCTTTTCAAGATGTAATCATTTGTGATTGTTAGGAAAAAATTAATTCATCATTTATATAAAAGTAATGTAAAAATTTTTATGTTATAAAATGAATTTATGTATGTTTTTAGTTGGGATATTATAGTGGTTCCATCGAGTTACTTGGTTATTACTCAAAATATTTTATAAGAATTATTACTTGAATTTTGATTATATAAATACATCTATGTAATCATTTTCTTATGTTGGATTAAATCATTCTTGATTTTGGATTTCATTTGATATCAAAGTAAGAAATAAATTAGTAGGTAGTAGGAGATGTTTCAATAAATTATCATTCCAAAGTCGAGTTTATAAGGCCTCTTCTAAGATAGAACTCATAGGACCAATTCAAGGGGATCGTGATTCAAAAGAAACACAACAAGAATCGAAAGAGTTTTTCACAAAACTAGACTAGATTCACCATACAATGCATTATTTAGGCCAATTGTGTATTAAAAGAGTCCATGTTCTAAAATATTATTGGTATAATGTTTTCTAATAGGGATATTCTAGTGGAAATAATCCCAATAACTAACAGCCATCATAGAAATTAAAAAGTGAAACTAGATGAAAAATAAGTCACTAGTAATAAGACAACCTTACTAATGATGAATACAAACCCTTAGATGATGAATTCATGTATGTTCATCAATCACATGAGGAATCTACTTACAAATCTATATCTGGTATATTGATTCGGGTGTAACTGACATAAGAATGGGAGAAAATATTGGTCATTTAGTTTTAAAAACACACCCAATGAAAATATTGTTTCATTGGGTGGTGATATCTCATGCATTTTCCAAGAAATTGGAAACATATTATTAGCTCTTAGAACACATGATTTAAAATAACATATGTCCTTTGTGTCTTGAGACATACCAAGAATTTCCTATCTCGTGAGAGAATTGGCATGCTAAATGTTTAGCATGCAAAATTAAATTTTTTGGCCATGAAAACTAAGCACCCACTTGAAAATTCTTCTCCTGGTCACTATGAACCCTTCCTTTAGCCAGCCCATCCTCAGTTACACCCTCTTTCTAGCTAGTGGGAACATGATAACAAGATTTGTAAAGTGTGTTTCATGTGAAAGGATGAATGTATAAGGTGATTGGAGAAGCAATTGAGTTTCTATTGTCCAAAACATTTCCCCATGATATTTCGATCAACTCCACAATAGATTTTGGACTTTGTTTATCAATGTACCACATATTTTTGGAATCTATTGTTCCACAAAATCTTCAACTCTATGGAATAAAGTAATATATTTAGAGGGAATAAGGTAGATTTCCACCAGTGACAATATTTATGTTTAAAATTTAAAATATTAGTTTTGCTCATCAAGGGCCACGATGTACGAAGGAGAAATTTGGAGTGACACGGGTAGAAAAAAATGAATTTTGGAAGTGGAAAATGATTGAATCCACATAACACTATCCTAGTGTTTTGAGGAATTCTCAATGAGCTAGTGTTTTGTGAAATCTCCAAGTCACGCAAACCAAAGGAATAAAGACAAAAAGGTTATAAAGTTCCGTGGAATTCTTTGTTAGCCACAAACAAAAGAAAAACCATGAAACAAAGGTTTTTAAATTCAAGACTTGGGAAGATTATTCTAAAAAAGTAGTGCCTCGGGGAAAAAGGGAAAACATGGGTTTTGTCTAGGAGAGGTTTTGATGCATGAAGGAGAATCCATGGAAATCTGCGAAGTAAAAAGGAAGAAATTAAGAGTGACCAAGTTTGGGAATACATGGAACATTATCCTAGTGTTGCACGGGTTTCCAAATTTGTGGAAGATTGCAAGCAGTCTAATACACGGGTATGAGGACATGATGTAAGGAAAACATGTAGATTTCCAAAAAAAGAGGAAGAAGTTATAGGTGTCAAAATATTTGAGTCCGTGAAGCATGCAAGAAGGCCGTAGAAGTCCCAAAATCCACAAAACAATATTATAGTTTTCTGCGGGTTTCCATAACTACGAAATCCACAAAAGTCATAATTTTTGTGGAAAACTATCCTAGTGTTACATGAGTTTCCAAATATATGGAAATATGTGGGTGGTCAAATGTACAAGTCAAAATCCATGGAGCACTTTGAAACTCACAAAAAAGTGAAAATCCATGGAGCACTACAAAATTTGTGAGACAAATAAAATGGGTTTTTCCCAACTTATGATGTGGACCTCTAAATTTGAAAAAATGGTGGCTTTGGAAAGGTCTTTTAGAAGGCTTCATTTTGGTATCAAGAAAATCATATCCCCAATTAACCACCTTTTTGACTATAGTAGACGACTCCCATTTTTTTGCCAAATGGGAGGAATGTGAAGGGTCCTAAACGTGGAATATTTCACTTACAATGAAATTGAATGAATAAACCCAGTTTTAAAAGATGAAGGGTCACAAATGACAAGAAATTAAAAGGTATCGCAAAGGGAAGGAAAATAATCATGTTGTAATCTATAAAGCTGTAATGTCTTATCCATTTGAAGGAGTTATTTTTTCTTGGTTAATAGCTCCCATTGTCTTATTACAAGTGAGAACTTGCAATTCTTATATCTCATTGTCTTATGTTTTTTCTCCATCTCAACTTCACTCCATGAATAGGGTTACTTATATAATATTATGTAAATAAATTTTGATTTACTTTTTTGTTCCTCTTTCCTTGACATGGTGTATTCTCATTTTTAACTTAGAAATATTATGGTTTTATTTCAATAAACTCATATTGTTATGTATTGAGTAAAATCCCCTTCTCACTTTCTCCCCTCTCTCCATGTATATGCATTTCCTTCATCTCCTTTTTACACATAGGTTTAGTGGAGTATTTGTGTATGATCCTGTCAAAAGGCTAGCCACTAATGGTTAGAGTAGTGTAAATACTTCTTGTTTTCAATAAATGGATTTGCCCCATTCCTAAGAAGAGGACCTAGTCCTAGAGTGTTGGTGAAAACCCCTAATTTTCCCTTGTGACAAATTATTTCACCAATGATTTTAGAACCCACCACAGGGGCATGTTTTTCCGTCATGAACCCTATAATGATCCACAAAATCGTACAAATAAAATATCTCAACAATTCATAAAAATTCAAAAAATGCAAAACTAAAAATATGGAGTCCATTGCTTGAAAACCCAATGATTATTTTTGTGTGATTCCCTTCATATTCTTCATATTGGATGAGGAAATATAGGAGTGAATTAAATATGTCTTAAGTTGAGAGTATTACTTTGGTCTCTACTTTGCACAAATATAATATGATAATAAATAATAAAACTTAGAAATTGTATTCAATTGAGACAATTACATTATGAGAGATTTTACACTATATGGCGAATGATCTCCTTAATCCAAGGAGTCAACTCCAATATTAAATCCTACTGATATACTCAACCATCTCTCCTAGAATATTAAAACTTTTTTAAAAATATGTAAACCTAAACCAATACACAAAATATAAAGACTTTTTAAAACTCTTCTAAGGAAATAAAAATTTTGACAAAACTTTTAACACGACACCCTATGAATTATTTTACATGAATTTTTATAAAATAAAATAAACTTTAAACTATGACACGACTATATTTAAAAAAATTAATACTAATAAGAAATAATAACCCAACCGACCCCAAGACAAAAAAATATAATCTCTAAACCTGCGGAAGTATTCAATAGAAATTTCCACCAATATTTTGTGTCTAAAAACATGGGTAGTTAATGTCAAAGCCGTCAAAATAACTAGTAGATGATGAAATATTTTCCATGTGTTGACAAATTCAATCAATGATAATAGGGTTAAATGTAATGTGATCCCCAATATGATCAAATTTGATGTAAGGAAATGAAAAATTTTGACAAAACTTTTAACACAACACCCTAGAAATTATTCTACATGGATTTTTATAAAATAAAATAAACTTTAAACTATGACACGAATATATTAAAAATATATATTACTAATAATAAATAATAACCAAACCGACCCCAAGAAAAAAAAAAATATAATCTCTAAACTGTGGAAGAATTCAATAGAAATTTCCACCAATATTTTGTGTCTAAAAGCGGTGGGTAGTTAATGTCAAATTCATCAAAATAGCTAGTAGATGATGAAAGATTTTCCATGCGTTGACAAAGTCAATCAATGCTAACATGGTTAAATGTAATGTGATCCCCAATATGATCAAATTTGATGTAAGGAAATGAAAATTTTTGACAAAACTTTTAACACGACACCTAGAAATTATTTTACATGGATTTTTATAAAATAAAAAACTTTAAACTATGACACGACTATATTAAAAAAATTTATTAATAATAAGAAATAATAACCCAACCGACCCCAAGACAAAAAATATAATCTCTAAACCTTTGGAAGTATTCTATAGAAATTTCCACTAATATTTTGTGTCTAAAATTGTCAGGCAATTAATGTCAAAGTCATCAAAATAGCTTGTAGATGATGAAAGATTTTCCATGTGTTGACAAAGTTAATCAATGCTAATAGGGTTAAATGTAATGTGATCCCCAATATGATCAAAATTGATGTATATGGAATAATTTATGAATCTCTTGACAAAGGAAAATATGACGCCTTGAAAGAAACATTAAGTCGATGTTAGAAAATTATCCATAATTCGGTAGAACAAAATAAAAACATGGGATCTACAAACAATGGCCTCGCTATTTGACTACATATGCATCGATCTGCTCAATCAAGGGCGTCTCATGTCAAGATAAAAAATCAGTAGTCATCCACGGATATGTAGATTCGTCCATCTTGACTCTTCATTTCGCACCATGAGTGTTAACTCTAAACATCAACCTTTGTGACTACAAATGAATGATACTTAGGACTAATGAAAGATCTTTAATAACTAATTGTTTATCTCCAATAATTCAATAAACTTCTTGATGAATTTCCTACCTCGATCATGTAAATTGTATTATACTCAATTCACCATCCATCTAAATCCAATTGTGAAGAAAGCACCAACAAAGATAACTCAACAAAATCTAATTTCAGCTACACATAGATACATATAAAAGAAATTATGAAAAAATTACATTAGCAAGGGAAATATATTTGAACTGCTCCATAATGAATTATTTATTCATGATTTTTCTCTTGATATTGGTCGTGCTTTGATACCAAATATTAATTTTGTCTCTATTTTGCACAAATATAATATGATAATAAACAATAAAACTTAGAAAAAAATTTAATTATTGGCAAATAGTTTTTTGAAAGGGACTATACCCTTGTACAACAAGGCTCAGAAGCCAGAATAGAAATAATAAGCACAAAGAAAGGGATCAATATCCAGATATAACAATAAGGACCAACCTGTAGAGAACATATTCTAAAAAAGAAACAACAACCATCAACTTGATGCTTAACTAAACAATTCTTTGAGCAATGAACACCAAAGCAATAGATAATACGACACCAATTAGAAATTGCATTCAATTGAGAAATTACATTATGAGATATTTTACACTAAATAGGAGAATGATCTCCTTAATACAAGGATTTAACTCCAATCTTAAATCTCACTATACACTCAACCACCTATCCTATAATCGCTCCCAATCCCAACAATCTATCACATCTAAAATAGCTACGTGAGTTAGTTTAACTAACGACTCACTTTATAATTTAAACTATTACAATATTATATTATCATCTAGATAATATAATTCCACACACATCATTAATGTTCACACTAATAATATTGATTCCCTAACAAAGAGTAAATTCTTCAAGATGGAAGAACAAAGATACACCGAGTTGATCGATGCAGTGACTATTGGCCATTGTGTATGAAAGTGTTGTCATCGATGGTAAAGGGTGTTTAGATGTCATATGAGTCTTCATGAGGTGTAATTAAAATTAAAACATGAAGTTTTATTGGTAGCTGATGCAAATAAAAATGTAAAATAACAACAAATCAACAAGTTAGATCAATACTTGAAAACATAATCCAAAACCATACCATTTTTCACTTTAGCACAATAAGCCAAAACATGATTTTCATCACCATATGCTATATACAATTGGTTCAAATCTCAATAATGATTTAGAACAATTTTATTTCACATTACAATAATGTACAAATGCTTGAACAAGTTTCAAATCTTCACATCCACCCAATCTCTCTTGACCTTAATTTTGCTACTAGCCCTCCAAAAATGCATTTTTGAGAAGAAGAGACACAAAACCATGATTCAAGACTCACGGGTAAACTTTTATAATACCCATTCAGCCCATTAAATATACCACAAATTTTCACTAACCAATTCAACACCCAAACAAAGTTATTCTTCTCCTACCGTTTTTCACCTAGGTCTCTCAATTAGCCCTAATTTCATGTAAATCACCATGTCTAGAACAAACCACCAAATTTCATGCAAATGTGAAATATGTTTCAGATACCCATTTGGGAATTCTTTCTCTCGGGTTAATTTTATGATCTCTTCCCAAACACAACTTCCCAGCTCCAATTCTTCTTTTCTAGACCTAGTTTAACTAGGTCTAACTAGGGTTTCTATCACATTTCAAGGGTTCGATAGCTTTTTCAGTTTTCCCAACCTTAGTAATACCTTTATCCACCTTATGCCTACTCTTTCAAACTATTTTCAATGCTCTATTACTTACTCAATCTTGTTTTTATCTTCATTCCATGTATTTAGGTTCTTGTGACTCGTGTGCTTCCTCACTTCCCCTTAGTTCCTTCTAACTCCATTTTTGATCTCCTCTACATCTGAATATTTCTAATGAATTTCACTCTACCCTCCACCTTTTCCCTAAGCTCTAACTTCCTCTTAAAAATCTATACCAAAGCTTCAACAATTTTGTTAAGCTTCCACTTACTCATTTGCACACTAGGTCACTTTAGTGGTTCTTAATAGGTCTGTCTCGAAGACGTTTATGGAATTTATTTGTAGATGGCTATTAAAGATACATAACAATTTCTCAAAACTTATTCACAAGAAATATCACTCACCTTTATCATCATGATAACAATTTCCTTGGTATTGTTCTTTTCATGGCACCTATTTACCTTGATGTCCTAGACTATTACAGTTTCTCATATATGGACTCGTACTCACACATTTTACATTTTATGCTCATTGCAATTGTATAGAAAACATATTTAAACCCATCATACCTTCTTCCAATTTTCAAGGATTCACAAGACTCTCATAGTTTAGTTCAAGTTTTTTTACTTTTCAAGATGCTTACTCTCTAACTCCACAAGACTATGCACATCCAACCTATATTTTGTTTTACCAAATTTAGAAGGAATCTCTTTCCCTAATTGTTTTAGTACCTATTCATAATTTAGAAACATTCTAAAATTCTTGATTACCCATTATATAACAACATTAGGTTCCATTTAACAATAAATGTGTTCCTTTTTAGTCTTTCACATTTTCTCTTGACCTTAACCCTAAAACATGGTATCCTCTATGACTAGATCATTGAGTATTGTGACTTACCAGTTCAACTAAAGGGTTCATTCTCACTGTTCTTGAGAATTTCTTCACCTGATCCTTTCCAAACCAACATTTTGAACACATTATTTGATTCCCTTTTTCTCATTCAATACTCATGATATCCATAAACATTATGCACTCGGACCTTCAACTTTACATAACTTTGTTTCTTGTCACTAATATATATTAAAAATCCTTCATGAATTTTTTTCGCTATGTCATCCTTTTTCCTGTAGAAACATACATTTATCCTTTCAAAGAATTTTAATCACAATTTATAGATATTCATTACACAATATTATCCAAACAAACCCTTATTCACAGTCTTTCTTAGTTTGTAGAAGATTTTTTTAGATCAACCAAGAAATTACAGAGCTACTAGTTAGGGCTCAAAATAGAGAACACATTCTTTTCTCCTCCTCCTACACACACACACTCTCTTCTCATTAATTCAAATACACTCAATAATAATGGAATATTGATAAGGTATTTAGGGTTCTAACTCCCCTCACAAACCCATGAGAATACAAACCATGTTGAGTTAGGGCTTAGATAGGTTGAGTATGACATGTATAGAGAATAATAAGTCTAATGAAACCTAATTACATCATTTATTAATTCTAAACTCACATCTAAGCTTATAACCTACAACTAGACATATTGAAAATTCAAATTTGTGATTTTGGAGGGAAACCTCATAAAATCCACGTATTACAAAACAAAGGGTCCAAATGGACTTCACACACACCTAGATAGCCTAGAAAAAAAATTTCAAATTTATAATGATGCTCATGCATCATCCTGATTAACTAAAAATAGGAATTGAGGGTTCTCTCGATATATTTATTTTATAAGTTAATCTAAATAGAAACTAAATTCTATATTGGGATGCAAGACCTATTTTATTTCTTAGTGTTTTGAATATATCAAAATAATGGAAATAAGAGGGATATGGTACTAACCTATAAATAACTTACCTCATAGTGTGCTAGACTATAGTAGATTGGGAAAGATGTAAATGAATAACCTTGGGAAGGGTAGAAGATGGATATATGTCTGTAGTAAGGCACTGAGAGGGTACTAAGGTGCCCCATGACACCCTGGTCTATGATTTGGGAGCAACAGATTGTGAAGGAGCTTAGAACCCTGAACTCGAAAGTGTCACAATATCTACGTGTTACCTTCACTTATTACAATAATGTCAACTATGTCATTGTAATTGTTATGTTAATATTTACATGTAAAACCATATTCAAAGCATCAATCCCTAAAAAATAAAAGTGCATATGAATAGGTCGGACTGACCTCATTGCCAAACTAGTGGTCTTATGACTGAGCGTTGCACTACATTTCAGACCCAATGTAGTTCTATGTGCGTGTGTGTGTAATTTTGTGCCTAGGATGCCCTAGTGTCAATGATGTGGTAGTAGGGGCAATAAATAGATGTAAAAATGCAAATGGTGGATGGAATGGAAAGAATACAACCCTTTCCCCCTATGCTTGTGTGATGCAGATGTAGAAGAAGCCCAAATGCATTCCCTTGCCTTAGTAGATAGTTTCCCTTGATAATAAGATTTCGCCCATAATGTAGTGAGTATGTTATGTTTATATAGGGATCTCTTGTTCAAATTTCGACACTAGTGACCCAAAACTGCCAACTACGACCTAGGGGAATGCATGGGGTAACCATTAGGACTAACCTCGAACAAAGAAATTAAGACCACAAATTACAACGACATGGGCACCTAAAATCATGGATTGGGGTGCCCAATGCAACCCTAGGTTCCCCAATATAGACCTAGAGATGACAAATGAGAAAATTACGACACCTAATACACCCTAAAATATGCCCAAAATTGTAATGACAAGTGACAATTGAACCGGAAAAATAACCATGACGCCT
The DNA here is from genome assembly GCA_018340775.1 of Taxus wallichiana var. yunnanensis. NCBI lineage: Eukaryota > Viridiplantae > Streptophyta > Pinopsida > Cupressales > Taxaceae > Taxus > Taxus wallichiana. Next base: position 974,677,945 of record CM031242.1, read on the forward strand.
AATTGACTGGCAACAAGACCAAAGGATGGGTCACTAGTGAATAATTTTATTATGCAAGATCCATATATAAAATAACATACCCGATAGTATAAATGTAATAGTAAGTGTGTGATTTTGTGAATACATTTTCCCCACTTTATGTTGGTGAGCAAAAATCTTGGTAACATAAAGTAGATAGAGATGCATACCTAAGAAAAAGTCAAAGAATCCCATGCTGTAGAAGAATGCATAGATGTGTAGTAGAAGCGTGCCGATAGAACTATAAAAGCGTGTTGAACCATGGATCAACGAGTTGATCCATGCAATGTATCAAAAATGTAAGTGTCATGATGAAGCATGGAAAATGAGAATGATGGTTAGAATTATAGGATGATTTTTGAATGTGGTTTTATAACGAATAGGTGGGTAGGGAGTGATCAGTTCCCAACCTGAACACTTGAATAAGAATGGAATAATTGGAGGATTTGGGTGTCCTGCCGCCAGAGGAAGAGTGTAGGGAGAAAAGTGCATTATTCTCCAAGATTTAACTACATCCTCAAGATCTAGCCACTGTAGATGGACTCAGATCAAAATAGTGTGATTTTTGGATCCAAATGATTTTGATTAAATAGTTGACCCATATAGGAGTGGTAAAGGAAAGGCACTCTTTCCCCCACTCCATGGGTGTTGCCACAATGTAAAGGCTTCCAAGTTGGGTCATCTGGAAGTGAACGTGATGGAAAATGAGACAAATTCAAAGTCGGATCATCTGGAAGTAGACGCGATAGAAAATGGGATGGCTTCCAAGCTAGGTCATTAGGAAACACACACAGAATGAAAGAGAAAGCTTCCAAGTTAGGTTTTCTAGAAGCAAACGTAGAATATAGAATAAAATTCAAATTTATGTCATCTGGTAAAGAAGTGTTGAATGTAATTCCCAAGTTAGGTCATCTGGGAGATTCTTGTAGATTTGAATGATATGATTTGATTTGAACGCGTTGATTTTGATTGGTTGATTGATTGTTTTGATTGGTTACTTATGGAGAGATTTTTCGCTAATTGCCCCCAAGTTAGGTCATTAGGGAAAGTTGCTAAAAAATTATGAGATTTCGGATAAAATTATTTTTAGTCATTTGTTGCCCCAAGTTAGGTCATTAGAGGGAATTGATAGGTTATAGCGTGTAATCATGTTTGGGAAATGTTAAATGATTGTTGCCCCCATATTAGGTCATTAGGGGAATTGATGGTGAAATGTTGTAGTATAAATTTCTAGGTGTTGGATTCATGATGTTTGAATGCATGGTGACGTAAGGGGGATTATAAGGGGACCCCCAATAATATGCCTCCCCTTTTGGAAAAGAGGGAGTGATGAAAGGAACAAACTCTAAGCTGAAAGTAACAACAAGAGGTTAAAACATGTATGTAGTGAATAGGAGATAACGATGAAGGGATATAATGTGCATGAAACATGTGCAATATGGTGGTAGGTGGAATTATAAAAATAATTTCACAAACAGGTGTAAATCAGAGTAAAAACACTCAAGATATGAGTGAAACGGTGTAGTGTGTATTAGTCGTGGTGATAAGCACAAAATATAGACCATAGTAATGGTGGCATTTGAAATGTGATTATAAATAGTAAAGTGAAAAGGTAACTTATCACTTCATTTGTATTTTACGCGAGTGTGAGAGTGTATACAGAGTGAGTAGAGATGCCTCAAGCTAGACCATTGCATCCAACCTGGTTTGAGAGAGTGACAACCACTGTGGCGTTGCATACTAGTGCGGAGTTGGTAAGTGTATTATTTTTGCAAAAATGTAGGGTGTACTAGGCATTTTAGTTAAATTTTTGAAAATTTAGGGTTTTTGATTTTCTCAAGCATTTGGGACCGGACAAGAGCATTAAGGACACTAGTGTCCCCTAGGACTAGAGCACCCAGAACCGGGTGCTAGTGTCCTACTGCAGGGCACCCTCCCGCTTCAGGTTCCCTGGTCCATAAATTTTTGTTTTTAAATAATGCTAGGGAATATGTTTCTAGTATGGTGTAGAGTAGTTTTTGGCTATGAGAGGTTTGTTAATGCTGCATTTTATTGTTGTTTGATGTTGTGTAGAGAGATATCCACTTGAGGGAGTTCCACGATGGCCGTCACTTGAGTACTTTGCTAAGATTGGGTTTTCAGATGATGAGTGATATGTGTTGGACCATTTTGACCTATGACATATAACACGGATGGGGGATGTACCCCATAATATGTTAATGTTGACCACATTATGCAAGAGATGGTGTGCAAACACATGCACATTTTGGTTTCCCATAGGAGATATGACAGTGAAGATGGAGGATGTTTATTGCATATTATGATTGCCGGTTGTTGGAGAGAGAGTGTGGGTGATGGTGGAAGTGGATATGGAGCACCAAATACACTCAACCAAATAATATTTTACGAGGGGGCAGGTACCTACTAAGGCCCATATTAGTTTGGATGTGATATTATAGTCTAGGGTTCCATGATTACAGAATTTTATCGTAGTGGTGATAGCGTCATATATAATGGTGGAGGGAGGAGGTTTCGACATCTTGTATAAGATGCACGACATATGTTAGCGGATAGAGGAGGATGGGACTAGATATGCATGGGCACGATGTGTGTTGGCCCATTTATATAGGTATTTGTATCGGTTTACACATGATGAGCATGGTGGAGGTATAGGGGCCACCACACTACTACATGTATGGGCGTATGAGCATATAGTCATGTTGAGGCTAGTTGTAGGGCCATGCGCAGAGATTTGGCTTGACCGAGAGATATTTGCGTGACGTTGGGTTGACATCCACAATAGGAAGATGGACACAGATAGTTTTAAAGCCTTGATAGATAGGATGGGGCCGAGTAAGTGATATGGAGGCCGTATTAGGATTATGGGGGATGGCTTGAGGATGCTAAAGAGTTGTGGTGTATTCGGAGGATGATGTGGTTAGAGGACCGCTTTCCAAGTGTGGTGGAATTGTTTCAGGTGGAGAGATTATTGTGGTAGTTTGGTATGGCACAAGATGTGCCCCCAAAGCCATGCATATGGTTATGAGCTATCAAAGTCCCTAAGATGGTAGGGGATAGGCTAGAGCCTACAAAAAGTAGTTAATGCCACAAGGGCCGGAGGACGGAGACCCAGCAATAGTAGCGGTAGATGGAGATGACGCAGGTTGTACGGAAGATTATCGAACATGGTGGGTAGTACATTGGTGGGTGTTATTATATCCAATGTTTGCGGGTTCCATGGAGTTTCGGTAGGATTGGGTGAGGGAGGTTTCCTTGACCTTGTAACGGCAATGGTGGCGAGTGTAAGTATATGTTAATGATTATAGTGTGCTTAATGAATTGTTTATGTTGTATTGGATGCATTAAACTAACGTGGGGTTGTATGTTGTGAATGCAAAAGATGCCTATTAGTCACTAATAGTAGACACATCGATCCAAACATTGACACGAGAATGTCCCAAGCGATGTGTTATACGAAGGGAAACTAAAGCGCATGGACAATATTGTAGGTGAGCATTTCATTTGTTTGATCTAGTGGCCATAACAACGACGATATGTACAGTGCTACATAGCGAGAGGGATGAGGCACATGAGGAGAATCGATGTGCCGAGAGGAAGTACATGGTGCTCCCTTGGCCAAGGACATGTTTTCGTGATATGTAGATTTGCGGTGCCGAGTTCTCAAAGTAAAATATTGAGATTTCTATGTTGCGTAGATATGTGGAGAGGTTTTGGGGCCACAAAATGTGTCGTCGAGTCAATGGTGAGGCATCTAGTTCTAGGTCTCTCGCGCTACATGAGAGTGATAGTAATGATGAGGTGTGATATGGATGTTTGTATACAATGTGGGCGGGTTGCCCCCATTTTTGAAACATGTTTGTGGAATGATGATGCTATGGATGATGTATGTATGGAAACATATTTTTGATATATATTAGATCGATGTTGATATGTTCTACTATTGTGATGTAATGAATATGGTATGGTTCTATGGTTATTGATCAAACATGTGTATTGTAATGTATGTGATGAATATAAATTAGTATGAGGATATGAGTAATGGTAGATAAAATATGCATGGTAAATGATAATGTAGATAACTATTGTAATGTAATGGATGAGATGAATAAAATATGTAGTGCGTAAGTAATGATGATAAAAGAGAATAAGTGTGGAAATAGATAAATGTATCATAATGAATATGTGAGGTGGTAATGTAAATGTGTAATACGAGAAGATGATGAAAATAATGGGGGATGAATGATTCCCCAGCGTATGGATGATTGGTATCATGTAACAAGACCCCTTAGTAGTCAAGTGTGAGCCATGTAAGCAAGAGTGCGTCATCGGGAAATGATTGAGGTGCGCTAGATGAACAACGAAGTCATGATGAAAGGTTCTTAGAACTAAACCCTCAACAATCGTGTAAGAATCTGTAAGAACACAAGTGCATCATCGGGAGGTAAGGTGATAAGAATAACCTACCAAAGACCAAGATGGTGAGTGGATGTGGAGACATGTGGCATGGATGGAGCATGAGTGTATGAAGTGAATGGAACTTCATGTGTAGTGAATATGGGATATGTAGAAACCGGTGGAAAACTATGAGGTGGAGTAAGCATGAAGTGGTGGATAATGTGGATGGAGTGAATGTAATGAGTGTGGTGGTGGAAATGATGGATGAGGTGGAGAACAAGCATGCGATGGTGGAACATGAAGATCAAACTGGGTTCCTCATGGAGAATACATAGGTGGAGTATGCCTACACTGATGAGGGGAAGGAGACAAGGAGTGCTCATGAGAAGAAAAGTAGATAATGTCATATTCCACAAGTTTTTGTACCTTTACATGCAATGCAAGGCAATCATTATCCCTATGGCCGGATATGCAATGGTAATTGCAATATTGTTGGTCACACTAGCATTGAAAGTGGTGTGGAGGGTGTTGGCGAGAAAAATTGTTGGGGGACAAATTTGTGGGTTTCTTGCCAACGCTTTAGGAATCTAAATCCCTCTACTTAACCGGTGCAACTTCTATATATGCATGTGTGAGTGAAAGTGAGTTTTCTCTGGGTGGCCTTATGGTCGGGGATCCAACAGGGTCACTCCACTGACCCTACGGAAAAGCTAGAAATATCTTGCTAGGGAATAATTTTTCTGAAGAGTGGGAAAGGGGAGTGAGAAAAGAGGTAGGAGAACTAATGTTGCGGGTAGACAATCGATTCCTACACACATTAGTTAGAAGTTTCATCACATGCATTTATGAGAAGAAACAACTCTAAAAATAAGTAACAAGACCAAATAGAATTTATGATCACAAAGTATTAAGTAACCCCTTAATCAAAGAAAGCTAGAAAAACCTTCTTGTATTGATGGCTTAAACAAAAGTTGTACATAGTGTGGCAATGGAGGAAAACTAGTGGGGGATGGAAGAAAATGGATATCTCCTTCATTCTCTCAAAGTACAATACACTCTTGAGTTTACAAAATTAATCACCAACCCTTTGAAATGGGAATGGCTTTAAAATTTATATAATGAGAGGTGACTCATCATTTACCCCCCAGTGCCTTTTTATATGCCTTATTACAACTTATGACCTTTTACATTCTTAAGAAAAGATCAAGTCCCCTCTTATGACTTAAGGGTGACTTGTTATATTAAAAAAATCATTTTAAATTAATTAAAGGCATTATGAAAAGTGTAACCCAACGAAGAATTAGAACGGGGAGAGAGAAAGTGGGGGAAGAGAAGAGATAAGAAGGGGAGAGAAAAATAAGAGGAGATGTCATTCTCAATGAAGTATGTTGATCTTTATTGATGGAAAACTCCAAATGTAGTAACTCGAATCTTAAAACTCATTTCACCTTTAGAAACTCCTTCAGGATGGTTCCAGGACACCTTGGGTTGAGTGTTTAAGAATACTATTGAATGAATTGTTCTACCGATGACCGCAACTTCCACCTTGCACACGATATACCTGTGACCCAAACACATAGTGATCATCAAAAACACTATCGAGTTCCCTGAGATGGATCTCGAATGCCCTATGAGAAATGCCTATGATGATCCTAAATGATGATGTCAAGCTTAGGGCACAATTTGACCTCCTGTGTGTTGTATCTTGATCTTCTTGAAAAATTTGGAAGTATGCAAAATACGGCACCTCAATCTGACTTGTATTTTGTAAGATATGAAGATTTTTCGATTGGGTGACTTTGTGGTTATTTGACAAAAAAATCATTTTCTCCTCGTTCTTCGTTTCTTCAACACTTTTGATCAATCCTTCCCCTAAAACCTATGTATTTTCATAGAGTGGAGGATTTTTGGCCATGAAAAAGCTGATTCTAATAAGTAATGGCAACTGGGTGTCTGGACAAGCATGAATAGATTTATGGCAGGGTGTGAAGCTGTGAAGGAGAAATGGGGGGAATAACATATAAGTGTCGGATTTCAAACATTTAAAAATTACACAGCAAGGGTGGGGCACATTTTTTCATGTCTGATTTCCCTCACCTCAAAGGGACATTAGGGACATCAAATTCCATGTCGAGCAAGGTGATGACACGTGGCGGAGATCTAACGATTGAGAATGAAGGCTTGACAAGCACCTGGGGTGGAAATTCACTCTTGAAGAGGTCACATGAGTGACCAGGAGTCTCCTTAGGGGATGGGCACATTTTTCCATGTTTTATTTCCCTCACCTCAAAGGGATGTGAGGGACATAAAATTCCATGGCGATCAAGGTGATGACATGTGGCGGAGATCCGACAGTGAAGGCTTTGAGCTCTCGTAAGCACCTAGGGGCTGAACTAGCAATCCTAGAGGTTGCATGAGGGTCTAGAGGGATTATGGGGCTAGGAACATTTTTCCAATATTGAGGTACGTGAGGCACACAAAATTCCTCCAAGCTCTTGGAGCTAACACGTGTCCTTCCAAAATTTGACTAACTCCCGAACTCACTCCAAGAGGGCAACTTGAAACGACAATAACGTGAGCTCTCGATGGAATTTTTGATGAAATTTTATATGATATTGACTGGAAATAGCCTTATGAATCAAATGGTTGGGTTATTAGGTATTTTTCCTCCATTTTATTCCTAAAAAGGAGGATTTTTGATTTTTACTCCACCTATGCATGAGAAAAACTTCTTGTAGACCCATTGCACCAAAGTGTTGTGAAAAAATAATTTCAACATATTGTAGGTATTTTAATTCCATTTCCGAATATGTTTTTTTTCTCCTAACTCCATTTAGAGCTCCTGGAATCACCTTCGAAAGCTCAGTAGTTGTTTTGACTTGTGCACTGCCTAGGCCTGTGAACCCTAATTTTGGTCAAACTACTCCAAACTCTTCAAATCTTCCCTGAATCTTCAAAAATAAATTCCATGATGTTTCTAGGCCTTTAATTCACCTCCATGTTGTATTTGGATCCTTCGTTCTTCTCTGGGGTTGTATTTGGAAGGCTAGTGATAGCCCTTCCCAACACTGCCCAAAGATAGCATTTTTCAAGAACTCCTAAAATCACCTAAGGGGGTTGAATTGAATTTCCTAAATCACCTAGGGGAATTAATTAACACCAATTGGGAGGTTCTTTGGACTAATTGGGCAAACCGAGTGCCTCGGAATTATAAAACATGAAAAAAATCTATATGGGTATAAAGTCGTCATGCTTATAAATTGTCAATTTCCATGTTGCGCATTTGCATGATAACAAAGGGTGATGTTGGTTAGAGGGTAATCAAATAAACTACTCATTAAGTATTATGTGAAGCACATCATGTGGTCAGGCATGAGGAGATAAGTACAAAGGCTCTCATGAAGGAGGCGTAGTGGTGGGAGTAGGAGCTTGTTGTGAAACCGGATAAAAATGTAATGGAGGGGAAGAAGAGGGTTGAGTTTTCTTAGAAGGCACCTTAGACAATGGTTGAGGTGGAAATGGATGCTCCACAGATGGGGAGGGGAGAGGAGAAATAGCTTGAACTAGTAGAGAAACACATAGAGGTGCAATGATCTCGTGCGGATGAGAGATCTTGTTTAAGATCGATGACCTTATAACACAAGAGAATGAATGACTCACAAGTGTCATATTAGAGCCTTTGTTTAAGTGGAGGAATAAGACCATGACAAAAGATGAATTGTTTTTCTAAGTCACTAGGATGGAAAATGAGCTAGTGTATACAAGAATTGAACCGTAAAATATAATCCCAAATAGGTTCAATAGAGCCTTGATGCAACGCAAGAATGTGGTCATATGTAACTCTAGGGCCATTGTTAAGAATAAAGTGGTGGAGGAAAGCATCCTCCATGTCATAAAAAGTGCTAATGGACCCAAAGGGTAAGTGGGTGTACCATTGGAGTGCCTCATCAATGAGACTATATATGAAGTCCTTGAGAAACAATCAGTCATGAGAATAATCGGCCATAAGTGTGCGGTAATGCAAGATATGAGAATGAATATCACTAGTACCATAGAAGCATGTGAAAGTAGGCATGAAAAAGTTTTTAGGGAATGTGGAGTTATGAATATTTTTAGGGACAGGGTTTCCATGTAAAGAGTTGTTGTCGATAGAGGCATAATAGGCCCTACTTTCTAGAGTAAGAGTATGAACTTGTGATTGGAGTTGACCTACTACAGGCATGAGAGATAGGATATTCTATGAGGGAATAGTATGAGATGGAAATAATGTGTTGAGTGGTTGAATGTTTCCATGATGGGTGATCATAGGGATGTTAAGAGGTGATATAGTAGAGTTAGATGCTTTATAGGTGTAGGGCTAGTATCAACCCGGTCCCAAAGAGGTGGAACAAGAAATGAAGAAACCTCAATAGGTGAAGATCTAGTAGGAGGGTAGGGGATTTGGGAATAGAAGGAGAAGAAGTAATGACGGGAGGTGATTCATGTATAATAGTAGATGCAACCTCAGGAGAGGATAAAAATGGAGTGGGAGAGTCACATGCAATAGTATGGAAAGAAGGAGACCCATGATGTTGATTAATAGAAGATGGGGTTCTCGAAATAATGTTATGGTCATCACAAGAATCAATGGGATAATCAATGTAATATGAAGGAGAATGTATGCTCGAAGGAGATATATGAAGATGGCTATCAAGAGCGGTAGAAGACATAGGAGTAACTACAAGGGTGGTTGGAGGAGAGGTAGGAGGTACACCGAATTGGGAGTCAATGCCTAATAAATAATCAATGGTCAAGGGATCTACAACATCGGTGACATAGAAAAATAAGAATAAGAAGGATCACATACAATCGAATGTCCTGGTGTTCAATGAGTGAAAGCAACAAGATCATCAACAAGGTATATACCTATAGGGGAATCAGTAGGATTAGTTGGCACACATTGTTGGCCTTCTAGGAGGGCTTGTTGAATATCATCGGGTAAGATCATAGGAGCACTATATAAATCCCTAAGCTCAGCTATGGAAGCCTCATCATAAATAGGATTGACACTAAAATGAGACATGATGAAGGAAATTAAAAACTATGCTAACCACTAGGGTATAAAAGAGGATCCAAAAGTAAAAATTTTGAAATGTAGGGTTCACCAAAATGATTAACTAAAAATAGGAATTAAGGGTTACTCTAATGTATCTATTTTATAAGTTAATATAAATATAAACTAAATGGTATATTGGGATGTAAGACCTATTTTATTTCTAAGTGTTTTGAATATATCAAAATAGTGGAAATAAGAGGATATGGTATTAACCTGTGAATTACTTACCTCATTATGTGTTGGACTATAGTAGACTAGTATGCAGACTCAGAAATATATAACTGAATGACCTTGGGAAGGGAAGAAGTTTGATATATGTCTATACTGATGTGCTTATGAGGGTACTGAGGCACCCCGACGCACCCTGGTCTATGATATGGGTGTTGCATACTATGAAGAAGCTCGAACCCGAACACGACGGTGTTGCAATATCTCGAGTTATCTTTGCTCTTATCGCACGAGTGTGCTGCAATAATGTTGCCTATGTTGTTGTAATTGTTATATGAAGATTTACCTGCAAAACCCTATTCTAAGCATCAATCCCTAGAAAATAAAAATTCATATGAATAGGTCAAACTAACCTCAGCTACCAAACTAGTGGTCTTACGACTGAGAGTTGCACTACATTTTGGACCCAATGTAGTTATATGTGCGTGTGTGTGTAATTTTCTACCTAGGATACCCTTGCGTTAATGACGCAGTAGTAGGGGGTAATAATTAGATGTAAAAATGTAAATGGTGGATGAATGGAAAGAATACAACCCTTTCCCCCTTTGCTTATGTGATGCAGATGTAGAAGAAGCTCAAATGTAGTCCCTTGCCTTAGTAGATAGCTACCCTTGATAATAAGATGTCCTCCCATAATGTAGTGAGTATATTATTTTTATATAGGGATCTCTTGTTCAAATTTCAAAACTAGTGACCCGAAACAGCCGACTACGACGACCTAGGGAATGCAGGGTAACCGTTAGGACTGACCTTGAACAAAGAAATTAAGACAACAAATTACGATGATACGAGACACCTAAAAGTATGGATTGGGGCACCCCGGAAACTCTAGGCACCTCATAATAGACCTAGAGATGACAACTAAGTAAATTATGACACCTAAGACACCCTATAAGATGCCCAAAAATGTAATGATGAGTGACGATTGAACCGGACAAACAACCATAACACTTGAATGACTGAAAACAAGACCAAAGGATGGGTCACCAGTGAATACTTTTACTACGCAAGATCCATATATAAAATAACATATACCCGTGGTATAAATGTAATAATAAGTGCATGATTTTGTGACTATAGATACTCCCCAAGAGGAGATAATTGAGATAAATTACGTGTTTTCTTTCAACCTCTTTTTCCAATTCTTTTGCTTCTTTGAATTTCTTCCTCTTCTTACGCATTTGATCTTATATTCATTTTTCTTAGTTTTCTTTTTCTTCTTCTTGCTTGCTTGGTTCCTTGCTTTCTTTCCTTTTTATATTCTTGCTTCATTCTTCATCTTTGTCTTCTTCTTCTTCATGTTTCACTTGCATTTTCTCATCAATTTCTTGCTTCTCTTCATCTTTCTCATTCATATCTTGGTCCATACCTGCACATACATAGCTAAAATCCACCTTAGATTACAAAAATAGAGGAAAACTAGTCTCTTTCTTGTCTTCTCTTTTCACCAACTTGATGTCTTCATCCTTTTGCTGATCATCCTTCATTGTTATCTTTGTATTTTTCTGTAGCTCATCATATTCTTTCTTTGTTTCTTCTTCTTGAATCTTCATCATACTTTCATCTTCATTGTCTACTTCATTTTCCAAGGTTTCTCTAGGATTTGTCTTGTTTTTCACCTCATCTTATCCACATAACCAATACCATGCTTGTAAGATCTCTCCATGATCCTTTCATCACAATAATAACTACACTTTCACGCTTAATTGGGTCAAAATGAACTTGAGCTTGTTCACAAGTTTCTTCCTCTTGCTTGTCTTCAATTTTGAATTCTAATTCTTCATCAAAGGCATTGTTTCTTTCCATTTATTATTCACCTTGTATACTTGAATTCACACATGAAATAACACTATCCAATTGAAAAATTGGAGGCCATTTAGCCTCTTGAGAATCTCTTTGCAAGAGTTCTTTTCCTTCTTATTTTAGCTGCTCGTCTTCTCCATCTTCACTAAGCACCTCTCCAATTTTTGGATAAAATATGTTGACTTTCATGCCTCTTTAGTTCCTTCTTTCATCTCTTTTCCATGCCTTCATTTTCCTCCTTCTTTTCACAAGCCATTGTATAGGCCATTTCACTCTCTTCTTCATATTCCATCCCAAAATCTAATTTGCCTCTTGTATTTTCTCTATTAGCCACTGCAAATATTATTTCAACTTTATAATCTCTTATATCCACTCCTCATTAGTCATTATCATATTTCCTTCTCTCTTTTTCATCTTCTTGCAGTAGTCACTAGCCAAGAAACCTCTCATTTTTCTCTTTTCCTCACTCTTTTCTTCTTTCCTCAAGCAAGTCTTTTCACCTTGCTTCTTCACGCACACCTCACCCGGGATTATTACCTAGTATTTTGGTGTCTTTCCACTCTTATTTCACTTTACAAATATAGTTAACCTTGGTTCTCCTCTATCTTTCTTCTTCTCTCTTCTTTAATCCTTCTAGGCTATGTTTCTTGTTCACTACACCTTCACTTTTCACTTTTCACTTTTCACTTCTTCCTCTCTTTAACTTCTTTCTTATTTCAATATCAAGAGCATATCTCTGCTCCGATACCAAATCATGTAGAGATAAATGTAAAAAAACAATCAAAAGGTTAGATCAATACTTGAAAACATCATCCAAAACCATACCATTTTTCACTTTTCCCCAATAAGCCAAAAATTGATTTTCATCACCTTATGCTATATACATCTGGTTCAAATATCAATAATGATTTAGAAAAGTTTTATTTCACCTTATAACAATGTACAAATGCTTGAACAAGTTTCAAATCTTCACTTCCACCCAATCTCTCTCTAGACCTCACTTTTGCTACTAGCCCTCCAAAAATGCATTTTTGAGTAAAAAGACACAAAACCATGATTCAAGATTCACTGGTAAACTTTTATAATACCCATTTAGCCCATTAAAGAGATTAAAAAGTTTCATTAACCAATTCCACACCCAAACAAAGTTATTCTTCTTCTACCAGTTTTACCTAGGTCTCTCAATTAGCCGTAGTTTCATGAAAATCACTATGTATAGAACAAACCACCAAATTTTATGCAAATGTGATATATGTTTCAAATACCCATTTGGGAATTCTTGATCTCAAGTTAATTTATGATCACTTACCAAGCACAACTTCCCCCATCTCCAATTGTTCTTTTCTAGGACTAGTTTAACTAGGTATAACTAGGGATTCTATCACTTTTCAAGGGTTTGATAGATTTTTTCAGTTTTCCTAACCTTAGTAAGACCTTTATCCATCACTTACTCAATCTTGTTTCTATCTTCATTCCATGTATTTAGGTTCCTTTGACTTGTTGTGTGCTTCCTCACTTCCCCTTCACTCCTTCTAACTCTATTTTCGATCTCTTCTACAACTCAATATTTCTAATGAATTTCATTATACCCTCTACCTTTTCCTTAAGCTCTAACTTCCTCTTAATGAGCTATACTAAATCTTCGAAAATATTTTTAAGCTTCCACTTACTCATTTGCACACTAGGTCACTTTAGTGATTCTTGATAGGTCTGTCTCTATATAGTTATGTAATTTCTTTGTAGATGGCTATTAAATACACCTCACACTTGTTCAAAACTTATTCGCAAGAAATATCACTCCCCTTTCTCATCATTATAAAAAATTTATTGATATTTTGCTTTTCATGGAACCTATTTACCTCGATGCCCTAAAAGTATTACAGGTTTCTCATATATGGGATTGTACACACACATTTTACATTTTATACTCTTACACTTGTATAGAAAACATATTTACACCCCTCATACCTTCTTGCAATTTTCAAGGATTCACATGAATCTCATAATTTGGTTCAAGCTATTTTACTATTCAATATGCTTACTCTCTAACTCCTCGACATTGTGCACACCCAACATATACCGTATTTTACCAAATTCAAAGCATGAATCTCTTTCCCTAACTATTTGAGTACCTAGTCTTCATCCGGGAACATTATACACTTCTTTATTACCCATTATATAACATAATTAGATTTCATTTAACAATAAACTTGTCCCTTCTTAGTATTTCATATTCTTCTCTTGACCTTAACCAAACAAGGTATCTTCTATAACTAGAGCACCGAGTATTGCAACTTACGAGTTGAACTAGAGAGTTCCTTCTCACTATTCTTGAGAATTATTCAATGATCCTTTCCACACCAACACTTTGAACACATTATTTTATTCCCTTTTCCTCATTCAATAATCATGATATATATAAACCTTATGCGCTCGGACCTTCAACTTTGCATAACTCTATTTCTTGTCACTAATATATCTTGAAACTCATTCATTACAAATTTTATGGTTTTTTCATATTCAATCTCTATATAAACATGCATTTATCTTTTCAAAGAGTTTTAATAACAATTTATAGATATTCATTATGCAATACTACACAAACAAACCCTTATTCACAGCCTTTCTCGGTTTGAAGAATATTTGTATTAGATCAACCAAGAAATTACAAATCTTCTAAAGCCATTAGGGCTAAAAATAGAAAACACACTTGTTTCTTGTCCTACACATACATACACCATTTTCATAAATTCAAATACACTCCATAATAATGGAATATTGAGAAGGTAGTTAGGGTTCTAATTCCCCTCACTAACCCATGAGAATAAAAAAATGTTGAGTTAGGGATTAGATAGGTTGAGTACAACTTAGCTAGAGAATAATAAGTCTAATGAAACCTACTTGCATCATTTATTGATTCTAAACTCACACCTAATCTTATAACCTACAACTAGACATTTTGAAAATTCAAATTTTTGGTTTTGGAGGAAACCTCACAAAATCCACTTATTACAAACAAATGGTCCAAATGGAATATTTACATCACACAAACCTCTAAATGGACTTCACACACACCTAGATAGCCTAGACAAACCAAAATTTACAAATTTACAATGATGTTCCTACATCAATAGTATCATGATTTGGTTGAGTTGTTATGGTGTCTAAGCATGGTCTTGAGTATGGTGCAAGCATGGATGGTAATTATATGAATCTCAAAGGTTGGTATGATGTGTCAAAAATTCCAAGTATATGTATGAGGTCATCATGGTCATTTCATGAAGAGTCATGGTGTGAAGTGGTCATTTTAGGCCTATTCCTAGACCTAGAGCATGTGGTTTGGTATGGTGGCATGATATATGGAGTAGGTAAGTCCTATCCAATAATTTTAGGAGAATATTGGTACTGTATATGATGTGTATGATGAATTTTAGATCTATTTTTGTTGTTTCATGATGTTTTATGGTCCTTGGGAAGCAAGAAGGTGAAGAAAAGCTAAGTAAGCACAAATAAGTCATTGTGGATGGAAAGTTTCAGAATAATTTCAGAAAAGAGGTGATTTTATTATAATAAAATATGTTATCATGGTGTTTCATGATAAGTTTCAGGTCAAAATGTTGAAGTAAACTCAAGTTATGATGTTTTTAGTAAAACCGAAGTTGAGAAGAAGCAAAATCCAACTCGAATTGGCGATTTGTTATGCTCTTATGATCTCAAAAACATTCATGGGATTTAGAGGTTTTAAGGGATGATTTTACATTGAGCTAAGAGTTTTTTTCAAAAATAAAGAGGTTATTTGACAATTAGAATTTTATGAACAATTGTTAACAAGATAAAGTGGTTTGAAACCCTAGTTAATCCCTCCTAGTATAGCAACATGGGACATTTTGCATTTTATTATATTAAAATGAACTTGGAAAGATAAATTTATGCATCATGGTTGTAGAGGATTCCTCAAATCTCATTTTGGTGTTAGTTTGGTGTTCTAAATATTTTGGGAGGAGAGAGAAAATCCCTTGTTTTGTCGAGATTTCCACTTCAAGGCTGAAATGGAGGTTCCAGGATGAAAAAAATGTTCTAGAATCCTTGGAAGATTTTTATACATAACCATGAAAAGTTCGAGATAGGTTTCTTAGAGAAAATGAAAGATACATGTCCTCAAAGTTAGCTTGTTGATTTAGGACTTAAGGACTAAATTGTCGGTCTTGTGGTTTGAGATGACTTTGATGAAATTGTTTAGAGTTAATGTTTTTGTTCATGGAAATTTGTTAGGAACCTGATATGATGTGATGAAATGCTTGGTTTGATCTAGAAATGTGTTTTTGTGTTCAATCCCTAATGGCCTAATTGGTCCTATTAGGCTTTCTCAAGAAGGTGACTAAAATAGGTGTGATAGAGTGAATTTCTCCACATGAGCTATGCTTCTTAGTGCTTGTAAATGTTTGTACAAGTATCTTTGATGTGTTCCAGGTGTTGGTTGATTTTGTAAGAGGTTTTTGAGGTGTTTGAGCATTCTTCTCTCAAGACTAGTTCTTGAGCCCTTGGATTTGTTCGGGGAGATTGGTATATTTGGAAGCCTTATGCCATGATTTGTAGATTCTAATTAGTTATATCAGATAGTATACTTCATTATATTTCCATTAATATGTGGTTTTTTTCTTGGTGAGGTGTTTTGCTATGTGAACCAGCTCATTTTTTAAGACCTACTTTTGGGGCCTTGAAGCCGCTTTAGAGTATTTACTTGAGATTGACATGTTTGGAAGCCTTTAAATATGATTTGGATGATAAATTTAGTTATTATGGAAATTATATTTAGATACATTTCAAATGACATATGACTTGAGCCATGATAATGAGTTTAGTTATGTGAAATCATTCATTTTCTCGTGACTACATTCTCAGGTGCCAAGACCTAGTTGTTCATGCGTACAACTTGGTGAGTTTCATGGTAGAGATGAATGGTTAAGATGTTCCTAAGATATTTTATGATTATTATGAGATGTTCCTAAATTATTTGGAGTTGATGGAGCGATGAAAAATTTGTTTTATGCCTTTAGAAGTCCTTGTGCATTCATTAGATCTTGGAGAGTGAATTTTGAACTTGTTGGTGTTGTATTGATCCCCCTACTGGCCTACTTGGGTATTTTTTGTTGTCTTATATGATGTTATTGATCTATTTTTGAGTTTTTTTATCGGTCTACTTGTTCATGGCTGATCTAGGGGTGTTTTGGGTCGTGACTTGTATATAAGCAAGTGTATTGAGTCATTTGTGACTAGTTGTGTATTCAAGGATATGAGTGACCTAGAGGAGATTGAATAATAGTGTTAAGGGTCCATTGATAGATTTTATAAGAGGTATGAATACTTGAGAAAGATATATGATCAATGATGTAAAGGAAATTAACCTAATCAGCCCATGAGAGGACATATTTGAGTGAGTTGAGAGAGAGAAATTTGAAGAGGGTTTGGTATGTTTGGAGCTGAACTTGGATCATAATCAGTTGTGTGAGAAGCATATATTATTTGGTCATTAATTTATAAAATCTCTTATGATGTGTAATATTCATAGGAGTCCTTTTTGTGAGTCATATCAGCAAAGGTTTAGGGGTTGGTGCTTCGTGGGAAGTGGGTGCTTCACTAAATAAATCTTACAAGATGTCAAGAGGAGAAAATGGATAAGTACTAGACATAAAGGAAGGTTAGAGACCAAACAAAAGAGGTGCACGGAGGTCTGTGCAATATGTAGCAAGATTCAATGTGTAAAGGTTCACGCATGGCTTCACAGTGGTTTCAGGACTTAGCCAATTTTCTAGAAAGCAACTAGAAATAGAAAAAAAAATATGGAGTGTCGCTCAAGAAAGGACTAAAAATAGGATAAAGCACATTCATATGAAGACTCAAGTAGTTCTTAAAGGAAGTATAATTATAGGAACTTAAGCATTGTAAAGAGAGATATTTACAGCTCAATCTATTGTTAACACCAGTTGTAAAAAGCATGTGGACTAAGAATGACACACCTATTTTTAGAAAATATACATGTAGGTGGTGAAGGGAAAGTCCCCATTATATATATAGGGGTGGTGCATCCTCATTTTGACTATTCCATGATATAGAGAGTATATGTGAGTTGTGAGTAGTATTTTGGAGTATGCACGGGTGTTATAGAGCATGCATGGTCCAACGCCTAGGTATAATGTTTTGTGATGTAATAATATTCTATGTTGTGTAATGAATTGTGATGTAATTGATAATTTCTTATGGATAGCTAAGGTGACAATGTCTTCATATGGTGTTTTTGTAATACATTTTTTACTAATTATTATGTATGTGGATTAACTTCCTTATTATATGTGTTGCCATTTTTTTGTGCTATAATGTATCTTATAGAATAAATGGATGTTATGAGTATGCATGATAACATCTTGATAAGAAAACAAATAAGGGACTTAGAGGTTGTGCGCACTTCATGTGAGATTCCATTCTTATCTGGATGATGTGCCAATGTGCCTAGCTAAAATTTTTGGTAAAAAAATTACATTTTGGTTCTTTTTGGGACATCTTTTCAATCTGTCTACAAGGATGTTGCATGTAGATGGCATTCCAAATATCTTTGGAGGATATTGAAAACTAGATATATGATGACCATGACACATTTTCTCGAGATATAACATTGGAAGTGATTTTAATACATGCAAGCAAGTGGAAGATAATCTATATGAATACTTGTGTCAAACATTCTTCACATTTTTCCCATTAGAGTTGTACTAATGGTTGGTTTCTTATGTGCAAAAAATAGGTGTTCAGATTGGTATAAAGCAAGTGTGGAGACAAGAATATTATCAATCTCTCTTTGATTTAGATGTGTCGTGGAATAAGGTTGTATATTGTTAGTGGGAAGGTAGACTACATAGTTATACCTTGGAATACATGATTTCAACATACTCATGCCCTAAGGAAGGAGAGTTATAGTTTTTACATGAGCCAAGAGGATCCTATTTGTGCATGACACATTTTTCTATTAAGATCTTTATGGTTGAATTGGGAATGGAGAACCTACCAATGAAAGGCTAAAACCCCACCACGTGTAGGAGAAAAAAGAAGGTTTGGGGAGGATGACGAAGGCCCTGGTGGAAGAAATAGAAAGGGAGGAAAGATGGCTCAGGTATAATGATGCGTAAGAGAGGTAATTAGTGGATTCACTGAGACTAAGGGGTATGGTGATTAGTGGAAGTAGTGAATACCCGCGAAGACGAGGGACCATAGGATCATGTCTTACTAGTATTGGGGAATCACAATAGCAGATTACCCCTCAACATATGATGAGAGAGAGTATGAGGAAATAATGAGAACTACGAGCACACATTTTACCTAGCCTGGCTATCCATCCCTTGTGTAAGGTGTTCAAAATCTAGAGATTTTTGTAGAAGAGCATTATAGTGATATTGAGTAGGAAGGTAATAGAGTCTCACCACATTGGGTAGGAAAAAAAGATAGGCATATATCGGTATTATATCGGGAATCACATCAGATTAAATCTACTCACATGAAAGTGGAGTAGATTCCCTATTGGAAAGATTATTTTTGGAAGTAATTTTGGGAGCGTGTCATCGGGATAGAGCATTGGCACACAACCAATTAGAAGTAATCCCATAGGTGTAACAATAGCATACACATTTGGTTTCTAGTTCAATATAACTATTGGAACCTAGGGTAGTGCATCTATAGGACCACATGTTTTGATAGGAGGTTCAAGAGGTTCAAGTAAGCCACCACACGTAGGTAACCCAAGTGGGGATCGGGTTCAAGGTCTGGTCCTACTCTAGGAAAAGGGCCATAGTAGCCACACAAAAAAACTCAACAACCTCAACAACCATAATAGTACACACTCAAATCTTCTTTGAGATGTCACTTCACTGCAGAGTATAGGGGTGTGGAATATGTATTTGAACATGTGCATAAGTGTAATTTATTATGGAGAGCTAAAGGAATAACATATTCGATAGAAAGGTAAGCCAATTTGACACCACACTTCAAGGGCATGCACATAGTTGGTACATGAAGTATGATCCACATCGAGACTTGGTGGATTATAATGTGTTGTGCACTACCTTTTTAGATGAGTTCCATGTACCAGAGTTTGAGTAACAGGGCATTAACGTGATCAAGGAAATCATAAAATGTTTATTAGAGAGTGTCAAAGAGTATGATTTTACATTCAAGGCATTTTTATCCAAGATCTTTCTAATGATATTCATCGAGAGATATCATGCGCAATGGTTTATTAGAGGCTCATTAACTCCCTTTCATATAGCATTGTAACATAAAACATTTATTGATCCATGTGAGGATTTGGAAGAAGCATTTGTAGTCACAAAATCACTCACTTTAGACATTATTTTGTCCTAGTCTCATACTACTATTCATATGGTTTTTTAGTGAATAAAGTAATAATTAACCCTCTTCTTTTGACCATTTTAATTTTATTTATGTTGTGACTTCTGACCTCCCATACACACTTGCCCAATCTATTTTCATCATTTTCCATCATTTTATCCTTGACTGGGGCACCCATGCTCATATTGGGGTGCCCGCATGCGCCTGGTCCCGGTCAGACGCCCTAACCCTTTTCCCACTTTCCTACCACTTTTGGGGACTTTCTAGCTACTTGTGCATTTCACATTTCTTGTGGTCATCCTCTTCGGGGTTAATTATGAAATTAGATCAAGAGAACCATATAAATATAAAGTTATGAAACCATAATGAGGGACCAAGCACTAAGCACTACTATCACCAACTAAGGTTGCATCCATCAAAGGCTCCATTTACATCCATATAGCTCCATCAAAAGGCACAAGGTTGGTTCATCTGCATCACACAAGCACAGGGGGAATTTTATTCTATTCCATCCACCATTCTATTACATTTTCTACACATAGTTATTTATCACTACTTTCACAAAGTACGACTGGCACAAGAGCACCTAGGGCATGATTGTACACACTTGCACATCGAACTACATCAGGTCTAAGATGTATTGCGGCTGCTCGGTTAGTAAGTCCATCATTGTGGTAGCCGAGGTCGATCGACCCCTTCATATGTATCTTTCCTTTTAGGGTTTGATGCTTGTCTTGGGGCTTTGTAGGTATTCTCTTCATCATTGACTACCAACAACATCCAGTGCAGTTTGGATACATTAGTGCAACATGACAACAAAGGCTTCAGATCATCTAGAATTTGTGTAAATCTGGTTTTAGACCTTTTGGGTAGACTAGGGTGCCAGAACGCAGACTAGTGCACCTACAGCACCCCGATCCTCTCCCAGGTTCCCAGGTCCACACAGATTTCCCGCATCTACAATTTTTGGACCTCTACGTAATTGTTTCCTCCTCTTATTTCTCTATTTATCTATGTGACACGATCTAGAAAGTTCACCAAATCAGCTAAGCTCCTTCCAATCCTTCTCTACATATTAGAGTTTGTATTTTCATTAGCCTAGTTTCTTGGGTCACTTTTTATATGTTTTTACTCCTTTTATTTACTATTATTTATTATTTTTCCTAGTTAGATTAACTTAATAAAACCCACATTTTAGTTAATTGGCATTGCACACAAAAATAGGTGGAATTATTGATACGGGAGTAATCCTTTTCTTGAATCACACTATAACAATGATGGCTACACTTTTGGAGAAGTTGTCAACCAATTCATCGCATGAGACATGTAGTGTCCTAAGGTTTACCGATTGTGATGTATAAGGACATACTAAGGAAAACTTCCCCGTAGGAATGTATGCGCGTTGTTAACATCTTGTGAGATTTTCCACAAGAATCATGATGTCTGGAATTATCCACTTCTACAACATGTGACATATAAAAATTTCTCTATGTATTGCAATATTTTTGATGCACATACCCATGATACTGATTGAATTATGTTTGATTGACCATAATCATGAGGCATGTGAGATAGGATTGTGCTAGACCAGTGTGAAAAGCGACTCAAAAGAGAAAGAGGGGAAGAAAATGAAGGAAAAATAATGGTAATGGAGGCTTCAGGGAATGATTTTGAAGCAAAGGCCATGGTGGCGGTAGAGGAAGGTTTGCATGTGGGACATGTTATACTTTTGGATAACTTGATCATTATCAACATAAATGTCCTAAGAACTGTGTTTGTGCATATTGCGGAAGTCCCCACAAGGTTGAGGATTTTCTAGACCTTTATACTCATATGTGTAAAAAAATAATAATGATAAAGGCGCAATGATGATTAAGGTGGAGCATGCGAAGAACGAATAGTGGGCACAAAAGAACACAGTTGAGTGGAATTTCAACCTTTACTAGTTATAACATGTGCATAAGTAGCGTGCACTTGTGAGTATATCAAAGTAAAACCCCTTATCGGGAGACCACGGTGTCATCCGAGAGCTACAAGCAGAGATCCAATGTTTGAAAGAGCAAGCATGTGAGGAGTACAGAGAGTTGCTAAAAATATGTTGATTACTTGAAAGAAGTATGTGAGATTTTGCGATAGAGAACATCATTCCTTTCTTGGGATAATGGTTGCAAGAAAAGGTACCACACATAGGGACTGAAAGAGAGCATCATATCCCTCATACAAATTTACCACCACATGACCATGAATATGACAAGGAGATTACATTAGATGTAGTGATAAATGGTTGGTTGGTCAGTAACATTGTCATCGATACAAGTGCAGAAGTTAATGTCCCGACATGGGATGCTTGGAACCAAATGGGAAGGCAACCATTGTAGTTGTCTTCAAATGTAATGTATATGGAAAAAAACAAGGGTCATTCCCATTGGGGTGATCAAGGATGCTTCAATAAATATTCATGGTTCTAAATTCATAGGTTATTTTGAGGTGCTTAAGCTTGCAGAGGAAGATAAATTCCCAACGCTTCTACACCATCCATGGTACTATGTTAACAACACTCGATTTATGATTTAACAAGTTCAATGTAGGTTTTGAAAATAAGGAGCGCATTATCATACCATTGGACGATGCAAATATTACACCTTATACATATCCCATCAATGAGGAGGAACTTAATAGGAGATATGCACACAAATTGCGTGACCTAGAAGACTTTAAAACATCAAAAGAAGGTGTAATTCATTGGGAAGACATGCATTTTGTTAGTGATACAACCAATGTGGAATGTGAAAATTAGGCCCATGGAACCGATGAGATGGTGGGTCACAAGATCAAGGGAAACATTTTCCGGGATGATTCGGCCACTCATGATTAGGTGCTTGGGAAAGATAAAGTACCAAGGTATATAAGAGAAGAGAAATCTGACTTTTTCTTGTGTGCAATAGAATACTAGTGGAAGAACGAAGGAGATTGATGAAATATGATGTTCTACGCGTTGCGTGAGATATCAACACACATGTGGGTGACACAAAGAGATAATATATTGGGTTGGCATGAGGTCGAGTAGCTTTTCTAACAAGGTTCACTTAGAGAAATTTTATTTCTATTGTACATGATTATGATGGCGAGAGTCCTTATTTGATACACATCCACAATTGTGAGAGACATTGGGCATAAGGAAAAGAATATATACCATCATCTATTTTGGTTCACAAGTTCTACTCTACTTGTGGTGATACACATGGGCATGATATGTGCATATTTAGTTAAGGAAAGAGACTGCAAGTAAGTTTAGCGGGACTTCTTTCGAAGTTATGGTTTACACTTTTGATTAATTTTCTAACAAGCCGTCAGTTTATGAAAAATTTCATATCATGAGGTGCATCACATTTGGAGATAGTGTGAACGTAGAGGAACTTATGCTTTAACTATTACGATAACCTAAGACTAAGGCACACACGGATGAAATAGAAATGGAAGAAATATAACTTGGGTGCACCTGGATGGAGAGAGAAAAAGGAAAGATGGTATACCTCATTAATGATGAGGAAGTTAAAAACCTGGATATCAAGCACACGAGAGGATGCACGTGAGGTAATGGATTTTATACATGAGTGGGCATGCATACATACCACGTGCCTTTGAAGAGACGTAAAGTCAAAATTGGGACCGAGGATGCACCAAATGAGGCTATTATTGGTGATTATTGGTTAGAATAAGAAGTTACAAAGATCATTGAGCCATTGCATGACTTCCGGATTTATTTCAAGAGATTACCATGACTTGAAGGGTGTACATACGTCATTAGGAGAGATTAAGATCAAGCTAAAATATGGAGCACATCCGATTAGGAAGAGGCCTTATAGGATGAATCTGAACCTTCTCGTGAATGTAAAATAGGATATTGATAAGATGCTTAAGTATGGAATCATTAAACCTATTGATGATTCTAAATGGATTAGCCCCATGGTGATTAGTATCAAGAAGGATGGTAGGATAAGAATATTTGTTGACTACAGGGAACTCAATGCTTCATGTTTCATAGATACTTTTCATACACCATTCATAGAAAAGATCCTTGAGGGTGTTGTAGGGTGCGAACTCTATTCCTTTATAGATGGATTCTCAGTGTGCATTACATGTGAAGATTAAGAAAAGATTACATTTGCAACAAAATGGGGAAGTTTTTCCTATACTTTCATGCCCTTTGGATTGAAGAATGTGCCATCTATTTTCTCGCGTATAGTGGTTTAAGCATTCTAAGACTTTATTCATAAGTATCTACAAGTATATTTGGATGAATGGACAGTGTATGGGTTGGTGAAAGATCATTGTGATAACATGAGACTGATGTTTGAAAGATGTAGGAAGTTAAATATCTCTTTGAATATTAAGAAGTGCATTTTTGTAACTCCTTTTGACACATTACTTGGACATATCATTTACAAGGAAGGATTTTTGGTAGATCCAACAAAGATTGTAGTCATTTTGGGGCTGGAAGAACCAAAAACAAAATTGAAGTGCATGGTTTCTTAGGGCACACTTTGGTTATTAGAGAAATTTCATCAAAGTTTATGCCAAGATTTCCACACCCCTTGGAGAGTTCTTTGAAGGCCAAAGGAAATATTTATTGGGGTGATGTGTAGCAACAAACACTTGATACTTTTAAGGAGAAGCTTACCACATCCCCTATCTTATGATTTCCTTCCTGGAACAAACCTTTTCATGTGTATGTGGATGCCTCGACATGGCCATTGGCACAATCTTAGCACAACTAGGTGAAGGTAATGTGAATCATACAATATGATTTGCAATTAGGAAGATTACACTAGTTAAACAAAACTATGTGACCATGGAGCATGAGGCACTATCAATGATATACATGTTGCATAAGTTTATGCATTACTTATTGGCCACTCCTTTTATTTTCTATAGACCATATGGTGTTGAATTACTAAGTCAATAAACCAGTCTTATAGGGGCACATCTTTCGTTGGATATTTCTTTTCAATAATTTAACTTTCAAGTGATAGTGAAACTTGGCAAAAGTAACTTGGGTCTTGATCACTTATCAAGGATTAATTTTGTAGAGGATGCGTAATGTATAGAAGATAATATTTTAGATGCACAACTATTTAGATTAAACCCGCACCAATAGATTTGGAAGACATTGCAATGGTCTTGCACACTTGGCTAGTGTCGGAAGGAATGAAGACTTTGGAAAAGAAGTAGTTTGTTATTCGCACGGTGCTATATCCATTCATTAGAGGATATTTGTATAAAATATGAAGAGATGGGGTCTTGTGAAGATGTTTTCTAGAGCATGAGTGAAAAGCTATGATGGAGGAAGATCATAGAGGAATAGTTGGAGGAACTATGCAGGAAATGTTATAGTGTGAGGGATCCTTTTAGGAAGTCTATGGTGGGTGACATTATACAAAGATACTAAGGATTTTTTCAAGGCATGTGATCATTTTCAGTGAATTAGGAAGCTGGAACTAGAGATGAAATTCCATTAAGGCTTATAGCAAGCTTGAGAACCATTTGAGAGGTGGACCATTGATTTTGGAGGACCTATTACACCATCTACATGCGGGATAGGGGCTTGCTATATAATCACATGCATTGATTACTTGACCAGGTGGGTAGAGGCTACACCTACAAAATATTGTACCATAGAAACAATGACTAGATTCATTTGGGAAAATATCATAAGCACATATAGATGCCCTTTAAGCCTTACAAGTGATAGAGGGACTCGGTTTTTGATTGAGATGATAAGGATTTTGTTTGTAGATTTTATGGTGGCACACCATAAGACCACACCCTATCACCCTCGGGAAAATGGAACTCTGAAGCTTTCAACAAGATCTTGAGGTAGAAAGTAACTAAGATATGTGATATTGGAAGAAAGGATTGGGATGATAAGGTATAAATTATTATTAGGGAATATAGAACAACAACTGTAAAAGGTTGAATAAGGTCACGTCCTTTCGGTTGGTGTTTTGTGTAGAAGTTATTTTACTGTTGAATTTATGTTACCATCCCTACGTATTGTTCGTGCAAGAGGATTGGATGATGAGTAGGTATTGGATGAGCACATTGACAATTTTATGTAGTCAAAAGATAGAAAAGGCAAAGGCAGAAGGCTTGGCATGACAAACACATCAAGAACAAGTCCTTTCAATTTGTAAGAAAGACGGTAGTGATGCATGACTCCAAATTTTCTTGCCATCTTGGAAAATTAAATTTTCATTAGTTGGGAACCTTTGTCGTGAATAAGATATTGGAATCGGGCACATGTCAACCGCAAGTGATGGATGGTGACATGCTTCCCGATTAATTCAATAAGAGTAGGTTGAAGCCCTACTATAAATTAAATTATATTTCCCTTTCATGTTTTTTATTTTTCTTGTTATGTTGTAATAATCATTTTCATGTGCAGGAGCTGATTACTATCTATATAGTTGATGTGCAAAGGACCACACATACTTTTAGTTTGGGGTGGAATAGGTACAAGTGCACACAAAAGAGATTATGTGATGCTAGTACATCTATTGGAGTTGGTATAGGGGTATGCAACAATGTAAAATAAGGGTTCTTGATGGAAATATATTGGGGATGCATGAAAATAATGAGAAGTGTCGTGGGTGCTTAAGGATGATGGTGCTAAAAGGTTATGAAATTACTTAGATGTTGAAGACCATGAAAAGGGCCACATAGTGTAACATGAGGGAGGAAACAACAAGATACAATACTTGGTAAGTGGTGTAGAGGAATATGGGGTGCGGCGCAGAAGGTGCACACAAGGATGAATGCAACCTTAAAAGTAGTAGCGTGCTGCAAAAAGGTTATAGATCACACGTGGAAGAAAGTAAAAAAATCACGAGAAATGGAAAAAGAAAAGTTAAAGATTTGAAGTGGTGGTAGGAGAGGAGAAATAAATGTGATAAAAATATGGAAATATATAAAAAGGGCATGAATGAAGTTTATTCTTACCTTTCCTATTAGATAATTTGTGTGATTGAAGAGCGACCAAGTGCATTAAATTGTGAAAACTCAATATAATGATCGAGCCGGAGATAGAAGTCGAACTAGAGCGGGGTGAGCATGGATTTGAGTGTGAAAGTTCCTTCGGTGGAAGTAGAAGTATAGAGAGAAGTGTGAAGGGTTCACAAGGCATGAAGGGTTTGAGCTAGGGTTTGAGGAAAAGTGAATTCGTGGAACTCAAAGTTGCAGGATTAGGTCACATGGTTGTGAAGAATGAACCAGAGCACAAGGAAAGTTAGATAAGAAAAAATAATTTAGAGGTTGAACTCGATGCCAAAACCCTGGAGAGTGAGTAAGTTTATTCAACACCTAGGGCACGTATTTTCTGTAAATTTGAAGGTTGAGAAATGAAGTTGAATTTGTTAAAAGAATAAGTAATGGCACTAAAGAAATCACCCAAGGGAAAAGGTAAGGGAAAAAAATAAGCCAATTGTTGATGACGTATCGGAAGAGTAGTTTTCAGAGATGCAATACCCCTAGAGGTGGTAAGGGAATCCATGTGAGTCACATCTAACGAAGTGCAAAATCAACAATTATAACCATTGCTCAAAGGCTCGTGAAGGAGAAGTAAATAAGGATGTGATGAAATAGTTGACCCGAGAGGACGAAAGCATGGAAAGTGGTCTATGATGACACATTCAAGAAGGACTTGGAGAGTGTAGGAGTCATATATATATATATATATATATATATATATATATATTAATTACCTTTCTTTGAAATCACGAGTGATTATACTAGTGGCTCATGTTGTGCGTTCACGAAAAAAATTTCTAATTTACATGGAGAATAATATGCATTACTATGCAAATTGATTGGAAGTGTTACGAGGTTTTCTGATTCGGGAATTGAAATTGATCCAGATTTAGATGATGATGTGGGAGTAGAAGCCACAACAAATAAATTTAATTATCAACGGTGAACGTACAATGGATATCACAACCATCAATGACCCAAGCACAAGAGTTACAACATGCCCGTGTAAGTAGTAAGTTAGGCGTGTCTCGAGAGATGGTCTTAGGTAATTAAGAAATGGCTACATATAACACATAAGATGGTGTAGAATACCATGTAAAATATTTCCACCTTCATTTCGAATGAATAATTGAAGATGAAAAGGTTCATGTAGTTAAAAGTGAGAAAATAACCTATGACACCATCTTAGTTTTCTAGGAGATAGGGGTACTAGATGGGCCAAAAGAAAAAGTATGGATCTACCTAGTAGACAATAAGTCCCCTACGTAAAAAATTTCAAAATACATGTGTGATGGAGCTATAAACTTTGGGTGGATAAATGGTACAAAAATTCATGAAACATTTGAAAACGAGTGACACTTGCTAAGGGGAATGACCTCAATACTAGACAAGTAAGGAAGATCTTGCACGATGCATAAGCACTTATTCCTTGGAAGGTTCTTATTGAGTGATGGGACGATGGGCCCTTGGTGTGAATTACCCTTCACCTGTATTGCCAAATATTTTCGGGCTTCGGTGAACATAATCAAAGATGCACGCAAGTTGATTTTTGACGCAAACAAGGTTGACTTGGATTGCCATAATTTAAGTACAACCTTTTTATACCCATACAATTTGGCATACATGGAGTTAATGGAGTCAAATAACATGGATATTACTCCCACATTTCTCATAATAGGTCGGGCGCATCCAGATTACACATATATTTGAGGCCCAGAATGAAGAATGGGAAGTATATTGATACAAGGGACCTTCATCTCCCATATCCTCTAAATAAAAGAAGATGACAAGGAATTCAAAGAGAATTCACTAAGAGACCCATCCTTGAAAAAAAAGAAGGAGATGAAGAAAATGCAAAGGATGATGAGGAAGAGGAGGCAAATGAATAAGAAGACACCACACTAGACCAAAACTACATAAGGAAGTTATAAAGGCGACACACATGACAAATACGAGGGGTGCGGGAACTTCAGAGGAAACTAAGGGATCACATGTAGTCACTCCAACCAAACCAAGCCTAGAGAAGAAGAAAAAAAGAGGTGACGTTGCTTTAGGTTGAGGATAATGAAGAAAATAAGTTAATGGAGGAGTTCGCACATATTGAAGATCCGGTCCATAACGATGAAGATCCTAAGGATGAAAAGGTACAACATAATGAGGAAATTCAAGAAGTGGTACCAAAAGGAGATGGATAAGAGGAGTAGGGAAATCATGAGGAACAACCCTCTGGGAAATTTTATACACACTACGGGAGGATATACAGTGGCATGAGCTAAACATTGTGCAAGATATGACTAGTGGGAAGTGTAGAAGAGGAAGAAAGAAGAAGGAGATCTTATAACCACCCCGGATGAGCTACATTGATGATCAAATGAAGTTTCTGCTGGAAAGGTTCTAGATTATAGTCCCTAGTAAGGATATTTTTGGTTGGGATGTGATTGATCTAGAATGGGTGAAAATGTGCACGGGAAGATGCTATCGTGGAGCATGCAAACACATATGGAGGAGCCTGATTTGAGATCAATAACGAGGCATATGCCAAGTTAAAAATGAAGAAGTATCCAGGTATAGTCGTCACTACAATCAACCTCATGGAGATAAATGATGAGTAGGCCATTAATGCACTAAACAAGATGGCGGATGAAGTTGTACATTGTAATTTAGACAAAGGGGGCATAATAAGGGTGTTGCTTGAAGATAAGAATGATAAGGAACAAGTGTTCTAACAGGTCACATAGGAGTTGGAAGAAGCAAATAAGTGCACATCGAATTCTTATACTAAGGCCACATAGATAATAAACGACATCATAATCATGTACCCAAACCTAGTGGAGAATGCCCAAGATAAGTATCCTTTAGAGTTACATTACTTATAAGACTTGGTGTGAATGTTGTTACATGAGAAGAAGTATGGAACAAGGTTGTTGGTAGAAGAGTTGGCCGCACAACAGAGAAAAATAAGAATGTAGTTGCATGCAAAATATCATAATATGAGGCCTTGATCACGAGAGATCAAGGAGGCTATGAAGCAACTAGGATGAAAATTTGACAATTTTTCAGACTGGACCCCATCCTTAAGGCACACACCACTCAGGAGGAGGAAAAACTAAATCAAACACAAGCTACCAAAAATGCAATAAGGTTGAACATGAGGAGATCATGGCTGAATTTGCGCATAAGAGAGAATTACTTAAGGTCGTAAGAGATATACTTGAGGTAAGGCTCAAGGAACTTGGTTCGATGGTGGTGTGTAGAATAGATACTTTAGAAGGAATGGTGTTAGAAATTGATGGAATAGTCAAGGAACTAAAAGAGAAGGGTGAAGAATTAACCCTTGAACATTTGTCGAGATATTATTGGGTTAGCACCATACAAAGCAAATAGAGAGCTTGAAGGTTAGAAATACCTAGAGGGTATTTTAAACACGAGAATTTCTAGAACTCCTCCAACCCCCTCAAGCCTAATTGGAGTGTATGCCTTTGGAATATTTTTATTCATTAATTTATTGGGTAATTATCATCGATTCTTTATTCTTTCTTCATTCTTTGAAGTAACATTATTTTTGTCAAATTTTTGAGGACAAACAATATCCTTAGTGTGGGGTGATGTTGAGTGGAGAAAATGGATAAGTATTAGCCATGCGCAGAGGTTAGAGACCATGCCCAAGAGGTGCGCATAACATATAGGAAGGGTCAGCACACAAAGGTCCACGCATGGGTTCACGGGGTTTCAGGACCTAAACAATTTTCCAGGAAAATGGCTAAAAATAGAAAATCGAGAAAATGGAGTGTTGCTCAAGTAAGGACTAAAAATAGGATAAAGCACATGCAAATGAAGGATCAAGAGGTGCTTTGAGGTAATATAATTATAGGAACTAAAGCATTCTAAAGTGAGCTATTTATAGTTCAATCTATTGTTAACACCAATTCTAAAAAATAGTGTGGGCTAAGAGTGGCACACCTATTTTCAGGAAAGATACATGTAGGCGGTGAAGGGAAAATCCCCACCATATATATATAGGGGTTATGCATCCTCGTTTTTACTATTCCATGATATAGAGAGTTTATATGAGTTACGAGTAGTATTTTGGAGTTTACACGAGTGTTATAGAGCATGTATGGTCCAATTCCTCGGTATAATGGTTTGTGATGTAATCAACTTCTATGTTGTGTAATGAATTGTGATTGTAATGGATAACTACTTATGGATAGCTAAGGTTACTATGTCTTAATATGGTTTTTGAAAATTCAAGTGTTATCGATTATTGTGTAAGTGGATTAACTTCCTTATTATATGTGCTACCAATTGTTTGTGTTATGATGTATAATATGGAATAAATGGTTGTTATTAGTATGCATGCCAACATCTTGTTGAGAAACAAATGAGGGGACTTGGAGGCCGCACACGCTTTGGGTGATATTTTAGACTTGTCTAGATGAAGTTTCGGTGCGCCTAGCTAACTTTGGGTAAATGAAATACTACATTAAAGAAGAGTGTTGAGGGTCATGAAATTTTTTAGAAGAGCTATGAAGACCTAATAAAGATATATGATTAGTGATGCAAAATAGATAAACGTAATAAACCCATGAGAGGAATGATTTTAGTGAGTTAAGAGAGAGAAGTTGAAAGAGGGTTTGGTGTGTTTGAAGATGAACTTAGATCATAATCAATTATGTGAGAAACATATCTTATGTGGTCACTCATTTATATAATATCTTATGATGTGTAATATTCATAGGATTCATGGGACACAAGTTCTTGGGCTATTGGTGAGTTACAAGTAGTTTGTAATCATCAACCCAAGTTCCATTCCCATTGAGTCCATTAGACACTTTCAATAAGTGGTCATGGGGACACCTTGAGGTAGGGGTCAAAATTATCCATGTGGACTAAGTAGAACACAACGGGGTGCTCCGAATGTGGATCACTTGGTGGACATTAAGGACCCAAGCCCACCCCCATGTCCCACTTAGAGAAAGTGCTCCTCCACCACTCTAGTTCATAGCTCTAGTATAATAAAAGAGTTTACCATCCAAAGTTTTGGTGAGTTACCTTGAATTTCCTGCAACTTTACCTAATCTATGAATTTCTTCTAGTATTTGGTGCTTTGCCGATGGAAGGAAAAACCCTATTCCCAGCATGGGGTTCAAGCTAGGAAAGGGTAGAACATGAAGGTATCGGTGGAAATCCTATCCTTGGAAATGACTCAGAGGTAGCTCTATGGCGGAGGCATAGGTAAGAAGTGGAAAAATAGGAATAGCAGAGGTGTCGTTCCTCTTTAGAACTCCTTCAAAGATGCGTTGGGTACTAATGGGAGCAGCCAAGATAGTAAACGAGCCTATTTAGTCGATTTAGTTGAGGAAGTATTTAATCCAGAGATTAAAAACTTGGATGTTGATGATTACTACAAGACTTTGTTAGATGATACCATTATAGGTAGCTTTAATGGTCGTTGGACCCTCTCATCAGTCTTGTACCAATGGGTGTTTGAGAACTGGACAAGTAAGTGTGAAATTTCATTATGCTCAAAAGGTTTTTTCATTGTTCATTTTAGAGATCATGAGGATTATCAGTGGTGTTTTTCTGAGGGCCCTTGGTTTTGGGGCAACATTGGTTTGTATTTAACTCCGTGGTTCTGTATTTTGATCTAAATACACACCCATTCATGATAACACCGGTATGGGTAAGGTTACCCAACTTACCCTTGCATCTCTAGTATGCCTTGGAGGATATCGAAAATGCTTTGGGTAAATATTTGAAAGAAGACATGGAATGAATTCAATCGGAATGTGCACTTATGCAAGATTGTGTGTTGAAGTAGATTTGAGTAAAGGCCTACTAGATCAAATAACTTTGAAATTTGGGAATTTGCAATGAATCCAACCCCTGGATTATGAGAATACCACTTTTCAGTGTCGTATCTACAAAAATACATGTCATATGCATGCCTTATGTCCGCTTAGAAAAAATACAAAAAATGTTAAGAAGGGCTCTACGAGTTAGGGAACTTTGAATCCAGACTTAGTTTCAACCACAACATTGAAGGAAGATTTGAGTAAAGAAAGCATTGAGATGGAAGTGAAGCAAACAACAAAAGAATTCATGAATATCAAGGAAGTTGCAGGCGGCATGAAGTGTGGACATTCACCCAAAAATTTTGACTCAGAGTCAGACAACCTATCAGATAGAGTGGAAACAACCAATGAAAACAATCTCATGCTAGTTGTTTCTTCAGATTAAGGAAAGTGGCACAAGGTGTCAAAAAGAAAAGGAAATAAGGGATGGATAACAAATATTTCAGATTATTTCCCTTCTCAAGGTGGGAAATAATTCCTTCTTTAAGTCGTCCCTTCCTCTGGGCCATTTTTGGGCTCTAGTGTGGTGTTGTTTGGTGTTTGGTGTTGGGTGTTGTTGTTTTATATTGCTTTGTAATTGTAAGGGTGGGTCCTAACCAACCCTCATGTTCATAGCTCGATCCAAAAGTTTTTATCAATAAAAAAATCATGAGTCCTTTATTGTGAGAAATATCAGCAAGGTTTAGGGAGGGTGCTCCTTATGAAGTGGGTGCTTCACTAAAAAAACTTGCGGGATATGTAATATTCTTGCAAGTCCTTGCTTTGTGTAATATAAGCTAAGGTTTCAGTGGGTTTTCTTCCCTTGAGGGTTTCCCACATATATCTAGTGTTATGTGTTCTCTCTTTTGATTCTTTCACTTGTGAATGTTTAATACACACCTAATAATCTCACATGGTTTATACGTATGATTGAATTGGATGTTACAAGCTATGATAAATTAAGTAATAAATTTGTAGGACTGATTCAACCTCCCTTAATCTATTGTGTTTCCAACAATTGGTATCAGAGTTGGTCCTTGTGAAGCAAGTTTGATAACTTGAAGGAGATCCTCTTGAAGCAAGTTGTCCTAAAGGTGACGATGAAAAATTTGATGATGACCTAGGTGCTGATATTGTATATGTTCACGATGATTGTGTTCCCAAAAAATAAGATGAAAGTGATGATGATGACCTAGAAGTATAATTTGAGGTTGTCTTAAATGTGTGCGAACTTATAATGATAGAGGAAGAGTATAAAGAATCCATAATCATGATGACTAGATATAAAGTGATCCAAGAGTACCTTGAAGTAGAGGTATTGAGTTTTGAGAAGCATCTCGTATGGTTGAGGTATGGCAAGATGAAGGTTGTGTGGAAAGATATATTTGCACTTTGAGAGAGAGATCATATGCAATTCATGAAGCAAAGTGTGATCAACAAGCCAAGAAGGGCATGTCATTCCTAAGAAGACATCAAGATGTCATTCCATCATTAAGGAAGAATAAGAGGAGAAGTTTTCATCTAAGGTACATTATTTTGTTCTATGAATATTCCTTCTTGTTTGAACCAAGTAATCACATAACTATAGAAAAATGGAAGAGGAAGCAATGAAGAGCTATTATATGAGCATGTATTTTAGGAATTGATCTTTTTATTCAATCTTTTTAGAGTTACATGAATGCACTAAATAGGTTATGGTTTTGAGTACATCAAGGAGGTTCCTGTCAAAGGTCCATGTTTCTATTGGTTATGATAGTCATCATTCATAAAGGATTCTTTTGATACCCTAAAATAGTAAGTTGTTATCTCATTTTAGTGATTCCAGTTAAAATTAAGATAACCATAGAAATTTTTGGAAAAATCTCCTAAAATTTCCCTTTTGAGGAGATTTTCGGGTTTTGGGTTTCAACAACATGAAAACATGTTTTTTACATGCTATATGCAAATTGTTTCCCGAAACCCGAAACTCGAAACAAGTTAGTATTTGGGTTTTCAGAACTCATGAACATCGGAACATGACTTGCAAAAAGCATGCTACATGTCGCTTGACTTCCGAAACCCGAAACCCGATATGTTCCTTTGTGTCAGGTTTTGGAACCTTGGAACATCCAAACATCTCATGTTTCATGTCATCTGTTTCTGAAACCCAAAACCCGAAACCCGAATTGATAGCTAATCCTTTGTATCGGGTTTTGGGCACTCCAAGCATGATGACATGGCATTAACTCCAAGTTGTCGGGTAGTTGGCACACGTGTCAGGTGAAGTGTCATAAATGCTAGGGTTTTATAAATAGCCCAATTTTACACGTCATTTTTACCGGTTGTAATTTTGTTGCGTGGATTTTTCATTCTTGTGCTGCTAACCTCCAAACCCGATCGAGCTTCTTGATCGATTGCGTGCTCCATTTTCGATTATTTTTTGAGATTACTAAAGGTATTTTACTTTTCTTGCTGATTTGAGGTCTTTTGGATTCATATTTGAAATATTCTTTTGATGTTCTCCATCCTTTCCTATTTTTCCTCTAGGTTTAGGGTTTTAGGTTGTTTTCTTCATTTTGTGTTGAATTCCATTGAAATTTCTTGTTTGGAATTCACCCCTAGGGAGTTTCTTTATTTTATCCCATGGAATATACCCTGTTGGTTATAGAAAAAATCTAAAATTCCTAACTAGTACAATGGCAGGAATTTTTCATGTCCTAACACCTCAAAAACCCGATTCCTTTATTTTGAATTTTGCAGGGTGTTCAACAATCTTCAAGTTCTACCAGTGTATCGGGTTTTATCAAGTGTCATACATCTATCAATCTCTGACATACACTTTGTAGTGTATCGGGTTTTATCAAGTGTCAGACATCTATCAATCTCCAACATACACTTTGCAGTGTATCGGGTTTTATCAAGTGTCGAACATCTATCAATCTCGACATACACTTCGCAGTGTATCAGGTTTTATCAAGTGTCAGACATCTATCAATATCGACATACACTTTACAGTGTATTGGGTTTCTTCGAGTGTTCAACATCTCCTTGTTTCCGCAGTGCATCGGGTTTTACCAAGTGTCTGACACCTACTAAGTTCCGACACTCTCTGCAGTCTGTCGGGTTTTGTGAAGTGTCCGACAAGACCTAAGTTCGACACTCTCTCCAGTGTGTCAGGTTTCATCAGGTGCTTTGCAAGTCCTAAAATCGGATAGTGTGGCAGGTCTGTGGGGTTTCTCAGCAAGCTTCCAAGTCGATTGCTTAGATAGGAGTTGTCTAGGCATTCTTTCTTCAAGATTTCTCATGTCGGATCTTGGATCATCTAAAGACAAGTCAGACAGGTCAGGGAAGATGAAATACAAGTACCAGAAAATGGAATCCCCCTCCTACATAGATTGCAATTACGACATCCGAGATACGAACTTGGTAACATTGACATGGAGGATTTTTGGAATAGAACCAAGGATTCTTCTCAGAGTCCCTGGATGAATTCAATAACCAACAAGTGGCCTCCCTCTTGCAGCAAGATTCCCAATGTCTGCTCAATGCCCTGAATTCATTTTGGCTGTGCTTCCAATTATGACTCAAACTCTCGCTCAGTGAAAAATCAAGCAAGAGAAGTCATAGTGAAGTTGGACGGGGGTTACTTTGATGACCTCTTAAGATTACCCAACTTTCAGGAATATGTTGACGTAGATCTTAAGTCAGCATAGAAATCCTAGGACAAAGATCAAGAAGACTACATCAGGCATGTGAATAAAAAGTTCTTGATCAAGGCCAAGCTAGTTGTCTCAAGGTTTCCCAAGTTTGTCCCAGGAGTGATTTCATCCTTGAAATCAGTGACATCATCACCTTGCTAAGTCAAGTATTTGGACTCCCCGAGTCAAGGGCTTCCAAGGATGGATGTATCAATTCATGGTTATTATGAAGAAGAATGAACAAGGATTGATTGGAGCAGTCTCATAAGTGATGAGATTGATTCCCAGATGAAGACAGTCTTGACTACGGGAAAATTCTATATGTCATCGTATGTCACCTATGCAGCAGCTGGCATGAGAAATTATCTAGGATTGGATGCAAAAGGAGATAGGGTAACAGAACACATATATCGGTACTTTCCTCAGCTGACAATGAAAGGTTCGAAGATCAGTTCAAAAGAGTGAATGATGCTTTCTTTTATGAAAATATCTGTAGGATGAACCCTGATCTAAGGAAAATAAGAGTCTCTGACGAAGCATGGGCGAAGTATCAAAATGGGGTTGTATCTTCTTGCAGTTCAAGAAGTTCACATACCTTCGGGTGGTCATGTACCTAGGTGATCCTTTCCGATTGCCCAAATTCCCAGGTGATAAGTTGATCCTAATGGAGTTGGTAAGACAATTGTTGGATTTCCACAAATTCCAACAAAGTAAACACAAGGCTTCGTATCCTTCCCTATTTCCATCGGAAGGTACACATGCTCGATGGTGGTCAAAGCTAAGAATGTGGTGCACGAGCTTCAGGACAAGTTGAAGAAGCACATGAAGCACAGAGATGGATTTGATTTCCAAGGAGTCCTTAAATCATACGGGAATTTATATCTACATGTTCCCAACTTAGAAGATATTTGGGTTGATCTTCGGGATGAGGTTGTCATCAAAGAAAGGACAATAGCAGGTTGACAATTGAAGAAATCTAGATGTTGGATTTATTTGACATCCCAAAAGGCACTAAGGACAATGAGAGTGTCCTTGATGCCTCGTATGATGGGTTAAACGAAGATCAATATGTATTCCCAGCCATTGATTGGTCCATTGCTGAGAAAGCTTCTATCACAAGAAGAGCTACTCAAATTCTTGCTCGTACTAAGGCATGGCTCATTTCTTGGGGAATGAGTTATAAAGAAGGGAGTTTTGCAAAGCTAGATACTTTGGAAGTGGGACCCTCAAAAGGAAAAAAAGGAAAAGGATAAGAACCCTTCCAAAAGGCCAATGAAGGTTAAGTTTGTAAGAAAGGGAGAAGATCAAGTAACTACACCAGTGGCCACTCTCCCACAAACAATTGAGGTTCTTGATTCACCTCCACAACCAGAACAAGGGAATCTTCCTTCAAGAGAAGAGATTATTCAACCTTCCATTCCTCCTTTGGTAGACAATTCATCAGAGGTAAGTCTTCCTCCCACCTCTCAAGCTCTAATTCTAGAATCCTTGCCTCCTCCCATTCAACCTTCCTTGTCTCAGACTTCTTCACCAAGTTCCTCAGCTATGGCTAGTATCTTCTCTGGCCTCTCACCTCTCCCCACTGGACCCCAGTTAACCATGGACATGCCTCCTCCTACTACACCTTCATTCCCTGAATCCACTACCACGGTGCTACACTTACGGTGGTTACCACTCCACAAGCTAACCCTCCTCCACCTAAAGATGTGACCATAATGCCTGCAATGGGAGAAACTTCTTCCAATACGCCTCAATGGTTAGTAGATCAGACTCGAGGAAGAGGAAGGTGGTTGTTCCATTACTAGCCTTTGATTTCAGTTCCCTCAAGGTCACTCCTACCAAGTCGGCCAAGAAACCCAAAACAGTCTCAAGGATTTCAGTGGATGCCTCAGGGCATAAATTTGCAGAGATTGCTACTCCCCATCTGATAAAACTAAGGATGATATAATGGTCATAGATTATCAAATCACAAGGGTGGCTCTAGGAAAGTAACAATAGAGGGAGCACAACAAGACACACAAGATGCCATGAATGTGTTGTGCTAGAAGCTAAGGGAAACTAAGGCAAACAGAGATGAGTTAAAAGAGAAATTACAATAGCTAACAGAAGTGCTACTCAAGCTCTCAAATCCTCCTGAGTCAACACCATCATCCTCTACTCCTATCGGGTTCGATTTCTCATCGGTACCCATGATCGAGAAGATTAATGAGAAGGGGAGAATGGTCGATGAATGGACCCAAAGGCTGCTCCTGCAAGGAAAAGAAGTCATCGAGGACACTGTGGAAGTCTACAAATCCTTAGAGGATATAAAGAAGGATGGAGAGAAAATGGATGATGAGTTTTTAGCAGAAATCGGGAACCTAGAGTTGACTTTCAAAGCTCTCCAAACACTGAAATAGGTTCCATCCCGCATCTTGGTCGAAGAAGGCATCGTTCCACATGGGGATAAACATTTTTAGCTAACCAAAGCCATCAGATTCAGAATAAAGATTCTCAATGAAGCTTGTAGAAAATTGAGAGAATCAAGAGATCAATTGGTCGATGGCAAGAATGACTTAGAAGAAGAGCTAGTCAAGATCTGTGCTAAGGTGTTGAGTGAAAGCTCGGGTATCTGCTGTTGATGATCTTTACAAATAGATCCAAGAATCAATTCAACATGAACCAACTTATGGATTTGGCCTAGAAATCATTGACAAGTTTGTGAAAATTGAACATTCTTTGGAGACCCTGAGGAAACTCAACAAGAGATTGAAAAATCTTCTTGGCAATGCTAGCGATACTCAAGAAACATGTGAAGTTCTGAGTGATCATTCCACCTGCGCCTGATGAAAATGAGATGTAGGGTATAATCTAAAAATTCCAAGAATTTCGGGACAAGCAGGCTTTGTTGGAGGAAGACAAAGATGATGATACAAAATAAGCACAATGTGACATGTCATTTCAATCTTGAAATCGACATGTCTTTTTCATTTTTGTTTCGTCACATAGGAAGCAAATTTTGACTTGGTCTCCTACATGAGAGTCAAGCAAAATAGGACTCTCATTAAAAAGACTATTTTCTAGGATTTATCCTATTTTCTCTCAACTCATTTTATTATAAATAATGGATGCTTATGCATTTCAAAGGGTTGAGATTTTTGGAATATTGAGATCTATTGTGAAGAAGAAAGACTTTGTGTTTTATTTTAATCATTTGAGGAATAGGATTTGGTGCTATTTTGCAAAATTTATGTTGTGAGATGTATCTTTCTTAAGATATTGTTCTTATGTTCATAATCTTAAGCTATTCTTTGTTTAGCATCTTGATCGTTCTAATCATTTCAAATGTTACATTTGTTATCTAAAGCTCATATGATTATTTTGTGCTCTGTGTTTACTCAAAAGAAAATACGTTCCTCTCATTTCCTTTCCATTATGTTTTTCCATAATAGTAATTCCCTTTCCAATCCATTTTACTTGAAAACAACAATATCTCCATCTATTGTGGATATGGATTTTGGGATTCTATCCCAACCCCAATGGTTAGATTAGTGTGAATATTGTACATATTATTTTTGTTGTGTTTTAGATTAGTAATAAACAGGTAGCCTCACTTATCTTTGAGGAGGGATTTAATCCCATGTACTATGGTTGAACCTCATATTTTGGCGTGACAAAATATCCAACCAACATAAGTGTGTGTCTTGTCATGAAGAAAGAAATTATGAAAAGGTCTTTAAACCCTTAGATGACATCAATGGTATGAAGGTACATAGTTTGGAGTTTAGATCATATTAGTTAGGATTCTTTATGGATCAAGGCATTACAAGATAGAAATCTAGCTGTGTGAAAGAGGATTATGATCAAAGAAGGCGTGATTTTTCATCTAGGAGTCGGTCATAACAGAGTTTCAAGGCATGAATGTGATAAGGTATAATATGAAGATGTCTACATGTGATAAAACATGCTTAGCTAAAAGGATAGTATCAAATCTATTCTCGAGTTAATGCATGATTATTAAGGTGTGTTATGTACATTTGATCAAAGATGATGTGTTTTAGGCATCAAGGGATTCTTAATTTTGATTTTATATGAGTATTCATGTATAAATAAGTTTTTATTGTGTTCTCTTAAGCCATTAAAGGGGATTTCATTCCGGGGATCTAGGTCTCGTGAAGGTACAAGTTTCAAGAGCCAAGAGCAAGTGTGAATATTGTCAATCAAGAGGATCTGTGAAAATTTTAAATGAGTCTCTCTAGTTAGTATGAAATCATGTCATGATGATATAAGTCCTATCAAGGTATGCTTTTGTCTAATTCATAAAGTCTTGTTTTGAATAGTATGTAGTCTTAGTCAAAAAATATCAGATATTTGTTTCAGAAGTATGTAAACTATGTATGTCCTTCATCAAGTTTGTGTTGTCACACTAGCTTCAAAAATTTGTTGGTCCTCTTGGTCAAAGTGTTTTGAGTCAAGGGATATGTGAATTGTCTTGTGAGTTGAAACTTGAGCATAGTTATGATCTGTGTCTTGCATTTCTCTGTGTCTATAATTATTATCATCATGAGAAGTATGTAAGGTCTTCAAATGTGATGTGTCCTTGAGAAAGTAGTAGTTTAAAATTGAAATAATATATCATGTTCAGGTATATATGGTATGATCAGTCTATCAAGACTTGGAAGGAATCAAGAGTATGAGTTTAGTGTCATCCATAAACAAAGTATGTGTATGAAAGAAACATGATTATATAGCTATACCATGATAGTACAAGGTTTTATTTGTCATATACATATATTTCTAGTGTACATAGATGGTCTTGGTCTGTGTCAAATAGGATTTATTAGTATGAATGATCATAAAATGCTCAAAATGTTTCCATTGAGTCAAAATTTTGTGTGTCCGCTTTCTGTACTATGTCAAGTCCTATTGACAATTTTGCACTCATGCAAAATGGGTGACTCAAAACTTCATTTCAGATGGAAGGGATTGATTTAATGGACCTAACTAAGGAAAAGAAGAATAGTTTTTCTTGGTGTTTTGAGTTACAAAAATTGAAACAATAATGCAAAATGCATTTATGTGTGTTGTTGCGAAATGCAACACACTCACATATGATACCATTCCATGTTCGTCTTCATCAAATTTATGTAAGAACCCTGAAATATTAATGCACAACCTTGATAAAGGTGGGAGAAGTAGTAGAAATGAGGAGTTAGACTTAGAAATAGCAAATATAGTTGTTTTTGCATGGATAAAGGTACATTTTAAGTTATAGATGAATTAATTTCTTATTATTTCTTTATGCTTGAATGATATTAATTATGTGTTGAGTTGTTTGATAAATTATACGAGTCATCATCTATCATAATCGAATGTAAAAGAAGTAGACAACTCAATTACAAAAATTAATTGAGTAATCAGTCAAGCTTTGTGACACTTTGTGATAGTCTTGATAATCAGCTAAGTCCTTTCCTTTTTAAATATTTGCATACTTAGGATTTTATTTCTTTTGGTATAATTATTTAAAATATTTTAGCATATTTTACTACAGTGTTTTAGTCCTCCTATATTAGATTAACTAGATTAACATTTACCCGAGGTTTAGTTAATTTTATTTAATCATTTTGGTGAACGTGTCATTTCTTTGTAGTAGTTTCTAGGGTTTGCATTTGCATTTAGCCATCATGAATATCCCCATCAATGATTATTTTCTTACTCATCTGATTTACTTCATCATGTCCAAGATATTTTTGCTACTACAAATGTTTCCATTGCTTGATGCATCAGGATTCCATGTACAACAAATTTTTGATGCATTCTCACTACATATAACATTCAATGTCAATCCTCCTTCTTATATTCATCCCTTTGACAATGATCCACCTCTACATATTATGTGTCGCATTTATGATGTCGATGTCAAATGCACTCTAATTGAAAATGGCTCGAGTTTAATTTCTTCCCCATGTCATTCCTTCAGGATTTAGGTCTATCTTCTCGTGACATTAGTCCCTCTTCTATTTAACTTTGTGATTACAATGGTATTTTTCATCCATGTCTTGATCATGTTACCTTTCCCATTAATGTTGGTCCCAAAACTCTCCCTACAGTTTTCTTTGTTATAGACTTTCCGTCTCAT
Source organism: Taxus wallichiana var. yunnanensis (assembly GCA_018340775.1). NCBI lineage: Eukaryota > Viridiplantae > Streptophyta > Pinopsida > Cupressales > Taxaceae > Taxus > Taxus wallichiana. Next base: position 974,720,554 of record CM031242.1, read on the forward strand.
TCAACTGTTTGTTGGGTAGGCCATGTCTCCACACCATGTAGGTTGTCGCTTCTACAGTCCATTGTTGTGTTAAGTTCTTACATGAACACATTGAGTATACTATATTTCGGGACCGTGACCTATTCCAATACTATGTCCATGATATTAATACTAATCTCCCTATTCTGCGCATTGATACTATAAACAAGCCATAACCTATTAATGACCCACCTCATTTACCACAAATCGAAGGAGCTATTTTTTTACTAGATGTTTTCCTTTCTCCACCACCTCATGTTTCTGCTATTATTCCATATTAGTCACATGTCCCCTCCATGGAGATTGCTTTCCCATCTTCATCTTCATCATTTGTCCAACCACCATTCAATTTCCCACTATCCATACATGGTTCATACTAGGAGCACATTCTGTTAGATCCTACTTCACCCGAAACCATATGTACACACAAGGGTTTAGCCTGCTTAGGTTTTTATTGTCGATATTCATCCACCGCCATACCACCCTCATTTATACCATGGGTTGGTCCATGTCACATCCACCTATGGGCTTCGTGTATTTCATCTTGATGTTTTTCTTACACGTACTCCTACTACTGCACCACTCACATTAGGACAGTCATGGATGGACTATATTGGGGGCACCCTAGATCTGGATCATATAGATATATCTTTTCCTATGCCTTTTGGACGTACTATCATCTATAATAGTTCTTTCCTAGGTTATACACAGAATCTCACTCATTGGTATGCACATGGTTGCCCCCTCCCTCCATTCACTGATGAGGAATATGCTATGGGCATGTATCACTTACGTCTCAATGGCTCATTACATGATCAACCTAACAATATAGCCTACCAAGTTACTAACACATATCCATTCAATTTTGATCCAGAGGATGACGACCTCCTTGAAAAATTTATGTAGTTTACTCGTGGATTACTATGGGGGCGTTTCATTTATTTCAAACATCCCCCTTCATCATTATTTAACACTTTTCTCATCTTATCATAGTAATCACATCCAAATATTTGTGTTCATATTTCCTCCGCCTTCATCACTACATCCATAACGCATGAGACCTTAGGTTATCCTTATTATCCATTTTTTCTCTCATCTATTTACATTTGGGGGATTACAATCACACGTTCCCACCTCCCCACTCACGTTACTTACATCTTCTTTCATAGGCATACTCATCATACATTCTAGCACCGTCGTTACCTGATGACACAATCTTGTGCTTCAGTTCACACTTAATTGTTGAGGGATCATCATTACACTAAACCCCACACACCACACTCTAGGAATCACACATTTCACCACACATTGCATGTCTAACACAATACATTCTACACTTTTTTCAACAACCTTTTGACATTTACACATTCATACATCACACATTTTTATTAGATTGTCAATATTTCTACTATTTACGTGTTTTACATCATATTCTATTCATTACTAGGCTATCTACATATATAGTCACATTATACACTACACATTTTCATATCATACATTTTCTATATACTATACTAGTCTTCATTACATATGAGTCTAGTTTTACATTTCATCCCTACATTCTACATTATACTAGTCCTTACCCTACACACCACATACATTATTAGGCTATCCACACATAACCTATACATAGTCATACCATACACTACACATTTCCACATACATTCTACATACTACACTAGGTTACATTATATATGGGTATAGCTTTACATTTATCACTACATATTCTATTTCTATCTACACCTATCATCACATCTTACATATTACATATTCTACACATCCTACATTGCATTATTCACACCATGCATTTATACATTCTACCCATCTTATAGTCATTTTAAAATTACTACCTACGTTACATTATTGTCTATACGCTGCACTCACCACCCTATGATGCACTTTAGTTCCTCATTCCATACTCGACTTCCGAGGTTTTACCAATAAAATGGACCTTACATTCACCATGCGACATTTCATCATGTGTTATCTCCAACCTAGTGACATATGCTTTAGGATAAATTGTCACCTATTCTATCATTTTGTAGTGGTATATACCATAGGTTACATCACCACTCATCCATTCATCATATAGTGACATACGCTTTAGGTTAAATCATCACCCATCTCCATCATTTCCTCTAGTAGTGACATACGCTTTAAGATAAATTTTCACCCATCTCCATCCGTTCATCTTATAGTGATATACACTAAGGGATAAATCATCACTCACCCTAATCCTTTCATCATATAGTGATATATGCTTAGGATAAATCATCACTCATCAATTCAATAACTTGTGCTATATGCTTCAGCTATAGGGTTCACGCATACCTTTTCTATATGTTGCACTTCATCACAACACATACACACTCATCACAACGCGCTAGAAACAAAAAACACTACACGACCATTTCCGATGACACACTCTTGTTTACGGTTCATTCTTGACTGCTAAGGGGGAAAAAATTGAACCTCATTGCATACACTTCCAGGACACTCGGGGGCATGTTGCTCTACCATACCATCTTGCATTACATTCCATCCATCCATGACATATTGCATTGTCTTGGGGCATTTAATTTTTCTTGTAGTGTTTTGCATGATTAATTTACTACACATTTTAGAATGATTTCTTATATGTCATTTATCATGCACACATGCGCGTTCACACCTTTATTTAGTGTGATCACAGATACGAGACTCTTACACGTGGCATGGATTTTCACTTTCTACCCTTCCTTTATTGGTCGTGGGGGTATCCACACTCGTCTCATCTAGGTGCTATTGTTTCATTTTTACTTAACATATTACATTACTTGATCATACATGCTTTGACATATTGGTTATTACTCTAACATGCTAATGGGTGTTCCATGTGTAGCACTTGTTTTGCAAGATTACATGTTTCCATGACTACTTGTTTGTTTATATGTACTTGTCTGTTATTATTTTCCATCGTATGTGGGATTTGCCCTATGTTTTTGTGCACACTTTTTTGTTGTTTTTGTCCATGACAACCTTGCGTGTCTTGCGACATCATGAGTGATGTCCCATGTTTTCCACCGATTTGTGCGATCTACTTCTTTTCTTACGTGTTTACACTACTTTTTTAGTAGTCCCTACATTGTCTGCATATTTTACATTTCTTTTATAGTATGCATGTGTTTTTGGAATAACACTTACTTTGGTTATATACCCCCTTTTGTGCATGCATTGGTTTCTACCAAGCACATTCCCTTTCCCCCTGTAAGGTAGAGTTACATCCTACATGCGGTTGGTCCTATTTTGGAATCACATTCTCCTATCAGTGACGTTGCATGCGCCCCCAAAGAGGGGGCATCATTGAGGGTTTTACATACTAACACAATGTATTTACACCGATTCATTCACATACACCGAGTGGGTTAAAACTAGTTTCATGAGCCCCATACACAACAACTTTTATAGGACATGGTATTCTTAGCATTTCTAGGAAGCAGTTACATGCTTAGAGGTTACAGTGGGTGTGCCTCTCTACACTACTTCAGCCATTTGGGGTCGGATCGCCAAGAAAACCAGGATGCTACTGAGATATTTTCACACATTTGGTAGAAGTGGTTAGAGTTTGAAGGATACAAGGCATCTCCTCCTTACACTTCTTCAGCCAAGGTGGCATGAGATCACCCAAAAAAATCGTGACAGTACAAGATATACTTCTATACCCTTTTCTTGACATGGATCAGGTGCACTTGTTCCATATACTTTTTCATTCAACATATTTTACACTTACGTATTTTACATTTACATACATACATTTATTACTACTTGATTGTTTTCTCCTTGTAGGTCTGGTCATATGAGAAACAAGTAGTGAAATTGGGGATAACAACAACAATTATGACGACGACACACACACCTTACTAACCATGCACACTACCCACCGCAATGTGAGCTACACACGTGTTTCACCCTAGGTTCACTCTCATCACTTTTTCTATGCACATTTTTCATCTATATTTTCCACGTTCCCCAATAGTTTTATCATTCCATGCTTTTTTAGTCCTTTAGCATGTTTTCTACTACACTCTACATGGACATCAATTATGAATCTATATCTACTTTATGCTACCGAGATTTTTGCTCACCAACATAATGTGGGGAAAATGTAGTCACAAAATCATGCACTTTAGGAATTATTTAGCCCGGTCTCATACTACTATTTAGAAGGTTCTTAAGTAAAGAAATTACTAATTAATCCCAACTTTTGGCCATCTTATTTTACCTTTTATTTCGTTATTTCCACATATTTTCATATGCATGCCCAGTTATTTTGGAACTTTCCCATCATTTTAGCCTAAACCAAGCACGCCTGTGGCTGTATTGGGGTAACCCAATCCCACGGGGCGCTCTAATCCTTGTTTTACTTTCCCACCTCTTTTTTGGATATTTCTAGATATTTTTCATCTTTATCGTTTTCTTATTCATCCATGTCGGGATTAATTAGGAAATTAGAACAAGCGAAACCTTATAAATATAAATTTATGAGACAATAATGAGGGTCCTAAAGCATCACATGATACTATCACTCTATCTAAGAGTTGCATCCACATAGTGTCATGCATCAAGGCTAGGAGATATACATCAACACACACAACATAGGGGAGCGATTCTATTCTATTACATGTGCACATGATATTACATTTTCTATAGTTATTAGTGATCGCTACTTCACAAAGTGTGACCGGCACAAGAGTACCGAGGACACAACATGCACACACACACACCAAAAATAAATTTGTGTGTAAAATGTAGTGTAGTTCTTAGTTTAGTAAGCCCACTATTGTGGCGGTGAGGTCATCCAACCTATTTATTTTGCATCTTTTATTTAAGGGTTTTGATACTTCTTTATCTTTTGCATGCCATTCCTTCATCCTACATTATTTGATACATTTGGTATAGCTCGACATATCTATTTTGTGAGACGGGAATATTCCAGTGTCGTGTGACCCTGCAAAAATAAGATTATGATCTTTTAGAGAGACCAGGTACCTATTCTATAGATCAGGGGAACACAGGGTGCCCCAAGATACCCTCATAGGTGCTTCAATCCATTCAAATCCTATAGATCGGCCTTTACGGGACTTCGTATAGTTGTTCTTGCCTTTGGAATCTACGGTCATACTCGTAACACCTTGTGACAGTCTTCGACAATTAGCTAAGTCCTTTCCTTTTACATATTTTCATAATTAGGATTTTATTTCATTTGGTATAATTATTTAAAATCATTCCATATTGTTTTAGCATATTTTACAGTGTTTTAGTCCTATATTAAATAAATTAGATTAGCATTTACCCTAGGTTTAGTTAATTTTAGTTAATCAATGTTGATTTTCCGAGATAAACATCTATTTGCAATCTCGAGTTATCTCTCCTTGGTTTGTAGACATTGCTAATTAATTAGCTATAGGAGGTTCCCATCTTTCCTCACACATAAAAAGAGAAAAATATTAACTAAACAAAGTGTGATGTATACATGGTTTAATGGAATTGTTTTCAAATGTGTACTTGATCATGTATTACGCATGTGTTTAGCTAAATATGAGATCTCTAATATACTCATAGCATGTCATGATGAACCATCGGGGGGACACTATTGATCAAACTAATTATTCACAAATTTCTTGGAGTTGGGTACTATTGACATTCTTTGCATAAGGATGTAAAAATTTATGTATGTAAATGTGATCAATCTCAATGGATGGGAAATCCAACACTTACAACTGAGATGTCACTCTAACCTCAAGTAGTTCTAGAGCCATTTGAGAAGTGGAAATTGGATTTCATTGGACCAATTGACCCACATTCTCAAGGAAAGGATTACATCTTGGTATATTACAAAATGGGCCAAGGTACAAGCTCTCAATATGCAATGGATGAGAAAGTAGTGAACTTCTTGTATGAACACATTTTCCAGCAATTTGGAGCACCGAGATCGATTGTTTCATATTAGGGAACAAAACTCAGTTCTAATGTAGTTAGTTATTTTGTAGAAATCTATCAAATAAAGAACAAGAAATTATCTCCATAACACCCTCAATCCAATGGTCAAGTTGAAGTCATTAGTAGGGAATTGGAGAACATTTTGACTAAAACAGTAGATCTCTCAAAGAATAATTTTGTTTATAAATTACCTGAGGTAGTATGGGCCTATAACACCACTTGGAATACAATCACATGATTCACTCCATATGAGTTATTCTATGGGAAGAAACCTATATTTCCCATATAATTTGAGATTTATACCTTAAGAAAAATTGTTGCATTAGGAATTGAATTTTCAGAAGCACAACAAGAAATAATTCTTCAACTAAATGAACTGGATGAGATGAGGTTACAAGCACTACACCAAACTAAGATAATCCAACATCAAAGACAACTATGGCATGACAACAATATCAAGAAAAATAATTTTCAAAAAGGGGTTTGGGCTCTTCTATTTGATTGAAAATACAAAGACTTTAAGGGGAAGTTACAAACAAGATGGATGGGTCCATACCAAATCAATGAAGTCTTCAACAACTGGACCATGTAGCTAATCCCAATTGATGGTGAAAGAATAGTGATGTTGGTTAATGGTCATAGAATAAGGTTATACAAAAGCCAACATCAAATGAAGAATTCAAAAATATGCTACAAGATAATTCATCTCGAATTGCTTGGACAAGGTTGCCTTGTCCAAGTCAACTCAAGGTTGAATTGATCTCTCAATAAAAATAATAAATAGGGGATGGATGAAAACTAACAATGGAGGCCATCTTCCTATGAAGGAGTGGTTGAAAACCATAAATGGTGACCATTCCTTCTAAAAAAGAAAAAAATATGAAAATAAAATGTAGGTGGCTGAAAACCAACAATGGCGGTCACCTAGGAATCATGTCATGAATAAATTGAGACAACATGTAGAGAGAGAAAAAGAGAATCTAGTGATGTTAGAAGATGTGACAAGTGATTATCAATGAGGTATGTGCCATTACTCTCCTTTAAATGTTAAAAAGTTTAATTATAGGATGTTAATTATTGGTCTTATGTGAAATGATGACTCCCCATTTCTAATGTTCCCACACACATCCCACATCCTAATAAATATTTTACATGCTCCTAATTAATCACTCCCACATTCCAATTTATTCTCCAAACTACTCGATGTTTCATCACAATTGGTTAATTTTACCCAATTGGTATTTGTCTATGCATAAAACCATTTTCATTCCTCTGTTTTTCCCCATTATCACTTTTTTCTCCATTATCATGTTAGTCTTGCACTATCACTAACTCCATTCCTGCGCTCTAGTATTTTTTCATTCCTACGCCACTACAAGTTCTATTTCATACAAAACAATGGGGAATAGGATTTTCCATGAACCATCAAGCCCGGTTGAATTACTATCAGACAAAAAATTAGTGGCAGTCTTTTAGAAATAAGGACGGCTAGATTTTTACTTTCATATGAGGAATTCAACCCCAGGATGACAGATTAATTTGCAAAAAAACTTGTTGAAATACACTCAAGATTAAAATGTATAACAATCTTCTTTAGCTCTCGCATTATTATTCAAATTTATAGTATTCTAGAGGAAGGAAATTGGTCAATTTTAGGACTCCTTACTATGAAATTATTAAAAGTTTTGTTGTGGGAAAGAAAGAAAAACTGGAATTAGTTTTTGATAACAAAGGGAAGGCTAAGGGCATCAAAATAAGCACTTTCCCTAAGCCGTGGGCAGATGTGGAAAAATGGGTCATAAAATATTTCACTTGTGAGGGCCAATATGAGGTTATCCTAGGCCTGGTCTTGAGAATTATCATCCACCTACACCATGGAAAAGCCAAATACCAAAACAAAATTAATCTCCCACAGTTCTTGTTTGACTATGTTTCCTCATTATCGAGAAATTCTATTGGGGTTTCATATATTTAAAGTTATAAGGGCTCATTCACCTTATTTATAGGCATCACTTCATCAAGAAGTATAATGGGATAAAGAAGTTGGATTAAATTTCAAAATAAATATGCCCTTGAACCTTCCATAATTCCATAAATAGGGCCTCGATCCAACTCGGGATAAAGAAAAGGCTTAAAGGTCATTTGGACCAACTCGGACAATAGAGGATCATCAAACTAAACATGTCCCCTCATAGGAGGAGCAAGAGGCATCAAAAACAATACAAACCTTGAATCAAACACCTCCTTCTTCTTCATATGTCTTTATATCCCTTCAGAGCCTATTTCTGAAGAAGACATTGTGAACACATCAACCATTGCTGATGAATCCCTCTTTCCTAACAAAGGAAAGCACCTATGCTTGAATTTGGGCCTAGCTCACCTATTGATACTGAAACCTTTATCCCACAAGTTTTAGCCATTTACAAAGTGGAACATGAGTTACATCAATCTCAAGAAAGGATTACCCAATTCTAACTCACCCCGCAAGAAAAATATGAAAGTATTTCTCAATTGGAGGTAGATAAAGATGAGAGGATTAGGCACCTCCAAAAAAACTAGAGAAAAAGGATGAAATAAGTCAACAAATTCAACAAATTGTAGAGTAAAAATAAAAATAATTCAATCGATACAGTCTAGAACTGAAGAATTGTCTACTAAACCTGCACTTTTACAAAGAGAGAAGGAGAAAATAGAGTATGTAACAACCACTGACCAAATGATTCAAGTAGATGTTGTATTTCTAAATTTTATTTTATTAAGAGGGATAATCAAATGGATGCGGTAGTGCTATGATATCGAGAAAGGTAGAAAATGTGAACAAGGTATTAAGAGAATAAAAGAAAATACTCCAGGACAATAAGATTTTTCTCTATAATTTTTATAAACAAGCCCTTGCTTGTAGAGCACCCTCCAGTTTTTATGCTTTATTCTTTAAGGTATTGTTTTTCAAATAGAAACGCTTCTAGAATTTTCTCCACCATATCTCCAAATTTTGAGAATGATAAGAAATTCATGGAATCTTATGCAACATCTGATATAATTGGGAAGAATTTGTTATGTGAATTTTATGTTCACAAATTTCTACTCCTTAAACAGGTAGAAATACCAATTAACTTGTATGTAGGGGAGGTATAGTTAAGATATTTTATTTCCACATTGAGGCATCAATCCATATGGCATGATCAAAGGGGATATTACACAAAATAAGAAACTAATGTAGGCCTCCTAATGAGGCACGATCTTCTAGCACCAGAAATATTCTTAAGGAAATATACTGCCTAGATTTATTTCCTGCAATTGGTGGACAAATATAAATAAAACATCGCAACTTGTGTGTTTGAATTCAAGGAGTATGTATTTATAAATTTTAATATGTTTTTCTTCACTTGCCAACAATGCAATGGATTACTTCCATAATTTTGGAAAAAGAAAGAGGTTATATCTCTAACTAACCTCTGATGGTCAGCAAAATGAGCAAAATACATGCACAATCATGCCAAAAATGCAAGAAAACAGGGGTAGATATGAGATTTCGACAACCACTAATATTAGCACCGGTGCCCAGATGGAATAACACACAGGACCAGCCAATTAAGAGAAAAAAATATGGAAGGAAATGATAGTTAATTTTTTGGGTTCTGCAATCTAGAAGAAAAAGCATGGCTCACTTTCACTAATGAATATAATTTCACACGGATTACGAAGCCCTAAAAAAAAACCTGTAGCATGAGGACCTATTAATCCCTAAGTGTGAGGGAGTGATGAGCCTTGTTAATTCCTATGTAAATCTTGTTTATTTGTTTCATCATTTTTTACTAAGACTGATATTAGCATTTTGTAATTAATACTTTAATATATTTAAAAGGAATTTTTGTGCATAAACCTTGTTCATTTTCATCTTATCTATGCTTCTTTGAATGAGTTGAAATAAATATTTATATACGCTAACAAATGTGAATGAAAGACTTATCGTAAGCCCAATGCAGAACTCATACATAGCCCAATGCAGGACTCACTTTAGAGTGTAGGACTTACCTAAGCATTGGTGTGGGACTCGCCTTAAAGTGAAATAATCATATGAAGGAAGAAAAGGAATCAAACAACAAGGAGAAGAGATGATCTAGTTAGTACATGGGTTGGATGATGAAAGGAACATTGAATGTATGTTATCATGTAGTCATCATGTGACTCGCGTAGATTATGAGAGTCCAATTTAACATCAAGTTCAATTGGAAACATGGAACAAATGGACAACACAAATTGGTAGTCACCATGATTCAAGGGATTCAAATGCATGAGATTTGACATCATCTAAAATTTCTAAATCATCCCATTTGAGTGTTAATCAAGAACTCTACTCGGAGTTAACAAGATAAAATCTAATCTAAGTGCAACATGCACTTGTTATTTCAAACTTGTAACTCTTTAACAAGTATTTGTTATCGTAGAAATATGTTAGTTAACTATTAGTTAGTTATTGCAAATAATTAGTCCTGTTCTAGAGTGACAAATTTGTGTTTATGATAAAAAGTGTTCGTAGTAGAATTAGTGTGCATAATTATGACTTAAATTGACTTGTGTAATTTTCAATCCTAAACTAGATCAGAGGGAAGGAGAAAGGGCCACTCCTCCCCAACGTGAAGGGAATTGTTTGTTTACTCAAATATTTGTTCATTTAACATTTGGTTATTTACAATAATTCTAGCACTTTTAGCAACTCAATTCTTGACTTCAGTAATCTTTGTTTTATCGTAGCCACCATTTCTTAGATAGACAAGTTTAGAAATACTATTTGGTTGAATTTAGAAATTAATGAATTCTAAGAATAGTTTCAATATTTCTCTTTGATGTAAATAGTTGTGGACACCGCCATGGACTGAAAAATCATGAAATAATCAAATTACGAGTATCAACGACATTTGTCACCTAGTCCCGAGAGAATTGGTGAAACCCCCTAATTTTCCCTTGTGATTGTGTGAAAAATTATTTCACCAATAGAGAGAACTACTGGAAATAACTTAAGAGTTTTTTTTTTTAAAAGGTAGTAAAAAGTGTTCTTTATCACGAGATAAGACAAAGAGATTAATTTTTTTGCATAAGCATATGACATTAGAAGCATGTTCCACTTTGATTTTGTTATGAAGAATAATCAAGAAATTCTATTAAAGGATTTAGACTCAACACGGTTGTGGCGCAACAGAGATACGGGAATATGATTTTTAGATACTTGGTTGCACTTATATGCTATACTATATGGTGAGAGGATTTCCTTTCACAAGAAAACATACAAATAAATTATGTAGTTTTTAGCAATAAAAATAAAGAATCATTTGTAAAATGAAGCTTTCAAGATTATAAATAGTTAGATTTGGTGCACACCAATACTTATAGATAAATGAGACCTATTCATTTTGGTTTTAGTACTTTATGCTCTCTTTTATTATTACTCATATGAAATGTGGGTCTACTACCTTAAGAACAAAAAAATCCTTCTAGACTTTCAAATAATTAAAAATTTTAGTAGAAACTAAAAATGATTATAAAATAAAAATCTCTACTTAGATCAAGCAAGGAATACCAATAATGAATTTAAAATATTTTTAGAAAAGCATGGCATTTTATGTCATCTAAATGTGCCTCAAATGCTATAGTCGAATGGTGTTGCAAAAAAATTGGAATAATACTATCATGAAAATGGTGTGTTGTATGGTTCTTGATTCAAGTTTAGAGAAAATATACTAGGAATAATGAGTAAATTCAATAGTTTATCTACTAAATAGAATTCTCACTTTGTAGATCTTGATGAAGTGACTCCATAGGAAGCATGGTCAAGGCATAAATTATCTATATCTCACCTTCATGTCTTTTTATTAAGGAAAAGATTCATGTTCTTAAAAATAAGATAACAAAGCGGATATGAAATCTCGAAATATAATTTCTTAGGTTATATTGAAGAAACAATGGGTTCTGAGACTCATGGATCCTAAAACTAGGAAAATATATATATCAATAGGGATGTTTCCTTTTGCGAGAAGAGTTAATCAGATCCACTTCTACAAGATTACTTGATGAATATATTATTCATGTTATAAAAATTGAAGGTGATTATAGCTTTGACGATGATAATTTTTATGGAAATGATGACGATGATCACGAAGGTACACCCACATGAACAACTCAACATATTGTAAAATTTTATAATAATGTGATACAAGATGCTAAGTTAGATGTATTCCTAGACACATCCACCATTGGACCAATGAATCATAGTATGATTTGAGAGGATTTTAATTTGGCCGTAAGAAGTATAGTTGTTACATATTTTGATACCTCTAAAGTTTAGGAAGCCCTAGATTCAAAACCTTGGAAATAAGTGATGAATACATACTATAATTAATTGTTAAAAATAATACATGGCATCTTGAATATCTTCCACCGGGGAAGAACCCAATTGGTTACATATGGATCTTCAAGAAAAAATCTAAAATAGATGGAAATATTCACAAACAAAATGAAAGGTTTGTAAGAATAGGGTATGATTAGAAAAAAGTATTGACTATGAGGAGAATTTTTCTCCCACAACTAATATCAAAACTATTAGGATGATATTTTATCTAGTTTATTAGTTTGGTCGGAAAATCCACCAAATAGATGTAAAAAGTGTTTTTTAAATGGCAATTTACAGGAATAATTCTATAAGACTCAACCAAGATTTTTTATCCATACCTAAAAATAATAAAAGGTTGGAGACTCGTCAAGTCACCATGTATGGTCTCACATGATATCCCTAGGCATGGTATATAAATATTGATGAGCATATCATTCATCATAGACTCGAGGGAATCCTTATGATCCAAATATTTACCTCATAATTAAAGGGGATATTATAGTTTTGCTTTCTATGTTGACAATATAATCATCATTGGAATTTTAGTAAAGATGATTGATTCGATGAAGAAAGATTTTAATTCATCATTTGGCATGACATATGTAACATTCCCATTTTAAGACTTTAGAATCAAGAGAAAAAAAAATTAATAATGTTCACTGTTCTAAATAAAGCAATATTTAGAACAAACATTCCATGCCAATCAAATTCAATGGATAAACATATGCAGTTGTAATGACTCGGTGATACACCGATCTATTCATTCCATAACTTGGTAAGCTGCCAATCTATTTATGTTATCTTATGTATTTAATACAAATTGTATTCTTCGTATACTTTTTATCCTACCCTACACTAGGTGCTAAGTGATCTTGTTTAAAGAACATATCTAAATATTTGTTACCAATATTCATCTGATATCACGTTGTTTTAAACTTGGTGACATAGGACAACGCAACCAGCAGTTTGCGATACTTTGGCCAAATATTTACAACATACTATGTATGTCACTATTCCTAGATGGCATACTCGTCATATTGGAATACATCCTTCACCTCACACCCCAATTATCATGATTGGTCTTTACTGACTACTGTCAGTCCACTTGTTTCGGGTTTAACCCTAGCCCTAGATAGAAACATAACCTATTATAGGAAGACGCTCACAAAGGCTTAGGGTAGATGGGCATACTCGTTTGACCTAAGTCATCCGAATGTGCCAATGTACCCTGAGCCTTTGGAAGCTAATTCCTATCCTAAATATGTTCCTATCCAGACCTAGAGAGAAACTAGGTTCAAGTCTCGAGTTCCAAATGTGTGTAGATCTAGATGATCAATGTGGAAGGGTGATGCCACATGTCAACTACAACGTTGTATTCTCAAGAAGACCCAAGCCTTCTCGAAAGTACAGCCCTGCAGTTGGCATGTGCCAACATCCTACAGAAACTACCTCATCGAGATGTACATACCCCCAAGGAGATTGTTAATACTTTGTTAGTTTGGATTATTTCTTGATTACAATGAACCCTTCCAAACCCTAGTCCAACACATGATAAGTTCTTCCTAAATTTGCTTCATTTAGCCCATTAAGAACTTCGTTATATTCATGGTCGCTTTTAATATTTGAACACATAGTTAAACTACCAATTAACCATAACTGTACAGTGTTATAATATGTCTTATTTAAAAAGTACAATAACTTTTTGGAAAGGTTCAATGCCAAAATATATCCAATATAAAGTAGACTTCATACAAAATGAAGTCTGATAAATTGTAGTCATATTTCCAAACCTTTTTGGTTTATGAGCAATTAAGAAAGAGAAAGAGTCTTTCTCTACATGTTAAGTGTTAGGGTTTATCCTACCCAATGTCCACATTTCTTAATGTATGTTCATCACACGTTACATTACTATGTTATATAGTTTAGATAACGAATAACATATTCTGCAACTTAACAAGCTGCATCACAAGTAGGGAGATTGAACTAAATTCCTCTATCCAACTTATTAAAAGATAACCAATTAACATATAAATACTATGAAGAATATCAACAAGATAGAAATCCATCTTTTTCATACAAGCACAAGATAATTTACACAACTAATACAAGTAAATTCTTAGCTTTCAATTTAATCTTTATAACTTATACATTTACAAGCCTTATGCATTTTTGACATACTGCAAAACAACCGCCTTCATTCAAAAGAATACAACTTTTCTTTTTCAATACAATCTCAAGAACGAATCAGAATTCTTCACAAGGAATCAGAATTAAATCAGCCAATGCATCTCATAATTTTTTCCTTTTATCACTTATGAAGTCCATCTGCAAAAATTACTAGCACGGGTCAATTCAATGAACTGAGCATGATAAGCACAAAGCCTTAAAACGAAGTGCATTCCAATAATTGTTCCATTAAAACAACTCTGCTTTAATGAGACAATTATTACATCAAACTATCAATATAAGCAAAAGCAAACGAAAAATAAGTACATTTAACCAATTGAATTCACTCCCAAAATAAGAACATAATATAATCCACTATATCAGTCTTACAAAAAAATCAAAGTTTAATTGATCCTATCAATTATCCTTAAGAAAATAACATATCATAACATCTCATTGTTCCCAATTCTATCATAATAGAATACAATCTTTATCTTTACTTTAAGCCAAAAGAAGGATTTATAGCATGGTTCTCATTAGGATGATTCATCTAACTCTTAAGCAAAAGAAGAAGAAGAACTATAACAAACCATGCCCAAGCACAAAACATCCAAAAAACAGAAACAATTTCATAACATGAAATAACAGTTTCATTTAAAGGACAACTACCTTAAAATTCAACATTTAAGATATTCATCAGAACAGAATCCCATTTCAATCCAAGAAGGAATAGGGAATCAAACAGTCTACCTGCAAGTCTAAATCTACTTTCACATGTTAGAAGTTAACATTTAAAGATCTGAAACCAACGTTCACAAATCAAAGTGGACTCATACAGGAGTTAATCTCTACTCGAGTCCATCCAAGGAGGATCCATAAAAAGATAGAGTGCAAGAGACAAAACTTACTCATCTCAAACCAAACAAAGCAAAGCCTTGTCAAACAAACAGTCTACCAAACAAGCTTACATTTTCTGTTCAACAAAACCGAATCATCTAATCTCTTCCTACATCATTTCTACAAATGATTTGAACAAGGAAGACCAAACAACTCATAAAGAAATCTCCATTTCATAAGAGAATCAAAACAAAAAAGTTCAACCAATGAACTTATCCCAACAATAGAAAGAAAGGGATCTTAATTAGAAAATGATCCAATCAATAATTCATTTTATTGTACTAACAAATGAATTTCCACTTTTAATTCAAACATAGAAATTCATAAGCTAGTTCCCAGAAGAGAGAACAAAATCGACTCATAGTAAGAAGAAAGCACACTGCCATTTTCCTTACAATTCTTTACCTTCAATAAACACGAGTTTCAATTCTACTCTCAGAATGAAATACACATAACAGTCCTAAAAACAACATTTTGTTCTAAAGGAATCACATTCCTTTCTTTTACAAAGACACAAGGTTTATTTACTATATCCAACAAGAGATAGAAAAACAAACCGATCGGAAGCTAAACATGTTCAGAAGTAAGACTGAAATCCCATTGTCAGGTTTCAATATTGCATTACAAAGAGTAATTAGTTCTCGATTCAATAAGTACTATAATACAAAAACAATCTGAACAGAGACAAAGTAATCCCACCATAACAATTCAGAGCACTAAAGTAAATAACTCTTCTTTTAACGAAACCAGAGCTTATTTTAAAAGATCTGAAGATGCGGGTTTCCACAAAATAGAGGGGAAAAGAATACCCCCAATAAAATGCCATTGCCATCTCAGAAAAGATGAAACAATTCTCAGAAAAGAATTACCAAATCCATTCATCAAACAAAGATGTTTTCAGTTAAGATCTCAAAGAGTTTACCCAACAACTCAGTCAACTATTCTCCCAGTTTTCTTTGAGCAATAGTTCAACAAAAGAGTTATAAGTTTTTAAACTTTTAATACAAGTAAAACCCAACTCAAAATACTAGAACAAAGTCGAACACGAAGTCTCAACAAAATTTCAAAACTACACAAGTATTTAAATACGAGGGAAGTATAAAATACGAACTTCCAATAACAGTTTAGAGCTACACAAGTCTCTAATCACAGGTTCAAGGCAACATGAAGTTCCCATTCCAGTTTATACTTTAAACAAGAAGCCCTAATACCAGCTCAAAACGAAACACGAGCTTCAACAAGAGTTCAGAACTATACAAGTAACAAAATATGAGTGCGGTGTAAAACACGAACCTTCAATAATAGTTCAGAGAAACACAAGCAATAAAATATAAGTACAGAGCCATATACGAACTTTGAACAATAGTCCAGAGCTACCCAGGATTCCAAACACTGGTTCAGAACAACAAGAAGCTCCAGCACAAGTTCATATCAAAACACAAAGCCCAAATACAAGCTCAAATGGAACTCAAGGTTCCCATATAGTTCTAGAATCCACATATTGCAACGAAGGTCAGTTCTAACACAACAACCTCGAATACAACTTTCGAAATGGAAAGCAGAGCTACTAAAACAAGCTTCGCATGCATGTTTCATTATTAAACTAACACAAAGAAAGTTTCCAAACCAACATTATTTTTGCCATGGATTCATATCCAAGATAACAGAGATTATAAAACCCAGCAAGCAAGTAACCAGATAAAACATGCAAGCCAAGAATCTCAAAAGAGCAGACTTGTTTTAATGAAACATTTAGAAGAAAGCAAGAGATCTTAAAGATTAGAGCCTATCATGCCTGATAGTGCTTCTACCAAATCGAAGGAGACCTCTAACCGAGCTCACAACTTCTCCTCTTCTCCACGAAAGATCAAACAACCATATTATTTTTCCACAATGCCTCTTATACATCCCACAAACCAAAAATAGGTCTAAGACTTCAAAAATAGCCATTAAGTGTAGTTCAATCTGCTGGTTTGAAAAACTAGAGAGCATGCAGAGTGAAAATCACGAAACATGCAAAGTGAAACAACCCCAGACAAACCCACTTGCATGCCTTCCAAGATGGTTTGTGCACAAAAACCGAAAACAATAAGTTTCATTAATTCCAATTTTCCCGCCTATCCTTCCTTTCCACCGCCTTCCAAGTCTAGCGAATGCCAAATCAAAATTAACATGAAATTCTATTTTAGTGACACTTCCACATAAGCCTCTGCCAAGTCAACTAGCCCCTGCCAAAACTGTCAGTACCTAATGCATTCAAAACCTTATCAATAACATAAATGCCATAGGAACCGCCCTTAATTCCCCTTTCATACCCATTAGTTTAGGATAGATCAAATTGCTTAGGTTAGACCTTAGGTAGTTTATAATATATACCTTAGGATATAACCCTAACAACAAATTTCCACCATAGGTCTTAACACATAGCCTTAGGTAGTTTCCACATAGGTTAGATTAATTCACAACATAATAGTTTTAGGCATTAGGTTAGATCATCATAAAACCTTATAGTATTAGGTTCTAGGTTAATTTTAATAGCCTAGTAACCTTTCCATATCCTTTAGCACAGAGCTTAGGTTAGGATGCCAATCAACCAACAAAGTAGAATAGGAAGCTTTAGGTTAGAATAAGAATTCTATTAAGTGACATAGCTTAGGTAGCAAATATTCTTACCTAGCTTAGGATTCCGTAGGATAGTCCTTTTTAGGATCCCAAATCCTTCCTATGTCGTGAATAGGTTGCATTTCATTTACGTCAGCAATGTCTTGTCGTGATCGATCTCCAAGGACCCAAGCACAACATACAACTGAATGGAAATACGTTCACACAAAAATCAAAGAACTTGTAACAACAAAGTTCATTCAATATGTCTCTTAATTCATGGAATGTCAATTTACCATTCGTTCAATAGAGCAGATTTAAAACATTCCTTGGATCACTGAAATTGATCCAAGGATGAGTCAGATTAATAGATAAGTTTACAACTCTTAAACCAAATTGCAACTCACCTACAAGAAGTGAAAAATGGATTCAAGGAAGCCATTCCAATTAAATCAAAGGATCTTAAGAACAAAAATGATTTGTCCATATCAAGCATGATCTCCAACAATCAAAAGAACATATATTTATAAGGAAAATCACATGTCAACACTTGAAATGCAAAGGAGGAAAATAACAATTGTCAAGGGTGTTACATATCTTGGGCTCTTTGCACTATTTTCTTGGGCTATAAGTATGGGAAAAGGAGAACCACATTTTTGTCCCAATTGAAATATGCTAAGAAAATGCTTGAGAAGTTTTAGTAGGTGGGTAGTAAACCATTTTGCATGACCATGTAGGTAAAGATTCAATTATACCATGATGATCCATCACCACAATTAAATACCACTCTCTATCAAAAGTTGATTGGGAGTCTCATTTACTTGACATATACTAGGCAAGACATTGGCCATCTCTCATGGTTCATGCAATATTCAAAAATATTTATCTAGAAAGAAGGAAATTGAATTTTGAAGTACATTAAGGGAAATATTTCCTTTAGGTTATAATATAAGAATAATGATCAATTCTTCTTAACATGGTATTTAAACTCATATCATGCAAGTAATATTTATGACAAGAAACTACATTTTGGATATGTGTTCTCTTTTCGATCTACATCATGCGGGAAAAAGAAACAACACCTTGTTTCTCGATTCCACTAAAGTAGAATATCATGTTATAGGATGAACAATCTACAAAGTGATATGTATACAACACATACTTGAAGGATTAGGAGTACCATAGAAGAAACTAATTATCTTGTATGTCAACAATGGAGGTGTTATCAATCTTGTTCAAAATCTAGTGTTTCATGAACGTACAAAGAATATTGAGGTACATGTTCATTAAATATGTGAATATGTTATACAATAGAACATCCAGCTCCACTTCTTGTTATACAAGATTAACATAAAAATTATGTAGAAAGTCACTTGCACTCCTTAAATTTAAAGCATTTATACAATCTTTGTCATGTTATCTTGAGATCATGATGAATTAAGGGGGAACATAAGAAATAAATTTATTCGTCACTTATATAAATGTAACTTAAATTTGTTATGCTATAAAACTACTTTACGTAGGTTATTAGTTTTTGGGTTATTGTAATGGTTCCATTAGTTACTTGGTTATTGATCACCCTATTTTGTAGGAACCGTTACAAAAATTTCATTTTATAAATGATTCTATGTAACAATTTTCTTAAGAGAAATGATATCATTTTTTAATTATAGATTTTAGAATCGTTTCATCATTAGTGGTATCCATGTGGTAGGATGCGAGCAAGGGCACTTTAGGTTTGATAACAAAACCGCTCTGTTTCCATTTTAATGTCTTAGCACTGTTTTTCCATGACCACATTGTTTTGGTTTTCTTTGCTAGTTTACAGACGCCTCTGAGTTTCCCCCTTCATTGTCATTTTGCAAATGTTCTCTTTTCTTTTATTGCTCGTCGCTGAATGGATCTTGACTCCTTTTGAAATTGTGGAGGGCTCAGTCGATTCAATGAATGCACTTTGCAATGTTTCCACCTTCATTTACTGGTGCAGAGATCTTTGAAGGGTGAACAGGCGTCGATGCAACCCAGGCTCAGCGGTCCCATTGAATGCGCTAAATACCAAATACAATGTAACTTTCATAGCTAGTCTTCGTTTATTATAGCTTGGTTGCTTGGAGATACGATGCAGTGCTTGACTCGATCCAGCTCGTGGGGTTGATCCACTTGTCACATAGCTCAGTGAGTATAGCCCTTCAACTATTACAACACAATGTTAACTCGCCTAACTAACTCGGTGCACTGAATACACAGACCAAGCACAACCTGCTAACTGTAGCAGAGTTTTAGCAGAGACGATAAAGTTAGTTGTCGCTAACTCAAACACTGTATTTAGTGGAGAAACACCTATTGGGGAGGAATTTTTTTATTTTGATTGAATCAGATTTTCCTACAGGTCACCATGGTGCAGGAGGCAGTGCTTGGGAACTCCTAGCCCATTGCAAAACCAATTTTTACAAATTTCTTGGAATTTAGAGTGTGGGGACATGGTGTGGTTGGGAAGCTGTTGGATGCAGCAGAGGCTCTCCAATGGGGTAGTTTTATTCTCCAAAACCTCTCACATGCTTTTGCAACCATTCCTCCAATTTCTGCTTAATTGTGCAGTCTTCCAACTAGAGATATGATACCGAATGCTGAGAGAAATAGGGAGGCAACCTGTTTATATAATCTTATTGATCACGAATGATGAAGTTACGAGGAAAATGGGGGCTGCAATATTTAGAGATATTGCACAGCTTGAATATAAACAAATAACTATTGTATATGTGCAACAATAAACCTTTTACGTGTTGTAATAATAACCACATGGGAATAAAACAATATAAATGGCTAAAACAATTTAACCATATAACAAATAAAAAATGTAAGTTACCTATCTACTATTCTACTCTAGTAAAACAGTAAAACTAAATACAATGCATAATTACAATAAGTTTTACCTAACATATGGTAAAGGGAGTTTGAATTAGATGTACATAAAGTGGGTTGAGTTTCTATATATTTACTCATTTGTATTGAATTAATAATGTGGGAGATCAACAAGGTTTTAGGTGTCTTGAGTTGAAGGATATACACAATAAGATGCAAATTAAAGTAATATATTTTGACAAACATGAAGGAGATATATGTAAAAGATGAATATTTTTGGGATGCTTGAAAAGAATGTGTAGAACTAACAAGACTGGATAAAACACTATGAAAATACTTTTTTTTAAGGAGAGAATGTTGTTCAATAGAATATAATTATACATACCAAGGTATCTATGTGTAAAAATTTGATAAGATAGAATCATAGTGGAGAAGAATCTTTGGGAGCGATATGAATTTGGAACTATTAGTTGAAAGTTATTTCTAGCTAAGGATGAGTTCATATGTGCAAAAATATGTGTATTTTATAGTTTTCCACTTGGAAAATGGGTGAATTTAAAATGGATGACTATATCAAGAACAGTTGATACTAGAGAAACTATGGAATGGTATCAAAATAGAATTTTTGTTGGTATTACATATGATGTAGAAGGGGAGAGAATCCATTTTTTATAATTATTCCAAAATTCTCAAATATGAAACATTTTATTGCATGTAATAAGATGAGCTATGCAATGACATTGTCAACTTATTCTTTAGAGACGTGGTAAGATTAAATGGATTTTCATGCAACGTTGTGTGAAATATGGAACAAAAATGTAGGTCATTTGTAGAACAAGTTGTAGAAGAATTTGGGAATGAGGATCAATTTTAGTTCATCATAACATTCATAAATATATGGAAAAATGGGGATTTTGAATAGAAGTGTGGGAAATATTTTGAGATGTCTTGTTGGTAATAAACCGGGGTAGTGGGATGTGGTCTTTGTAATAACAAAAACTCACATACAAAATTTGGTAAAAATAATTATCAAAAAACAAATTTCTAAATTATGTATGGAAGCATCCTAGTAGAGTCAAAGAGTTAAAGGAAACAAGATAAATGGAAGGAATGACAGAAAAACAAAAAAATATAGAAATTTTATGTGCTAGGTAAATTGTGGTGAAATCAAAATTGAGAAAACTAATTTACAATAAAAGAAGAACATGAATGTAAAGTGCATAAAAATGGAATTTAAATTTGAAGATTTTGTGTTGTCATTATATTTACATAAGGAGATATTTCTATGAGGATCATACAACAAGATAAAATGGAAGAAGATAAGACCATGCAAGGTGTTCCACAAGTGTTTATAAAATACTTATGATATTTTGTTATGTGAAGGTTTGAACAAAGAACCCATATTCAATTTTGTATATTTATATGAATATTGTGAAGTACAAGATGTTGATGTTGATGTTAAGGGAGGAGTATTCGGATCAAAAACACACGATTAGAGAGTGAAATTTCTAGAGAAGGAGAATGAGGAGATAACATTTATTTTAGACTCTAGAGTTGTGAACAAGATGTGTGAAAACAATAAATGGAATATTTATTATAGTGCAAAATCCATACGAGAATATGAATTAACATAGTTGGATCTATCAAGAATGGTCCTTATGGCCATAATTTCACATATTTTAACATATGAGAAGGTTCTCAAATTTTTCTTACCTAGGGAGTGTGATGTAGGAGCGCACCAAGAAAATAAGTAATATTGTATCAAACAATAATAAGTTAAACATTCTAAATATATCCATTTATTGATGTTTGTATAAGTCGTGGAAAAATATATTCTTGGAGAAATTTGGTGGGTGTAAGAAACCTCGAAAAAAGGGGACTCAAAGATGCATGGAAGTTGGAATTCAATTTCACAATTTTGGATAGGGCCTAAAACACAAGTGTAAAGCAATAGTTCGCAAGAATATAATATATACAATACCAACATGTACATATTCGAAATCAAATTGCATGATATAAATTAAATAAGAAAGGTGCAATGTTGATGTAGAGGAGGAGGAACATATACTCAAACAACAAACCACAAGTTAGTCTCAACAACAATAAAATCATTTAATATCTTTAGATCTACACAAGGAAACTCAAAGTACAATACAAGAATTTTGATTCGAGTGTTTTTTAAGACTATTTTTCCATCTTGACAATGTAGAAATATTCTCATTCACATCACTAAACCATGCCATTTAACCTCCTTTTATCATAAAGACTCATTTATGCCATTACTTCATGTTATTCAAGCCTAGAATCAACACTTAGCTCAAGAAACTTTAAGTAGGTGATTTTTTTTTTTACATTGTTCAACACTCTCCCACACTCGTTTCTCTATTATACCATTTTTTTCATATTGTCCTTCAAACACTTTGTTAAGAGATATTATCCCTAATTTAATATAAACCTTATTATTTTGACTAGGTCACAAGGAATCGAGAAAAATATAAACACCTTTTCGAACACCCTTTATGGGCTTACATATCTTCATCAATTTCTAGATCCTAAATCCAAGTGCACCCTCTTCAACTTACCTATCACCATTTGCAATAGGCATGTTCTAGTAGCCCTATTTACGTGTAAGTCTTATTGTTCAAAAAAAAATCCCAAAGACTTAGGGGAAACCAAATGTATTATCAAATACTGTTATTTAATGTTAGCTTCACCAATAATTTTAGATTCCAATTCATAAGGGAATCCCTTCAACATAATTATTTCCTTTTACAATTAGGTCTGCAAGACATATTTTACAAGAAAATAATGTCTTCACACGTTTCAATGATTTCCACTCCCATAATGAAGTCTCTCACATTGGGGTGTGAGACTAAAACTTTGATGTGGCTAGTGTCAAGCATACTCTTGTGTTTCTTGAGATCTCTCATGATGGAAAATACTTGCTTCTCTACATGATTGTATTTTAGCTCATAATCCTTCATTTTTTATTGAAGAAGACCACTAGTTTCTCTTAGCCCTTATCATTTTTGTGTCAAAATTGTAGCAATTCTAGATTTAGCCCCATAAATATACAAGATGAAATCCTTTGAATATTTAGGGTTGATAAGTGTGGGTGCTTGAGAAATTTCTTGTTTGATGTTGGTAAAGATTTCATTTCCTTTTGAGGTTCATTTGAAATATGTATCCTTCTTGAGCATCAAGGTAATGGGATTAACAAGTCCAACAAAGTTAGGAATGAAATTCCTAACAAAATTAATCTTATCAAGGAAATATTGTAGATCCTTCTTGTGAGTTGAAAAGAGAGAGAAAGGATAACGAGAGATTCTTTCAGGGTTAATGGAAATATCATCCTTTGAAACAATATGATCCAAAATCCTTCCATGTGGTCCTACAAAAATGCGAGTTCTTGGGATAAATAGACACCCCAAATTCTTTTCACCTCTCAATGAATTTCTCAAAATGATTGATATGATCTTTACTCTCTTTTGAGAAAATAATGATATCATCCAAGTAGATGAGGATGAAGTCATTTATATAGCCCTTGAATGCAATATCCATGGCTCTTTGAAATGTGGCACCCACATTTGACAAACAAAATGGCATATTCTCATATGCATATGTTCCCCATTTGGTTGTAAACATGGTCTTATGTTGATCCTCCTCCATAATCTTGATTTGATTGAAACACAGGTAGCCATCTAGTATAGAAAATATTTCATCTCCCGCTACTATCTACAAAAAAATTCCATGGAGGTAAAAGTATAATTATCCTCCAAAGAGGCCTTATTCAATTCTCTAAAATCCACACACATCATGATTTCTCCATTATTCTTCTTAACATGGAATAATATAGCCACCCAAGAGGAGTTATCGATGAGGAATATAATTTTTACTTCTATGAGCTTTGATAGCTATTTTCTCATGAGGGGATCTATTTTGGTATTGAGAGGCCTTTGTTTATATCTAGTTGGTTGGGTACTAAGATAAATATCTATAGTGTTTTGATTAACATTAGGGTTAAAATATCTAAGATCTTGGTAACTCCATGAGAATACATCATTAAATTTTTGACATAAATAAATAAAAGATTACTTTTCAGCCTCATCACATACCTTCCCAAGAAATAAATCCTTATCTTATGCAATGGTGAGTGATTGGAAGTCCTCTTGTCTTTTTTTATGTTTATTTTTTCCCCTTTAAATTCATCATCAAGCTTGAAATGTCTTCAAAGGTGATTATTCCTTTAGGAATTTTTTTTGTCCTTATCTAAATGATATGCTCACAATAACCATCTTGCAAATAATATTGTAATTATGAGGAGAACTAAGCTTCATTTTGGATGAAGCATAAAATGTGTTCATAATGATCAAAAATTTGTTAGTGACTTCGTTTTCCGAAATTGATGGCCTCCCAACCATTTTAATATGTTTCTTATTGCCTTGGATGAGGCCTTCAACTAGTGAAAACTATGATTTGATAGCTTCCATCTAATCAACTTCTTTGTTGAGTTTCCTTGGCACCAAATGTAAGTTGATGATATCAAAACCTTCTAAGAGGTCCCAAACTCTCTCTCTATAATATTTAACATCTTATTATTGACCACACACATTCCTCTAATTTGGTGAATAAAAAATTTAGTATCCCCAAACACATGCAAATCCTTAATATGTCTTTTCTTTGCTAAAAGTAATTCATGGATCAATGCCTTATATTCGCCACTTATTAAAACAAGAAAATTGCATCCTACGAGAAAATAAGATATGCTTTTTCGTTAGAGAAACAAGGACTACACCTGGTCCATCTCCATTTATGCCTATTGAACCATTAAAAACATCTTCCATAATCTAGAAGCATCCCCTTATCCTTTATACAACATGGGGGATATAAATTCTTCTTCATGAATGTAGTAGGTTCGTAGACCACTCTCCATAGCTGTGTCATAAGGATCAAATACACAATGCTCCTTGACACATTAATCCAAAAAGAGATCATACAATGAAAAAAAAGGAATATGATGTTATACTGATATTGATTCATGATCTTCATCTTCATGTGTCATGCAATTGGATTGGAGAGGAGTAGGGTCATAAGACTCGACATGATAAGAAGATATTGGTTCAAATTTAATGATAAATCTTGTACCATATCTAGTTCTTAGGAGCATGTGAGACCAATTAGAAGAAAAATATCCACCCACCTTGGTTGTAAAATCTCTTGATAGAAAAATGAAAAATAAAGGAGGTAAGTGAATTATTGATATCTTGGGTCATGGTCAAGCTTAAACAAGCATGAAGGGTTAACTCAAGATCTTTGATCACTCCTAAAATGTTTACAATTGATCCATCAAGTTACAGGACACCTTTAGAAACTAGATTGTACTCAATGCCTAAAATATCAACAATTTTCTTGGGCATTACAGAGGTGCTAGCACCTGAGTCAATCATGCAATTATGCACTAGGTGCTTGCCTACAATTAGAGACATGTAAAAGGGTGGAGGCTTCTTAACCTTTCTTACTTTTTCCTCCTTTGGTTAGAATATGTGGACCGTGGAGTTTACTTTTTTTGCAGTTGGTTCAAAATGATGAAGTTATTTCAAGTCATCTTATTTAAGATCCCTATGAGATGGAATAGATAGGGCATCCCATATTTTCACATTTAGATTTTTCTTCTTCATCTTCTCAAAAATGTTGAAGGGGATACTCACCAATTTGTGTATAAAAGGTGAGACATTTTCATTTCTTGTTTTCTCTATATGAATAAGCTCTATGGTTAGCAAATTTTCTTATTTTGAAAATCCATAGTGTTTCTACACCTCTCTCTATTTTGTTGGTTACTAAATGAAGCCATATTTCAGTCCAAGTCTGTGGGTTTTCTATCTTTAAAATGGGGAATTTGTAATGAAAGGGAAAAAGTAGTCATTTTAACATGTATCCTCTTTGACCTTGTATGATCCACCACATGAAGTTACAGATTGTTCAAGTTATCTTTAGCTTGGTTAAGCACACAAAAATTATCGTAACAAAAATATGAAATTGCTTAGGGAACCCTCTTTTCTTTTGTCTTTAGCACGTGGCATTTCCATCACATGTTATCAAGTTGATTAAAATAATTTTACACCATGAGATTCTAAAATTATACGTCATTTCCACAAGTATTCTATTTTTTGCGGTTGACTTCATAAAAACACTATTCATATTCTTGTATTACATGATTTTACAATGGAATGAACACTTTGCTTGAATTGGTGGTAGGAAGCGGTTGTGTATGAGTAATTTTTGAAGAGGTAGATGCGGGTTTTGGCCTTGTAATCTATCAATTTGATGATTTTGGTCATATCTCTGATTTGGATATTGGGTTCTCTATGACTAATAACCTTGATTAAAAATTTTGGCTCTGAACATTGTCCCTAGTTAAAACTTGGGTAATTTCTAGAGGATTGAGCTTGTTTCCTCTTCATAGAAAAAATTTTGTTAGATAAGTTTTTAACCAAGGATATAAAGTCATCATATTGATTCTATTTATGCTTAGAATAGGAAGTGGAGGTAGAATATGGAGAATTCGGATCAATAATAGTAGAAAGAGAGGGACTAATATATTGAGGAGTTCACAAAATTAAGGCATAGGTAATCTAGGGGCTATCTTTCTAGCTTGAATTAAACAATTTTCAGCCCTAATGTTTATTGAATATAAACCATGTAAGATTATGACACCTATATATTATATCATTATAAATATTTCATAATTCAAATATTTTTTCAAATATAGGAAAACACCTTGGGAGTTGGTCTCAAAAGAACTAGAATTATGTCCCATGTTTTCTAAAATCTGAAGTTGAAATATACCATGAGTTCATTGGGGGCTCTCTTGATGGCTATTATATATTCTAAAAGAGATATGTTGTAATATTTATCATCAAAATACTAACAACGGATTGTTCCAATCTCATCCCATATGTGAATGGAAGCAAGTTGTAAGCTCATATACCTTTGAAGTGCTTTTCCTTTTAGATAATAATCTAGAAGCCTTAATTCTACATCATCCTCGTGACAAGATGAACCCGAACATACATTTGCAACATCATGGATATTATTTATAAATGTAAGGTTTTCACCAATAAAGAAAGGAATAATTTTCAAAGCAAACAATGGTATATCATGTTGAGAATTTAGGGCAGGGACTACCACTATTAAAACTTACAAAGGGTATATTTCTCGATGCGTCATGAAGGAAATATGCCTTAAGTTTCTAATGGTGAAAGAGAAGGTTCTACCAAGAGGAGGAGTGGAAATCATTATGTTTGAAAGTGATGGAGATATATAAAATGGTATTTATCTTATTCTTCTCCTTTATGAGAGTTACAAATGCTCAAAATATTCACCTGTAGATACACTTTTCCTTGTTTGTATTCTTCTCATGAAAGTGGGCCTTTGGACTTCTTAATCAATATATTTAAACTTCAAATTCACCGGATGTATTCAAATATGGCTCCAAAGGATTAAATATGTTAAGACACATAGAAATATTATTGGATATGGTGTAAATATCATAAAATTGGTCCCAACATGCATGGCAAAACTATTGTCATTGAAATTCACACCTTCTTTGAAATCGGGATCGACATTCCAATGAAAACATAAATGATATTAAAAGTGTGGGGGGAACTCAAGAACAAACCTTTGGTTCCTCTCAACCCAAATAAGCTAAAACTAATCTAACCAACTTCTACTTTAATACCATTTAAACCTAACATAAGAAACAAGAGAGAGAGAGAGAGAGATAGATAGATAGATAACTGAAATAAAAGTGAGGTAATGTTAAAAATTGGAAAATGGATTTATTATGGATCTAAAATCCACAAATGTGAATACACAAGTGAATATTTAAAATATGCACACATATTTGAAATAAATAAATTAGAAAAGAATGAAATCATTTAAGAGGAAAGAGATGTTCACATCAAGTGTAGAGAATTCAAAGGAATGAGGTCACACATGTATTAACATCAAAAATTAACCATTTAATGACACATAGCTAAGGGAAGAAATATCGACAAAGACAAATTTACAGAGGTCGCAAGAAATATTTTTCGATCTAAAAACAAATCTCTCGACTTGCATAAATCAAACCCATATAATGTCTTTCACATTTACATTTATAGAATTAGAGAAAGAATTGAGAGGAGACTGATCACGTATAGTGATTAATTAAATCAACCACCCATAAATGTCAAGGACCAATCACTATTGATTTCATAGTATAGGTATGGGAATGTGACATCACTCCAATCACATGCCATCATATTACTAGTGCAAGAGGATGGTACCACTCAACATTAAATTTAGGTTGGTGGAGTGGTTGAGTGTATGGTTCAAGAAAAGAAAAAATGTATCATGCCTCGTGGAATATATATTATTATTATTCTTTTATCTATGGATTTATTTTGAGCCACTACCATGTTTTAGACCACCCATAAGAAAGACACAATCCATAATGCATTATAACACACATGGCCCTTGTTTTTTTGGTTTTGTGGCATTTATTACTTTTAGTGTTACATAGATTTCATTCTTGTGTGGTCTTTATATGTCCTAAGGCTTTGTCAACTCTTCATAGCACTACATATTTAATTTTCATGGAACATTAAGTTCTTATTTACGCAGCTTCCAACCTTAGTCACATTCAAACTTGCTTGCTTTTTTCGTATGCGGTGTCCTGTGGAAATTTTTCCTTGTATTGCAGATTCTCCTAAGCGGGCTACATGCTTTGTGGTTTGGAATTAACCAACTCCATAGAATTCCATATTTTCCAAGTTCTTGTACCACTATATTTTCCATGTTGTGAAGCATTAATCCTTTCCCACATGCCACAAAAAGGCTAACATTTGACTTCTCATTTTGTGGGTCTTTAAATCGGATCAATCTAAGTCTCAAACATGGATAAGTTTTTCTAAAATAGCTTGGGATGATATTTTGGACAACATATACCTATTTATCCTATTATTTGTGTTAAGGAACAAGGGAAAACATAGGGTGATGGCTATCTAGATTTACAAACACACCTAGACATACCCTAGGAAATTACATGAAGTTTGAGCTCCTCATTTAGGAAGTGTAGTGCAATAAGCGATCAAAATGAATTAAAAAAATTACATTAAGGGAATTCCAAATCAACCACACATAAAATCATTTTTATATAATTGTGTACTTGAGTGCTAATGTATGAAATTAGGGTTTTGATCATTACAGGTGCATGCACAAATATTATGGAGCAAGAAATGGTATACGAATACCTTACAGGATAGTGATAAAACAAAAAAATAAAGTAGAAGTGCAAAATAGATCTAGACACTAGCACCAAGTAGGATAGAATTTCCACATGCTAGTTTGCACAAAGGTTTAAGAGCTCAATTCCAAAGGTGAAGAAATTTTAGATTCAATATAACCTTCTTGGCCTAATTCCATACCCAAATCACCCCGCAAAGCGTTAGAATATATGATTCAACTCATTCTTTTGTGATTTATAGTAATTTAACATGTGACTTAATCAAATATCATTTCTTTATAATATTTACTTGCACTATTAGATATGAATGTTGGATCATTTATTTAAAAATGATTTTACATTAGTTTAAGTTGTAATCCAAATTAAAGATAAAATTCCACTTATTTTTAAAATATCATTATTTATAAATTTTAAGAAAAGGGGAATAAAATGACATAAATTGGTGGGATGGATATCATTTAATATTATATGATTCTAAGTTTAGAGAAGTTATTAACCCTATTAGAAAGGGTTATCAAGTACATCATGAGCCAAAGTATTGAATAGGAATTTGTTTGAAGTGAGGTGTGGATTTTAATAACCTTGGGAAAAGTCCATTGAATTCTAAAATTCATGCAAATTGTTCATCATAATGTTCACCTCAAAAGGAAAATAAATGGTAGTAGAGTATATTGGAATGGAAACATTAGGAAAAGAATTGATCCGAAAAATATGTTAAATAATATAAAGAATTTGAGGATAAAGTGAGAGAGATTAAAACTAAATTAAGAAATAACATGAGAAACAACTATACAAGGTGTTGAAGAAATAAAAACTTACATGCTAGGAAAGTATGGGAAGGAATGATGTTGAAATAAATATTAAAATATACATACGCAACAAAAATAAAGTATCTTAATAGATGTTTTATTATTACAAGCATATTAATAACCACAACTCACCTTATATGTCTAATCTTGATTAAAAATCAAGTAGTACATTTTACCTTGATTTTTGGATTGGAAATCTAATATCACACTCAATACATAAAATATTTCATTAGCATTCTTTAACAAGTTTTTCTAAAAGTAAGTATTGAATTAATCCTATGGAGAAACCTTTTTCCCTTTATTAATTTAGCCTAAATACACACATGTTAACCATTTAAATCATTTTCATATATGCTAGACTATAGAGAGTGTGTATGATTTTAGGATTAAATTTCACCTCATTGATAGTAACTATTTTGTGTGTGAAAACCCGGGATGAATCAACAAAAATTCTACAAGGTATATATCTTATAATTTAAATTAGTGCTTCATCTAGTTGGATTCTTGATTGTAATCAATTTGTATGGCATAACAAATATGCCATGTAAAGGAAAAATGAACACCTAAAATCACACATAAAAGAGCAACGGATAAAAGATTGGAATAAATGAATAAAATCGTAGGGTAATCAATTATATCAACAAGAGGAAAGATTAATCAGTATAATGTTAAAAGGAATGTGGGTTTACATAAAGTGAAAACCCTAGGATGAGTATTAAAAATAATAATGACTCCAAAAATAATACACCGTGGATGGGTTTAAGTTGAATAGGTTCTAATAAAATGAAGATGTGTGTTGCTGAAATATTTAAATGAGATTTTTGGAAACAACATGATGGGAAAAGGTTTCTCCTTTGGGAATCTCCCTATATATATATATATATATATATATATATATATATATATATATATCATTTGGGGTTTTAGATTTCATTCCCAAAAAGTTTAAAACTAAGAGAAAGGAAAAGAAGAAGAAAATGGGGTAAACAAGGTGAAAGGAGAGGAAATAATAGATAATCATGCACTTTCATATAAATAAACACAATACCTACTTTAATATGTAAGAAATGATTCAATATAGACAAGTTGAACTATTTTCTTGAAAGAAAAAAAAATTTCTCGTACATTTGACATAAGATAAAATGAAAATAAAAATAAAGTACATATGACACAAAGTACCAATATATCTCTTATATTACTTTTCAAAAATTGAATACATAACTTTAATTTTCTTATTTATGTCCCAAAATTGTTTCCACCAAAAATTCCCTTATAAATGCTTCCAAAAACATATTTATAGCCAAAATAAACTATATTTTCTACCACATTGAATATTGACAAAATCAATTTATCCAAAAATAAATAAATTTTGATACAACGTGCATGTTTTATAAAATAATGTGAAATTTACAAAATAATAAAATGCACAACTTGAAAAACGTTAAAATTCATTTGGCCAATAAGAAGAAAAAAATAGGGACTCTCCCTTGTACCTCTTCTTCTTGATTTTATCCCTCATTTTCAACATCCACAATAACCATATGTTTGGGAAGCTAGATCCTTTTTCCGTATTCAATAAAATCATTCTTGATACCACTTTTACATTATGCTCACTTGGACCCTCTATATGCAAATTATTTCACATTCAATAATTATGTCCACCATTTGGTTTGGCACATACCGAGAGGTTCCTCAAATATTTATCATTTTTTGAGAAAATTATATTATTTGAGGAATAATTGAATTAAATATAGGTTGAAATTTGATCCATGAGTCGATTTTTTTACCAAATAAATTAATTTTTATTTGATAGTTTTTGTTGGACGACGATGGAATTTTCATCATAGAAAACACACAAAAGTTTCTCAACCGATTCCCCTTTAATTCATGATTCCTTATTTTTTTAAACATTCCTCAAGGATGTGTGTATGAAACTTGGTAGTACCTAGTGTAGACATGAAATTATGCACATAGTACTATTACATCATGCCTATAATTATCTCATTATATGCATGATTCTTTTAAGAAATAAAACCAGACATTAACAACACTTTTTTGCTTTTACATTACTTTATCCTTTTGTATACTTACGTCATTTGCTTTTTGGAATTACTACTTTACTTTTGGACATTGGACAACATGTGACCTAGTTTAGTATTTATTTTTCTATCGTCTAAGAATCCCGGACACTACCGCCCATTAGGGATAGGATCGTCGAGGTGCTACTATTCCCTTTGAGAACTTTTATCCTTTTCCCTCCTTTTCTAAAATTTGAAATTCCACATCAACTATTATCTTTTATAAATTACTACCTATCACTTTGGGTTGACATTTTTAGTTGTTAATGATGAAATATAAACAAAGGAATCATATATATATATGACTTAATTACTATTCAAAGGAGTCAGGACACACAATGACTACATAAAAGAATCTATTATTTTCTATCTATCTACTTGGGAAAAGAGCAATATTCAAGGATTGCATTTGGGATGCATTATTCACCGCATAAGAAGGGTTGTTTTTGAATTCATTTCACACATTCATCTAGGGTAAAATTAGTTATATCATGTTATCTTGTTGTGGTGCACAATTGCAGGAAACCTAGCTTTAAGGGACTCATTTCAATCACACATGCACTAGTATGAAATGTAGTGTAGCGCTTGGTGAAAATCGCATTGGGGTAAATTCCATGGTTATAGTAACTAAAACATATGTATTATTTATTCCATCTAATGTGTGATTTTGTTTTATAGGTATAGGGTGGGTAGAGAAACCCTACAATGAAATCGAGAGAGACAAAAGTGAAGTGAAGGTGACATTAATGAGATCTTAAAAGAACCATGTCTACACTCACTACCAAGACAATATCGGAAGGCGCAAAAGTATCACCTAAGGTGGTATTATTTTCTTCTCTATGGTACTATTTGGTATAATTCCATACCACAATTTTCCATACGGAGCATGCACAATCCAGATTAAACAGGTTTTACCCATTCTCCAACCTAGAATCACTCTAGCTCGTATACAAACTAATTCATTGTTATTTCCTTGTTGCTTACACTTGTTTTATATCACATATTACATATTGCTTATTACTATAATATATTATCAATATCAATCTTATAATAAATATTTAATTATGTTAAATCATTTGTTGAACCCACTTATTGATCAAACCCTCAATTTCCATAGGATCCCTCATTTTGTCTACTTCAAAACAGCCCTAACACTAGTAACCTTAGGGTTTCTTTATTTGGTTTTGGATTTCAATATCTTTCATTCATCATGTCAGCTCTCAGACATCATTATTATTATCTATCTAACTTTCCCACATCTCCTAACTCCCATGCATCTTCATCTAGCACACAAGCTCTTGAGTCTATTATTGATTCCTAAATAATTGTTGACAATTCTCTTCCATTATATATTAATGTTAAAATTCCTAATGTGTTGTATAAGTGTGGTTTAGTTGATAATGGATATGGTATTAATATATGTAACATTTATTTTCTCCATCAAATAGGACTTTCTACTACTAATCTAACTCCATATACTCTCTATATATGTGGCTTTGATAACACACCTAAAAAAGTGTTGGTAGAAACATTTTTGTTGGACCCTAGTCATTAGTGCTATTATTGATGTCAAGAGGCATTGATGGAAAAAATTTGTCAATGGTGAAGTGAAGCTCAGTCAGATTCCTATCAAACGAGGCAAGGTGTGTGGTAAGTCCTTTGAAGGTGGTGTACAGACAGGGTCAAGTATATGTGAATCAGGTATATGAGGTGTTACAATGGTACTACAGGTATAAAATTCATTTACACGTGTTCTAAGTGTTCATAAGATCTGTTTGGAAAAAACAAAAATTATGATACCTAGAAAAATTTGGACAAAAATGAGTAATTTGAGTTTTCGAGTGTCTTACGGAGATACGATGAGCTAAGATTGCGAAGCGATGAAGTAGATCAGCCATAAAATCCCGACTAGATTAAATTCATCCATAAAACCCGCAAAGAAGGAGTTGAGAGTAACTCAAGTCTAAGAATCATACCAAATGCAAGTAATGGAGGTCCAAAGACATAAATTAAAGTAACTTCAAAAACCTACAAATAAAATCGAAGAAAGAGGAGTAAAGCAAAAATCTAGTGTGACATGATTGCAAAGTAGTGGGGATTAAAAACCCAAATTAAGCACTTCCAAAACCCCGCAACAAAAGAGAAAAGGAGAAAGAAGGAAGAGGATCATTATGAGAACTCGATTGGTATTAAATATGATGTAATGGAGGTTCTCAAACACGAGTAGACTAGTCCCGAAACTGCGAAGTAAAGGGTGAAGGCAAAGAGTAATGCAAGGATATGAGGTGGAAAAACCATGAAGTAAATCTCGCTAAAAAAACATGAGTAAAGCATAATCGAAAAGTCGTAGGACAAAGGGTTAAGTGTTTTGCAAGTTGAGTGAGTGTTTTGGGCAAAAGAGCCCAAGTGGTACAAGTTCCATGAATTGACAAGTTCCCACATATTAATTTGGTGTAAAGTATAAAGGATTGGTGTTTTGTAGATAAGGAGATGATTGCGGGCACAAAGGACCTCGACGACATTTTTCTACAACAAGGGTCATTCTCCATAAGACATTATGACCCGGAATTCAAAGAAACAATTAAGTATGGGAGTTTGAGGGGTCGGAAGAACAAGATGTGGGTGGAACATGTTCCACAAGAACTTAAGTTCTCCATATGAGATCGAGACCCAAAAAATAAAAGAAAAATCAATATAGTGCGGGAGATGATGGATGCGAGAATAACTAAGAAGAGAGATCTTGAGTTCCTTGGTACCAGTTGTTATCCAATAAACTAAATGATCCCATTTACAAAGGAAAAATGATATGATTGATTTTAAAAGGTTTTGAAAGACAATATAGTGTGAACTGTTAATGTAAATTTGGAACTCATTTCTCCACAAGTCCCCCAGACCCACATTGCAATAAGTTTCGCTCCAATTTTCAGATTTTTAAAATTTTGGACTTTTTGGAAAGGTGGTCAATTTCATCCTTTGTGTCATGAAATAGGAATAGAAAAAATTAAAGGAGTTATTGAGTGTTAGAAAACAATTTTATAACGTCCTCACCTAACTGATTAAGAAAATCATGGAAGAGTGTTGGCTAACGAAACAAAATACAATTTTGGGAGTCATTATTGCAAAAATCAGGCACTATAACTAAGGCAAGATAATGGAGGAATTATCGCTATTGGAAAATAACGTAACTAAGGATATTTATAGAAAATTGTCTTGTAACTTCTTTCTCCATAGAAATTGAAAATAATAAATGTAATAAATCGGAAAATTATAAATTCTTATCTATTTAAGCCAAAGTTTAAGCATGATATTATTGGTGGAGAAATAGAGCAAGTGTGCAATCGAGCCAAGGATTGTTGAAGAGAGAAAGGAGACAGTATTATAGAAATCCAAGATGAATGCACGAAGAGGAAGTGAAAAGAGGTAAGGAGTGTAATCAAAAGTTGAGCCTAAAGAGTGAAGAGACACGAGAAAAGTGATCATAATCTATTGTAATAAGCAATATAAAATCTATATGATCATTTTTTTGTAATATCTTTCTAAGTGGGTGCTTAGATTATAGGGGGTGGGTTCTCCTTGCATGTTATAGCTTGTTAAACTAGCTAAATAGGTGTTTGGATTTCTTCAAGTGGGTGCTTGAAGATTCTGAAGTGGGTGCTTCATTGGTTGAGTGGGTGCTCAACAAAACCAAGATCATTGTATGCTTTGGAATTGGTGTTCCTAATAAAGCCTTGGTTTCAAAGTGGATTTTCTCCCTTTATGGGTTTCTCACTAAAAATTTTGTGTCAAGGTTTATTATCTTCTTGTATGTATTTAATCAATTTTTCATGTTACAACTCTTTCTCATAATCAAGGAACATTGAAATTGGATTTCTCTAAAAAAATTGATTGGCACTAATTCACCCCTCCCCTCTCAAGTGCTTGTGATTTGTAATAATTTGTATAAGAGCAAGTCCATACATTTGGAAGCTTAACATCTTGAGAGATCCTCATTTCATAATCATAGCATCCAATCAAGCACAAAGTGGATTATCAATGTCAAGATCACCTCTTTTTAATGGAATAAACTATTCCTTCTGGAGTATAAGGATGAATGCCTATCTTATATCACATGGGTTCAACATATGGGAAATTGTGGAAAAAGGCTACACTCCTCCAACCACTCCAATTATTTCTACAACAGACAAAGGAACTTGTGAATTCAATTCAAGGGCCATGAATGCCATCTTATGTGGGTGACTAAAACTGAATTTGTGAAGGTAATGCACTGTACCTCAGCCAAAACTATTTGAAACAAGCTTCAAATCATTTATGAAGGAGATGATAGGGTCAAGCTAGCCAAATTATAAACCTACAGATCCCAATTTGAGAGCCTAAATATGAAAGAGGATGAAATTATTGCATCGTACATGCAAAGAGTGGATGAAGTGATTAATATGATCAGATTTCTAGGTGAGATGCTAGAAGATTACATCATAGTACATACGGTCCTAAGATCCCTAACCCCTAATTATGATGCAAAGGTCTCAACTGTTGATGAAGCACAAGACATGAAAACATTGACATTGGATGAAATTCAATGTATTCTATAATAATATGAGATGAGGGAAGTTGGAGAAAAATCTACCAAGAAAAATTTGCATTCAAAGCTAACATAGAAATTCAATCCAAGAAAGAAAAATAAAAATCATATTTAGATGATAAATAAGATGATGAGAAGATTGAAGCAATGTTCGTAAGGAGACTAAGAAAAGGATCAGGTAAATATAAATGCAAGCTTCCATCAAGTGTTTTGATTGTGGAAAAGTATCCCATTTTGTTACTAAATGCCAAAACAAGAACAAGGAAACTTAGTCTAAACACGGTGAAAGAAGAAAGACATAGCCATAACAAGCAAAATATGAATTACAAGAAGAAAGATGACAAGAAGAAGTTTTTCGGTAAGTGCACCAAGTTGGGGTGCCAAAAGTGGACAAAAACCCAAAAATGAACGAAACATGAACATGTTTTTCAATAACATGATCACGTTATGTTTTTCTAGGCCCGGTAAATCACAAATCTAAAATGTGTATGCGTTATAATGTGATTGCATTCATAAAACGTGTACGTGCTTTTGCTCTATATAAATTTTGTATGGGTTGAAAGGAGCCATATTTAGTAAAATAAATTTTAAGTATATACTTTAAATTTATTTTAGTAAATATAATATGTTAGGGTCACTCTGCACCTGATGGAAGTGGTCCCGTAGCTCTGGCAGTTATAATCTAGAAGATAGTTTTTCAAAATCTAATCTAGTCAATACTTATTCATTTTCAGGATTTTAACAATGACCTAAAACTTTCAGGCCATATATATTGTAGTCGGTCTTTTTTGGGAAAACATATAGTCATTTTATAGGTTTTTTTACCTTCTAGATTGGATTTTGGCACTACCATTGCTTGAATTGGTACCAATTTTAAAATTTGGTCCATAATTCACTTTAGTGACCACGAATCAACTCTATGATGCTTGTCTACTTCTTACTAAAATAATATCCTCACTTTATAGATAGAGGATTGCTCCCTGAATGGGATTCTTGTCCTATGGAAAAAATGAGGTGATTGTAATGTGCCTCCTCCTTAAGGTTTGATCACACTACTAGGTGTTGAATGAGTTTTTACGAATAAAACCAAGTGAACTGCATCAAGTGAACTCAGATGATTGCTCATTCTTAGAAACGTGTTGTTCCATATAAATATCATCATTCACCTTTCTGGCTCTAAAATCATCCTTTCGTGGAATCAAATTCAAGATTATTATGTGTATTTTCTTATATGTTTCTCATAAAGATAGATAATGCCTTAATACTTCACACATGACATAGATGATGATGGTTTAAGGTTTAGGTCACAAAGTTCGGGGTTAAGGATTTAGTGTTTAGGGATCGGGGTTAAGGGTTTAAGGTTTAGGTTTTAGGGCTTACGGATTATAACTTAGGGTTTAAGGTTTAGGATTAAGTATTTATAGTTTATGGTTTAAGTGGTGCGGGGTTCTATACAATTTTTTCTCCTAAATAATCTTAGTGATGGAAAAAATGAGGTGTTTGTAATGTGCCTCCTCCTTAAGGTTTGATCACACTACTAGGTGTTGAATGAGTTTTTACGAATAGTACCCAGTGAAGCTGCATCAAGTGAACTCAAATGATTGCTCATTCTTATAAACATTTTATTCCATATAAACATCATTTGTTCACCTTTATTGACTCTAAAATCATCCTTTCATGGAATCAAATTCAAGATTATTATATGTGTATTTTCTTATATGTTTCTCATAAAGGTAGATAATTCCTTAATACTTCACACATGACATAGACAATGTTGGTTTAAGGTTTAGGTCACAAAGTTCGGGGTTAAGGATTTAGTGTTTAGGGATCGGGGTTAAGGGTTTAAGGTTTAGGTTTTAGGGCTTGTGGCTTATAACTTAGGGTTTAAGGTTTAGGATTTATTATTTATGGTTTACGGTTTAAGTGGTGTAGGGGTTCTACACAATTTTTTCTCCTTACTAATATTAATGGTGGATACTTACCTCAAGAATACAAACCCTTGTATGAACACTTAGACTTTTGGTGGTTCTCATCCCAATCCCTTGCAAATGAGGACCTTATCTCCAACTTTAACTCTTATACACTTCAATAATAATGAGTGTTAGCTTTATACCACAATCACAATATTTTCTCTCATTTATCCACTATAGGCATAAAACATGATATTACCTTGTCCTAATTGGTATCTTCATTGTTCTTGCATGCTCATCTCCTTGTTACCATCATATCTCGTAATATTCTCTATAATTCTTTTGTTTCCTTTGAGATTAATTTTTGAGTTATGATGGTTATATTTTCCAACTTCCAATGGGTCATCCTAGCTTGCATAATACCATACATGGAAATATGAGAAATGTGAAAAAAATTTCAGAGTGTGAAGAAATTTATATTCAAGAGTGCAAGTATATGTGGCGAGGAAAAAGTTTTGAAGAGATGTGTAATATGTATTTCAAGCCACAAGGTAGATGTCATGTCCATTTAGTTACTTGTCCCACCTCTCATAAACAAGGTATTTGTACAAGCAAACTCAACGATCCGGTTCTAGGCATGAGACTAAGAAATATTAATGAAATATGGTTCAGGGTTTAGGTTTTAGGGTTCGGGGTTTAGGGTTTAGGGATCTTGATTCGGGGTTTAAGGTTTAGGTTTTAGGTTTTAGGGTTTAGGGTTCAAGG
The DNA here is from genome assembly GCA_018340775.1 of Taxus wallichiana var. yunnanensis. Lineage (NCBI taxonomy): Eukaryota > Viridiplantae > Streptophyta > Pinopsida > Cupressales > Taxaceae > Taxus > Taxus wallichiana. The sequence goes on from CM031242.1 coordinate 974,760,892, forward strand.
TTTAGGGTTATGGTTTAGGATTTAGGGTTTAGGGTTTAGGGTTTATGTTTTAGTGTTTATGGTTAGGGTTTACTGAGATCATGGTTAAGGATTAAGGGTTTAGGGTTTAGGGTTTAGGGTTCGGGGTTTAGGGTTTAGGGTTTAGGGTTTAGGATTTAACGTTTAAGGCTTAAGGTTTAGGGATTATGGCTTAGGGCTCAGGATTTAGGGTTTAGGGTTTAGGGCTTATGGTATATGGTTTAGGTTTTAGGGTTTAGATTTTAGCTTGGGGATAAAGGTGTAGGGTTGAGGCTTAGGGTTTAGGGTTTGGGGTTTAGGATTTAGAATTTAAATTTTAGGGTTTATGGTTTAGGGGTCAGGTTTTAGGGTTTAGAATTTATATTTTATGGTTTAGGTTTTAGGGTTTAGCATTTAGGGCTCATGGTTCATGGCTTAGGGTTTAGGGCTTAGGGCTTAGTGCTCGGGGTTTAGGGCTTAAGGCTCGAGGTTTTAGGGCTCGTGGGTAGGGGTTAAATGTTTAAGGTTTAGGGTTTAGGTTTTAGGGTCTAGGTATCATGGTTCAAGGTTTAGGGTTTCAATTATAGAAGTTATACACTAAAATTTTTAGGTTGAATGCTAAAATCCTAAAAATTACCTATGTGTACTTAACCAGATTATACTATAAAAACTATCTCCTAAATCGTGACTCGTGGAGCTATGATATTAGTTCCATAAGGTACGAGTTACAATAATTTCTTTTATTTACAAAAATAAATTTAAAGTATAAGAAATAATAAAATTTAAATAATAATAATTGAAAAAATTAAACATTTATTTTTGTAAATAGAAGCATGCCAAAAGCACATACAATATTTATACTATGAAAAATGTGTACGCATTTTACATTTTCACTTTTTCCAAGCCATGCCTCAAGGCTTGGAATTGATTGGATCCCAAGCCGAGGCATGGACTGCACAAACATAGCAAGCAATGCGTTTTGGAGGAAAATGCAAAAATACCACTTCCTCTGTGATAAATCAACATAAAATTGATTCATTTTCAAAAAATTATACCACGACATAGAGCGAGTTTCTTCTTTCTAAAAATATAATTTTTCAAATTTTCTAACTAATATAAGGTTTCCATATTATTTATTTTCTAATTATGCCTTTTTATAGCTATTTTTTGAAGTTTAAATATGTCTATCTTTCATCGTGTATCTTTTTTTTGGCTCATCAAAATTGAAAAAATATATACTAGCACAAACTAGGCCTAATTCTATACATATTCAAAAAAATATAATTTTCGATATTTTTTGAGGTAGTTAGGGGGCACGGTTAGAGCTCTGTTATTTTTCAAAACATAAATATTTATACTAGAAAAATCATACAAAATAAATACTTACTAAAAAAATCTTTTAAAAAATTAGCATAAACTAGATGCTCCTAGCTATCTTTCTACCAAAGGGTTTTCAAAAATACTAAATGGTGCTCAAAAATAGTGGGGGACACAAAAGCACTCTATTGTGTTTTTTAACAAAAACAGGAGCACTTGTTGGTATTTTAGTTATTTGACCCACTTAAACTTATTTGTTTTCAATCAAATTTAGTAGCTTAGAAACTAGACTCAAAATTCTATGATTCGTGTTTATACAACATCTTCCAATTTTGAGTGTAACTATTTCAAAAAAACTCATACAAGTTTAAGTTTTTATTTTTAGAAAAATGCATCCACTTAAGACCACGTTTGGCCCCCAACTTGGTGCACTTACCCTTTTCAAGAACAAGAGAAAATTCTACTCAAAGGAGAAGTCAAGTGAATCTAAATCAAGTGATTCAAGTAGCTCGGAAAATGAGGATGATGGAACTCATTTTGAAATCTTGTTCATGGTTTTAGATATACCTCAGAATGTAGCTCGAAGGAAAGAACACGGTTGATTATGAATATTCTGATGAAGAAGAGGCAAGTGTGAATTTGGAATCTAAATTTGTTTTTGCTCTTGAAGAGTTAAAATTGTGCAGAAGAAAGAACTAAAAATTAAGATGCAATCTAAAATATTATGAACAAATTCATATCTTTGAGAAAAGACAAAGTCAAAAGGAAGAAGAAGAGGCAAATGAGTTAAAAGAACTTGAAACTCAGCTTGAAAATATCTCTCAATCCTACAAGGCAAAGGAGGATGAATGCTTGAACCTAAAATATGACCTAGAACGCCTAAAGATTGAATTAGAACAAATGACTAGAAAACTCAAGATGTATGAGAAGCTAGAAAAGAGCTCAAATGTCTGATTGATATACTGAACACTCAAAGGGATACAAATGAAAAATCTAGAATAGGTTTCAAGGAAGAATGCAAAGAAGCTGAACCAGAAAATAAGGAGGACAATTCTACACCAAGAATCTCTCGTGCTATAAAAAAGAAGCTACCAAAACTATCAAGAGGAAGACAAATGCTCCCGAGAATCACCTATGCTATGAGGTACTCACACTCTTTCTATGGTTATTGCTTTTCATGTAACATGTTTGGACACAAAGTTGCTAAATGTAGAAGATATACTAGGGGATATGGAAGAAACTACAATTCAAAATACACTATAGTAAATCATAACATTGTTTTCTAAAAACACCGCGATGAGGATGGTTGTATTGTTATGATGTGTAATCAAGAACCTCCTAAACAAAACAAATGGATGTACATTGTGAAGGAAGAATCCAACAAAGGGAATGAATGCATTATGATTTTTCAAATTGATTTTCACAATTAAAAATACAAGATGAAGACAAGATATGGTATTTAGATAGTGGTTGCTCTAGTCATATGATAGGTGAAAAAATAAATTTATCTCTTTATCAAATAATGCATCAAGAGTTGTTAGGTTTGGTGACAATAATTCAACAAACATTGTGGGAAAAGGAACTCTAAGTCTTGATAATGGCAAATAATCAAGGAAAATGTCCTATATGTTGAAGGTCTCAAGAACAATATTTTAAGTGTGAGTCAAATGTGTAAGAAAGGTTACAATCTGATATTTCATGACAAAGGGTGTGAAATTATTAATGGTAAGTCAAGAAATAAAGTAGAAAAATCAAAAAGGACCAAGAATAACATGTATGTACTCAAGGAAAGTAAACAAAGAGAAATGTTTTACAAGTAAAATTGATGACAACTCGTTGTGGCACAAAATAATAATTCAACAAACATTGTGGGAAAAGTAACTCTAAGTATTGATAATGGCAAAAAATCATGTTAAATGTCCTATATGTTGAATGTCTCAAGAACAATATTTTAAGTGTTTGTAAAATGTGTAAGAAAGGTTACAATCTGATATTTCATGACAAAGGGTGTGAAATTATTAATGGTAAGTCTAGAAATAAAGTAAAAAAATCCAATAGGACAAAGAATAACATGTATGTACTCAAGGAAATAAACAAAGAGAAATGCTTTACAAGTAAAATTGATGACAACTGGTTGTGGCACAAAATATTGGGACATATAAGCTTTGAAAATCTTGTGAAATTAAGTGCTAAAGATGGTGTTAGACATATGCCAAATATTGTTAAACCAACAGACACTTTGTGCAAAGCTTCTTTGCATGAAAAAAAAACAAAAAGATCATTCAAGTCCAAGGAGTATTCTATCACTAAACCTTTAGAGCTGATCCATACAAATATTTTTGGGCCTACAAGAACTGAAAGTATACAAGGTGATGTGTATTTCATGCTTCTAATAGATGATTTCACTAGGATGACATGGGTAGCTTGTTTGAAGCATAAATCGAAGCCTTGGATAGATTTAAATCTTTCAAAGCACTCGTGGAGAATGAGAAGAACACAAAAATCAAATGTTTGAGATCAAATAGGGGTGGAGAATTTTGGTCCAATGAATTTGATGAATATTGTGAAGAACATGGGATTAGAATAAAATTCTTAGCTGCTAGGACACCTCCATAAAATGGGTTTGTTGAAAGAAAGAACTTTTGAATTTGTGAAAAAAATGACCAGAACTATGTTGAATGAATCTAGAGTTCTGGTGTTTATTGAAGTGAGGAAGTCTATACAACTATCTAAATTTTTAAAAAAGCTGAATTAAAAGTAAACAACAAGACACCTTATGAACTGTGGAAAGGAATGCCAACCAATGTGAAACACATAAGAGTCTTTGGAAGCAAGTGTTATATCAAGAGGGATGAAGACAACTTAGGAAAATTTGACTCTAGGTGTGATGAGGGCATATTTCTTGGATATTCAGTAGTTAGTTATGCCTATAGATGTAATAAGAGGCTACAAAAGGTGGTTGAGAGCAAAAATGTAAAGGTTGATGAGTCTTATCCATCAAAAACTAAAACTCAGCCTAAGGAAAACCATGAAGATCAAGAATATGATGAATAAGTGGAATGTACACATGAAGAAGTTGAAGAAGAGGAAGAAAGACAAGACACCAAGACACCTTCAAGACAAGTTAAGAGGGATCATCTAGAAAATCAGATCATAGGAAGCAAATAAGGAGGTATTCTCACAAGAAGGAAGTTAAGAAATCAGAAAAACAATGAAGATATAGCCTTGTTATCCATGATAGAACCCAATAATGTGATAGAAGCTAGCAAGGACCAGCATTGGGTGGATGCCATGAATGAAGAACTTGATCAAATTGAAAATAATGAAACCTAGGAGCTTATACCAAGGCCAAAAGACAAGAATGTGATAGGAAAAAAATGGGTATTTAGAAACAAATTGAATGAGAAAGGTGAAGTGACAAGAAACAAGGCAATACTTGTATGTAAAGGTTATGCAAAAATGGAGGGAATTGATTTTGATGAAACATTTTCACCTATGGCAAGGATGGAAGCATTTAGACAATTTTTGGCATATGGTACTTATAAGAAAATCAGAGTTTTCCAAATGGATGTCAAATCAGCTTTCCTAAATGGCCATCTAAGTGAAGAGGTATATATTGAGAAACCTAATGGATTCTCTCTAACTAATGATAAATACTATGTGTGCAGGTTGAAAAAGGATTTGTATGGACTCAAACAAGCCCCTAGAGCTTGGTACAGTAGGCTGGACACATACCTCATTGAGAAAGGTTTTAGAAAAGGTGTGGCTGATAAGTAATCTCTACATCAAAGAAGAAGGAGATCATCATTGATTGTTATAGTATATGTGGATGATATCATATTTGGAGGAGATCATGAAAAGATGACTCATGAATTTTCTGATGTGATGAGAGAAGAATTTGAAATGTCTATGCTTGGGGATATTTCATTTTTCCTAGGCTTACAAATCAATCAATCAGATCAAGGAATATTCATATCTCAAACCAAATACATCAAGGAAATTCTCAAAAGGTTCAGGATGGAAGAGTGCAAACCTATAGGTACACCAATGGAGGTGGGATGCAAGATGAGCAAAGAGGACATCTCACCAAAGGTAGACAAAACCTTGTATAGGTCTATGATAGGCAATCTTCTCTACTCTACTACATCAAGACTGATATCATGCAAGTTGTGGGTCTTGTTGGGAGATTTCAAGAATATCCAAGGGAAACACACTTCAAGGAAGTCAAAAGGATACTTAAGATATCTCATGGGAACACTAGAATATGGAATTTGGTACCCTAAAAGCAATGATTTCAACATAAAATCATACATTGATGTTGATTGGGTAGGAAACATTGATGACAGGAAGAGTACAAGTGGTGGTGCCTTCTTTGTTGGTAATTGCCTAGTATCTTGGTTGAGAAAGAAATAATATTCAATGGCACTCTCAACATGTGAGGCAAAGTATATAACAACTGCCATGTGTTGTACTCAATTTCTTTGGATGAAACAAACATTGGAGGATTACAAGGTAAAATATGATGGCCCAATTCCTTTGCTTTGTGATAGTACTAGTGTTATTAGTGTCTCCAAGAACCATGTGTTCCACTCAAAGACCAAACACATTCCAATCAGATTTCACTTTTTGAGGGAACAAGTAAATGATAAAAATATCAACCTTATAAATGTAAATATAAAAGAAGAGATTACTGATATGATGACTAAGTAATCGCCTAAAGAACCATTTGAGCACCCGAGGAATGAATTAGGGGCCATTTCAAATCTCACCAACAACTAAGTGAGAGAGAAAACTCAAGGATCATCCTCATGCAATATCAGCTCCTACAAAGTGCAAAGAGATTCTCATGTGAGGGGAGCTAGTCTACTAGCTCATGTTGTTGTCTTTGTTTAGTATTGTTGTATGTGTGTTTGCTACAAAAATTTCAAGAGGCTCGTCTAGTTGAAATAGTTTTGTTAAAGGAACTAGTTCTAATAATGTGAGCTTGGATTTGGCATAAAACAAATATGTATGACAAGATTAGAGACCATCATGGAGTATATCAACTCACGGGGAGCTATGTTAAATCTTATATCAGGTCAAATGAATTAGATTTTTAATGAGTTGAGTCGAAAAAGATGGAATACGATACCCTAGGGGAGCTTGTGGACAAGGAGAGCTAGTTGTTAGTCCAAGGAAAAAAGTGTGAAAAAGGTAAGATCATGATTTATCAATATTTTTGTGGATTTCTCATGGTGTTGAATAGGTGGCCCTTTTTCATAAATGTCAAAGGGGGAGAGATTGTTGTCGAAACTAAGATTGAAAGTGTTTTCTCCATCAAATTTAAAAAAATTGAGTATGTTTTCATTAATGACAAAGGGGGAGTTTTTTAAACCCTATTCATTGGTGTTTTCATTGATGTCAAGAGGCATTGATCGAAAAAATGTGTGAATAGTGAAGTGAAGCTCAATCAGAGCCCTCTCAAATAAGCAAGGTGTGTGGTGAGTCCATCCGAGGTGGTGTGGAGACAGGGTCAAGCATATGTGAATCAGGTATATGAGGTGTTACGGTGGTGTTATAGGTCTAAAATTCATTTACATATGTTACGAGTGTTCATAAGATCTATATGGAGAAAACAAAAAGTCTTGTACTTAGAAAAAATTTGAGAAAAATGAGTAATTTGATTTTTCAAGTGTATTGTGGAAATAAAATGAGCCAAGATTGTGAAGCGATGAAGTAGATCAGTCTTGAAATCCCAAGTAAAGTAAATTCATCCATTAAACCCATAAAGAAGGAGTTGGGAGTAACTCGGGTCTTTGACTTGTACCAACTGCGAGTAATGGAGGCCCCAAAACTTTAAGTAAAGTAACTCCATAAACTTGCAAAACAAAGTGAAGAAAGAGCAATAAAGTGGAAATCAAGTGTGACACAACTTGAAGAAGTGGGGGCTTTAAGACCTTATTTAAACACTTCCAAAACCCCTTAACAAAGGAACAAAGGAGAAAGAAGGAAAAGGAGAATTATGGGAACTCGATTGGTGCTAATCTGTGAAGTAATACAAGTTCTTAAACTAGAGTAGATTTGTCAGAAATATATCAGTATAACTTGAGATCTACACAGAGATAACAATAATAATAAACACAATTATATAATATCTTCTCTATTATTTCTCACATCTCATTCATACGGGACATACAAATATATATGAAATATCACTCCTACAAATGAGGAGTTTGTTCAACCTACTAACCCCCCAAATATCTATTTAGATGTGATTGTTACTCATGTAACAATGCACAACTCAAATTACATAAGTTGTTAAAACAACTCCAAACTAATATATATTATTGTTAATATAACAATAATATTATTAACTACTAACCATTTACAAGATAATAATTACTCACGTAATTATTATTTACTCATCACATGAAAACACTAACATAGATTTCCTAACAAGAAACCTGCGAAGAAAAGGTGAAGGGAAAGAGTAATGTGGGGATATGAGGTGGCATAAATGTGAAGTAAATCTCGCTAAAAATATGTGAGTAAAGCACAGAGAAAACTCACAAGACAATGGGTTAAGTGTTTTGTGGGTCGAGTGAGTATTTCGGGTACAAAGGGCCCAAACAACACAAGTTCCATGAATTGACAAGTTTCTGCAGAGTAAGTTAGTCCAAGTATAAAGGATTAGTGTTTTGTGGATTGGTAAATGGTTATGCGTAAAAAAACAACCTCGCCAAACTGTTCCACGAGGAGGGTCATTCTCCGCAAGCCATCATGACCGGGAGAATAGGATGCGAGTGAAACATGTTCCACAAGAAATTAAGTTCTCCACATGAGAATGAGACCGAGAAAAAATAAATAAAAATAATTATAGTGCGGGAGATGATGGATGCGAAGAACTAAGAAGAGAGAGCACGAGTTCCTTGGTACCAATTGTTCTTTGATAACCTGAATGATCTAATTAACAAAGAAACAATGATATAATTGATATTACAAAAATTTAAAAGATAATATAGGGTGGAATGTTAATGTGAATTTGGAACTCGAGTTCTCCACAGGCCCCCAAACCCTCATTGCAATAACTTTCACTCGAGTTGTCATATTTTCAAATTTTTGGACTTTTTGGAAAGGTGATCAATTTCATCCTCTATGCCATAAAAGAGGAATAGAAAAAATTAAAGGAGTTATTGAGTGTCAAAGAAAATAATTTTATAGCATCTCACCTAACTAATTGAGAAAATCATGGAAGAGTGTCACCTAACAAAACATAAGACAATTTTGGGAGTCATTATTACAAAAATCGGGTGTTGTAACTAAGGCCATATTATAGAGGAATTATTACTAATGGAAAATATAATAACTAAAGATATATTTATAAAAATGTCTTGTAACATCTTCTACGAGAGAATTGAAAACAATAAATGTAATAAATCAAGAAAATTAGAAGAAAAAAAATCTATTTAAGGCAAATTTTAAGCATGATATTGTTCTTTAGATAAATAGAGCAAGTGTGCAATCCAAATGGGATTGTTGAAGAGAGAAAGGAGATAGTATTGCAGAAATCCAAGATGAATGCTTGAAGAGGAAGTGAAAAAGAGGTAAGGAGTGTAATGAAAATATGAGCTTGAAGAGTGAAGAGATCGCAGAGAGAATGATCATAATCTATTGTAATAAGCAATATAAAATCTATATGATCAAATTGTTTGTAATATATTTCTAAGTGGGTGCTTAGATTATAGGGGGTGGGTGTTCCTTGCAAGTTGCATCTTGTTAAACTATATAACTATGTGCTTGGATTTCTTAAAGTGGGTGCTTGAAGAATTTAAAATGGATTCTCAAAAAAACCAAGATCATTGTATGCTTTGGAATTGGTGTTCCTAATAAAGCCTTGGTTTCAAAGTGGGTTTTCTCCCTTTATGGGTTTCCCACTATAAATTTTGTGTTGTGAGTTATTATCTTCTTGAATTTGTTTGATTAAATGTTCATGTTATAACTCTTGCTCATAATCAAGGAAAATTGAAATTAGATTTATCTAAAAGTTTTGATTGGCACTGATTCACCCTCCTCTCAGTGCTTTTGATTTCCAAAAATTTCTACTGTTACCATAGGACCATACACCGTTAATGTTCTATATAATTTTATGCCTAATAATCTCAATTATAATATCATTATAGGTCATCCTTGGTTACATGCTATGTATTCCATCACTTCTACCCATGTTATAGAATACAATTCCCTTCAAACACCTTTTTCTATGGATAATACTACAATAGATTCCATACCCTGTGTTAGTAATATTTTTCTTATCCCTCTCATACATAATGATGAAGACACTACTTACATTGCACATTATTCTCCTCTTGTGATGGACTATACTACTACTGATCTCCATGATTAAATTTTTATTAACACTCATACCCCCTTCACAATGTCACCATGACCATGAATTTAAAATTCATTTCTTATGTAATTCTAATGATGTAATTACTGATTCTCTTTGTTACATCACTTTCCGTAATATCCTCACCACAAGTAATAATGCAATGTGCTGGTCTCGATTCTTGATGCTCTTAACTCATTCACTGTCCAAACTTCTATGCATGAATCATATACTATGGATATACCTCATCTTGTTGCATCCAAGGGGGAAATTAGTTCCTCTCTTTCCACATTTATGTCTATGATCATAGGGGCTTCTACATATAACTTTAATGCTCCCAATATTTTCAAATTACACATATTTATTATGACGAGTCTTGTGTCTCTCCATACATTATTTTGGTTGATATTGATGAGCCTCCTAGTACTATATATGTTACACATCTCTTGAATCACACATTTTCCTTATTTTTCACTTTTTTTTTGCACTATAACCAATAAGACTAATGTTCCACCTATTCTACTCTATCATATTGGACACACTCTTATTATTTATATCATTACACTTACTACTCATTCATTTTGAATATTAGAATGTATAGGGTTTTTACACACTCTATTAACATCATTCTATAGTAGCTATTTTGTTACCCTTTCTACCCAATGACACACTCTTGTTCTAGGTTCAAACTTGACTGTTGAGGGAACACTTACCTACACGAACCTCACTTTCATACATACATTGGGGAAACCTTGCTTCCCTCCCATAGCCATCATATGTCATATTATAAAAATTCAAAAACATTCAAATATTGGTAATAATTCAAAAACAATAGTTTTGATCTTGATTGGATGTATCCTTTCTTTTTATACTATTCTATGTTGCACATTTCTTATCATGTTACTTTGATTCATAGTATGCTCTATCATTTTTCCATACACACATACATGGTGAATGTAGGATACTTACATGTTATCACATGATATATGATTCTTGACATTGTTCTCTACTAGTTCCACTAAGGAATCTAGGACCATCTACCTTTACATACTCTTCCATATTCAAGTGTTATGATTACAATATCCATCACTTTCATTTCAATTTCGATTGTATACATTGTGGCATACTATCAATTTTTCTAACATGTTAATGGGTGCTTCATGTGTAACATTTGTCTTATAGGCCTACTTCCAACCATGGTTATCTAATTTACTTGTGTCTTGTCTTTTATGCTTGTCTCTTTTGACTATTTTTGTGAGATTTTACCTATGTTTTATTATTTTTTTGCTTATGTATCCTTATAGGATTTGAGTGCCTTGTGACATCCTGAGTGGTTTCTCATGTATTCAAACAACTACTAGTCACCTACTCGATATATCTATTTACCATGTCACTACATGTTTTGAATAATTTATATTACATCATACCATGTTTGTTTGTCACTAACACTTTTTCTAGCGTTTCCCATTGTTTTGCATGTGCCATGGTTATCACTGTGAATATTCCCAATTCCCCATGTAAGAGTTCTATTTCAGATGTGCACATCATTTTTCTTTCCTCATTTGGGTTATGATTGCATTAATTTATCTCACGCACCTTAGATGAGTGAGGGGATAATAGGGTGATTATATCACCCTTTTAGCAATTCAAAAACCCAACACAAATTGGTACATAGCGAGAATCAAAACAAACATGATCTAATAAACTATTTCAGCATCATACTTGGGAAAAAAACACTATGGAGACAAAATCACTCAATAAAGACAGAAACAATGGGTAGTAATGTCCCATTTAGGTGGTTTTATCTTGGGCGAAATAGGTACCTTACAGTTTCTATAGGTTTTTAGTGACTGAATTTTCTAAAATTCAATATCAGATACTCAGTTACATGTTACAATCTAGCATAGATGGAACAAAAAAGTGGCAGGTTTCATACTTTGAACAAGGGAACTAATTATTATCTTTTTTCGGTATTAAATAAGGAAGTGGCACCTAAGGAATATGTAGGAAAACAATATTCTTGAGAAATGTGTCACCAATGACTAGTTTATATTGAGTTTGTGACTATATGCAGTGGCACTTATATGTGAGGAAGCATCAATGGTTGGAGGGAAAATCCTATAGCTCTCCCAACACTCTTCCCTTGGTGATACGATGCCTAAATCCTTAGTATGTTAAAATCAGTTTGGGAATTAATCACTCTCGACTCTTCTAACCATGTCCAAGGAAACAAACACACATGAACAACTTCATCTTTTCTCTCATGAATTTCAGGTGTATTCTATCCTTGATTCACTTATTTTTCAATACACATTTATATTCACTAAGCTTAAATTCAATTTACTTTATCATGAACATTAACTACACTTATCTTCTTTTATAGGTTCGTCCTTATCTCGACACAAGGTAACACACAAATGAAACAAGGAGAAATATCAAAGCACAAGATGCTCAAACAAAGGCAATACACAAGTTACAAATGAAATATTTTTTCTACTATGCACACAAGGTCACACCCAAGGTTCTCATACCCTCTTAGATTTCACGATACAAACGTTACAACCTTCATTCAACATGTTATTGATTTCCATCTAGAATTTTATTAGCTCTGACATTCTTTGGCTTTCCATAAGGTACGTTCTTGTTATCAAAATTATTCTACCGAATATTAATTCATCAACATAAAGTGGGAGAAAATGTAGACATGAAATTATGAACTTATTACTATTACATCCTACCTCTAAGTATCTCATTATATGCATGATTCCTAAGAAATAAAAATAGACATTAGCAACACTTATTTTACTTTTACATATCTTTATCCTTTTTCATTGTCATTTACTTTTCTCGAATTACAACTTTAATTATGGACAATGGAAAACATGTGACCCAGTGCACAATTTCCTATTTTATCCTCTCGATCATCCAAGACACCTATCTCCCATTAGGGAGAAGAGCGCACAAGTGCTATTGTACCCTTTGAGTGCTTCTTTCCTTTCCCCTTCTTTTCTCAAATTTGAAATGCCACATCGACCATTATATTTTCTAAATTATTACCTATTACTTTGGGTCATCCTTTTTTAGTTGTTAATGATGAAATTGAAGCAAAGAATCATATGTATATACATGGATTACTATTCAAAAAGGGCGAGACACATAACTACAAAAAAAAGGGATATTACTTTCTATCTATTGACTTACGAAACAAGTAATATTCAAGGAATGCATTTGGGATACATTATTCACTACATAGGAAGGGATATTTTTGAATCCCATATCACACATTCATCTTGGGAAGCAATAGTTATATCTTATTATTTTGGTGTGGAGAGACAAGGGAAACCTAGCTTCAAGTGACACATTTTAATCACACACGCACTAGAAATACATTGAGTTTGAAATGTAGTGCAACACGCGATGATAATCACATTGGGGTGACTATCAATTTTAGTCTAACTCAATAACAAAGTTAGAGATATTAAAGTGAAGTGAAGGATACATTGATGGATCCTAAAAGAACTAGGCCCCAATTCACCACCAGAAAATACACGAAGGCTCAGAAAATACTTCCTAGGCTAGTATTGTCCTCTTCTCAGCAGATTGTTATGCAGCACACTTTCAAATCACATTTTTCCAAATAGAGCATGCAAAGTCTAGATTAAGCATGTTTAACATATTCTCCAGCCCAAAATTATTCTAGAAACTTAGATACATGATAAGTCACTCTTATCTCTTGATTGCTTATAATTTCTTGTTATTGCATGTGTTATATCTTTCTTATTAATTTCATATTTGCTTGATCTCGGTTCTCTAATAAAGATTTAATTTTGTTAAATCACCTAGACACTCTAAATGATTAACTCAATCCTCACCACTTAGGACTCCTTACTAAACTAAGAAATCTAAATCTATTTATTGAATTGCCTTTGAGTTTTAAGAGCCATTTCAATCTATTAGCCTCAATTTCATATGTTTTCTCAACTTTCCTTATATATTCCATTTCAAATTGTATTTTTGTGTATACTAGAATAACATCATCAATCGAATGTAGTCCTCTAAAAACTATATTTTATTATAATTCCTTTTTCACTCTTCTTATGTGACCTATTTATTCAATTGCAGATCAATGTGTCAAACTTCATTTATTTGTGGAGAAATATTAGAAGTAAAATATGATTGAATTGGGTTGATTATTTTATTAACAATGTTTGTAAGTTGGTCAACCTTTCTCTTTAGTTTCTCCTTAGTTTTATTATCGTAATTGATTTTTTCAAAAAAAATCCAATATTTGATTGCACATTCTATTTTACACCTTTATGTGTAGTTTTTCTAAGAATCACTTTTGAGAGATAATAGTCTTGAGGTGTGAATTCTTTATTTTTACCAAGTAGGGGAGATGTTATCTCTACATATATTTCTAATTGATCATTTTTATTATTTGAGAAATGACTTTGGGCTTCGTTCTTGTGAAGCAAGAGGTAAAGAACATTGGAAATAACAATAAAATCCACCTCGGAGGTAAGGTACTCTCTTTTATCATTGTAAAAACTTCATTTAACAATCTAAGAATTCAATGTTGGAGACATGCTATGAATGTGTTGGCTATTTCTTGGTAACCACAATAACATTTATAAGGTAAATACATGGTTATTTATATCGAATGGGATGAAAAAACAACATCCTAATGTTTTTGAGGTGATGAAACTTGACCATATATAACCATGGGATGTAAGAAGGTGTACTTAGGAGGAATACTTATTTTTGAGGTGGAGAATGGAAAGTGGGAGAAAACTAGAAGAATATACAAAGGATATGATGGGAGAATCGACAACAAAAAATTATTATGTAGTATTCTCATCCAAGATTTGAAAATGAACCACTTTTGTAGTTGATTTTTTGTGGTGTTATTGCTCCCACTAGAAGATATTTTAAGTACAATATTACGTATCTTCTTGTGTTCACTCATTTTATAAGTTGTATCATCTTTACCTTATCTTTTCAATGTCAACATTTGACAAAAGGTCTATGAGTGATTTTAATTTTGTTGATATAGGAGGTTGAGATCAAACTTTTTTTATAGATCTTAATAGTGGGGGAAGAATTACATATCTGATGAAACCATTTAACCAAGCAAGATTCCTAGAAAAATACCTATGGTTGGATCCTCAAGTGAAGTTAACTTATTTATACTCCAATTAACCCATGGAAAAGGCCTAAGATAGATTTTCCGATCATGATATATGGGGTCAATTACTTCTTCATCATTAGAAATTCCTTCGGGGTTGTTTTTGTTGAAAAAAAAATCACTCAAGAATCATGTGGGAGTAATCACTGAAATATTTGAACTTAATTTTCATCTTCACAATTTATTTATAAATATTCAATGTATGGGATGTATTGATGTAATTATCCAAGAGCATTATTAATCATACCTTTGATATCAAATAAAGGCCTATGATGAAATGGATGAATGGTTACTTAGTTAATCCGCATCGATGTTCTTGGCTTTGGGAAGATAGTTATAAGTGTACTTTCCAATTTTGATAGGAAGTATACCCCATCATTGTGATTACTTGATAATAGTTTACGAGTTTTATAAATATAATGCACCAAATCCATCAATTCATAGATATCATTCATGTGCCTTGGTAATTTGTAGGGATCCTCATTAAAATCACACACTCAAATGTATGAGAAGGTGTGGAATTGAGTAAAACATGTTCCCCATTGTGCAATTTCCATCATGGAAGAAACTAAAATTATGACATTATATTGATTATGCTCAAACATATCAATAATATAATAGAGGAAAACATCATTCACCAAACAGAAATGGCAATAACTAAATTTCAATGTGATATGAGGGTAAATTTCACATATCATTGAAGAATTCATATGACCCACTCAAATTAGGTTTGGTAATAGCCATCCTTTAGAACTAATGTAAATTAAAAAGGAGGTCATATAAATTTTCCTAGATAAATTCGCTTCACACATGTGATTTTGGATTAAGTATCTTATTAATCCAACCCTATTGATATACTACTTATACCACTAAATAATCCAAATGTACATGTATATCCATCCTTGAAACCCCTGTAAGTAGGAATTTCAATGACTATGTTTAAAAGATTGACGATTTCATTCACCAACATCTTGAAATTGAAATGAATCATCATTTTGGAAAATCTTATAGAGGTTTCCTTTGGCTTCTTAAGCTAGTACTTGTTTATCACTTTGATACATGAACACTAGTTATCATCATCCCATAATTTTTGAGAAGCTTCAAGGTTGATATCCATATAGGGATATCAATCAAGAATCTTGATCATGACCTCAATATTTTTTGATCTAAAGTGTAATAAATATTCATCTTTAGAAAATTTTACCTCTTTATTCTATCTTTCATAGTGATTCTCCATAATCAATACTAAATTTTGGGTATTGAATAAATGTTGGAAAACTATTGTTTGAGGAATTCCACTATCAAATATTCACTAAATAAAATATAACGTAGGAATAACCTTTATCCTTTATTAAAAATTAGTGAGACTAACATTCCCAAAAAAATTATAAGATATTTTATGCACATTAAATTTAAGGTTAGAAGTGACCCCATAGAATTAATATTCCATATATATCTTCTTCCTAGACATGAAATTTCTAAAATAGATTAATTCTAACAAGGTATTGTAATTCTAGAAATAATTTAAGAGCACTAGAAAATTACAAGTGGGGAAATGAGATGCAAAGGCAACTAAAACATTTGGTAAGCTTTTGGGGCATATGAATAAGTAGAATGCCTAAATCAAGGTTTCATGTTCAAAGGTAGGGAAAAATCCTAATTCGTGTTTTTCAAATGTAAACATAGGTGAAAGTCTTAATCAATGGGTTTGAAGTGTGAGAGAAGAAAGGAAGCCTGATTTATAGATTTTGAGAGGGAAAGAAACTAAAAATCCCATAGAGTTTTGGAAAAGAATGAATTTTAGTAAAAACCCTAGTTTTTCTTTTGATGTGAAGATTCCTTAATAAAACCCAAAACATTTATGATGAGGAACCTTAATATGTTGTGGAGATTTGAGGAGGAAGTTCATGACACTTTGTAACTTCAAGAAAATGTAAAAAAACTACTTGTCATGAGATGAATCTTACCGAGAAAAATGGCACAAAGGAACACACAAAAGTGAAGACGGAAGATTGGTGAATGGGTGGAGATGGAAGAGAAAAATGGATGAAATATGAAAATGGGAGGAAGAACATATATAAAGGGACAATGGAAATTTCATACACATGGGAAGTTATGTTGCAATAAAAATAGGTGGTGGCGAGGTTTTGGAGTTTTGGATTGTGAAAGTAGTAAAAATCCCTAACACTGGGATTTTTCCTATAAAGGAAGTTAAAAATTTGAATATGGGGATTTTTACTATGAAGGAAATTAGTAACTTGAGTGTGAAGGAAATCAAAAATCTTGATGTGGGGATTTTCACTATGAAGGAATTCAAAACTATCAACTATCTCTGGATCACCAATTCTCTGGTAGGGTTACTTCAATGAACATTAAGGCATTTAGAGAAATTCTTGGATAAAACCTTTAACTAGATTTTAAAATTTTGATCCTTAGAACAAAATCACCCAAGTTTTACATAAACATGCATAATTTTCATGGGTTGCAACCGAATTGACTTAGCACATGTTGGTGAAAAAAAAATTGGGTAGACAAATTGGTGGATTTCTTGCCAATGCTCTAGGAATCTAAGTCCATCTACTTGAATGGTGCATCTCGTGTTTATATGCATGATGAAAATTGGTTTTTTTGATGGCCTTTCAGCCTGGGGATCCCTACAGGGGCACTCCACGACCCTGCGGAAAAATCTAGCAATTGCTTGCTAGAGAGGACTTTGCTTGGAGAGCGGGAAAGGGGTGAGAAAAAGGGAGAGGGATTAATGTTGTAGGTAGAAAATCAGATTCCTACACCCATTGATAAGAAAATACAACACACATAATATTAGAAGAATCAATTATGCATATGGAAACAATAGTAGTTAAGATTTAATGAGTACAAATTATCAAGAAACCTCCTAATCAAAAAGGAAAAAAAATCCTTTTATTGATGCTTGAGCGAAATTGTACATGGTAAGAGTAGGAAGAATGCAAAAATGAGAAGTAGAAGAAAATTTCTATCGCTTTATTTCTTCACAAGGATCACTCTCTCATGAATTCACAACAAATGACAACCCTTTGGAAAAGGGATGTCGTTAAAATTTATAGAATTTCATAAATATCTTCATCTACCCCCTATGGGACCTTTCATATGCCTTTGCACTACTTATGACCTTTTGTATTCTTAAGAAAATATTAAGTCCTCTTTTCTAACTTAAGGGTAAATTATTATATTATAAATATAGTAATTTTTAACTAATTAAGGCATTATGAAAAAGTGCAACCCCAATGAAGAATTAGAACATGGAGGAGAGAGAAATTGGGGGAAGAGAAGAAAGAGGAAGAGAGAGAGAATCAAGAAAGAATGTTGATGAAGAAGCTACCTATAATAAAGTTCATTGATCCTTACAACATAATCTGATGAAATGCTTCAATATAGTGAACTCTTAATCCTTAAATGCTTCACACCACGAGAAAACTTATTTGGATGATGCACAAACACCCAAACTAAGTGTTTAGAAACATTGTTGAATGATTCCTTTGGTGACGAGGAGCTTCGCTCATGGAGGTCCGCTTGAAGAAGATGAGAATGAGAACTAGCCCCTACAATGACCTTTTGCAACACTTTCATGTTGATTTGAAAGTTCTAGTGGAGAATAACTTCAACGTTTTGATGATGATGATTATACACTCCTCTTCGCACACGATTCATAGGCAATATGGAGCATAGGATAAGTGTTGAAATACATTATTGAGATCTCTCATATACACTTGAGAAAGTAAGACTGAATGTTGTGAGTACACCATTATTGACAAGGGAAGAAAACCCCTTCTATGAACTTGAATTCCATGGATTCTGGAATACTTCTCTACTCATGAGAAGGGGAATTACTTTTTTAGAAAGTGTAAAATTTCAACCCTTTTTTACTTCGACCTAGGTGGAGTTAGCTTTTAGGATTTCCCTGTGTATACTCCTATAGACAAAATAACTATTTGATATGACTTACTAATAATAGCAAGTTCCTATGCAGAAATTTACTTTTTTAGTAAGTGGCTATTTTCACCTTTTTCGGCTCGACCACTGAGATTGTCTTTCTAGATCGCCTATGTGCACACCGCTTCTATCGAAACTGATTTATGTGTAGATTTTCCAAAAATATCCAGTACCTCTGTAGGAGGCTATTTTTTTTATAAAGTAGTGTTTTGGACCTCGGTTTTCAAAAAAATGAACTTTTCTTGTATGGGTTTTTCCTCTTGATTGCACCTTTGAAGTTTCAAGTCATCCGGTGTCAGAAACTAAGATTTTAATTTTCAAATTTTTTTCGCAGGAAAGCGGGGTTTCTTCACTGCAAACAATATGGAGCATGCATGCAAATATTTCTTCATGGATTCTCATGGCCTCTAAAAAACTAGAAGATTGTAAAAAACGGCATGTTGATTCGTTCACGGTTAAAAGATACGATTAAATATTCTTTGAGGGTTCCAAAGTCTCTTCAGCAAGACATATATTTTTTATTCTTCTCAAATTTGGAATTTCATTTGTTATTTTATTCTTTAGATCATGGAGGTATGGTAGTAATGTAATAATAAATAAAATTGAAATGGTGGAGGAAGGATTCAAAGAAGCTTTTGTGAGTTTGGTACATGTGCGAGGAGTATGTGGGGAGAAATGAGCAAAAATGGCTAAGTGTTTGGATTTATAGATTTGGATTTAAAAGAGAGGGTGAGGGGAATACCTTTTGAACCATTTTCACCTTTGGTTTTTTGTAATGGGTGCAAAAATTGCACTTTATCCTCCTCAAGAGAAGTGGTGAGCATGCGAGCAATGAGAGGGGGGCTTAAAATTGGTCCGAGGGGATACATGAGTTGTTGGGGTCATATGAATGACCAAAGGGTCTAAATTGGGAAGGGCACACATTTTTTCAATATTTTCACCTTTTTTTTGTGCAATGTGTACAAAAATTATGCCTTAGCCTCGGCTTGACATGTGTTCCTTTGTAAATTTGATTAAGTACTAAATAGCATACCTTGGTGGGCGACTTGCAAAGATCAAATCTTGAGCTTCCAAATGAATTTTGAACACTTAACTATATTATTTTTCATGAAAAATTCCTTTATAGAATAATGGGAGGGCTACCATAGATTTATCATGACTGCAAAACATCTAAAATTCTCCTTTTTCTCAAGATATCCTGATGTGCATGGAAAGAATGAGTTGACTTGGAAAATGCATGGGGTTTGAATTTGATCTATGTTTTCCACCATGTAGAGGATTGAAAATGATTTCAAATTATATATGTTTGGACTCACAACTCATTCTATAACTCCCAAAATCACTTCTTGAAATTCGGTGTACTTTTTACGGTGAAAGATCCCTTGGGCCCTCAAAACCCACTTTTGGTGAATTAGATTATAAACCTCCAAAGCTTCCCGAATATTCATAAATATGTTCCTTGATGTTTTTTTCTCCTTGATACACATCCATGATGAATGTTAATATTTGGCATTGCTCGGTGATTGTGCACTTGGCTTAGAAAGGCTAATGAATACCCTTTTAAGCTTTCTTGAAAACTTGTCTTGAGAACCACCGCTCCAAATACGCTTGAATGATTTTCTTTTTAATAAATCACCTAGGGTAATGGATTGAAATAACTATTGAACAATTTGACTAATACGATATGGCTAGTATGAGGATGTAAAGCCTGCCTTGGGACACCGAAAAGCATACCAATAAGTCGGTAAAAAAATGATAGTGAGAACTAATGTTTCGCCTAACCGTTTCCCATTAAATAATTAATTTATATTAATCTAATTTAACCGATTGCTAAAACATTAACTCTAATTAATTTTATTTATTTAGCTTCTATTAATTTACTAGAGACAACCTAGGAAAAGACTACCCCTCTTTTAAATTTAAATAGATTTTCCCCTTTTTATTTTATTTACCCACACATACACCTCTTAAAACCTTATTTTCCATTCACATTTAAAATGCTCATGACTTAAAAGTGAATAGGGTTATTTGTGAGCCCTTGGATCAAATATGATCTTGACCCTTGGTTTTGAAAATACCCTAAAGTTGCCTTAACCATCTCTATCCTTTCTTTTCCATCCCTTTTCTCTTCCATTTCTTTTCTCATTTGTTTTGTTTTTCATTTACAGGTCGAGGAAGAGCTATGGAGTTTTGATTTCTTGGAATTTTCTTTAGAGAAGAAGACTCATTGTTGGTTCATTTGTTTTTATTGTTTCTCTTTTTTTTGTAGAGTCATGGCCAGAGAGATTGTGGCAGTGGTTTGGAGATGGATTGGCTACAGATTTTGGGGAAGGAGGAACTGTATGGAGTTTTATTAAACCCATATAGTATTGTTTTAGGAATTCATTCAAAACAAGAATTGTTTCTTTCCTTTTTTTTGCACATATTTATTTTATTATTTTTTTGTAGGAAGGCGGTAGATTTGAAGAGGAAGGATGCGTGTGGTGGAGGGACGGGGGTTTGAGTGAGATAGCATAGGAGGAAGGGGGAAGGGTTGCGTAGGGAGTAGGGGACGAGTCGGCGCGTGGAGAGGGTGTTGAGGGGAACGGAACATGGGACAGCAGTGGAGGTGGTGCGAAGGGAGAATGGACGCAAGGGGTATAGGGGAAGTGGATAGGGACGGCCGTGGGTGCAGCGAAAGGCGGAAGGGGGACGATAATTCGCGCCCCCTTCATTTTTGCTAAAAAAATTTAATACGTTTTTCTTTTCTTTTCTTTTTTAATATTGTTAACTATATTATATTATAATATATATAAAAATGATAATATACATTATTATATCTTATTGTAAAATATTTACTTCATTTGTATATAGTTTAATGAGAAAATTTTGTAGAAATAAACTAATTATATTATCCCATATAATTTTACTAGGTGTGTATATTATATATATATATATATATATATATATATATATATATATATATATATATATATATATATATAACACAATCAATCTTAAAACTAATTCAAGTTGTAGAATCAATAGATTTTGTTTAAGCATGGTTGTGGAAAATATAAATTTCAAAGTTCCTTTTTTTTTTTTAATATGCCTATAATAAGATGATTTATCATTCAATGAGATAAGAATATTGTAACAAGCTATTTCAATGATAAAAGAGACTTGGAACTAAGTTCACAACTTAGTGAAGGAGAAGTAGAGTTAACATTGGTTTTTCCTACTACAATCATTTGTTAAAAATCACATGGGAAGGGAAGTAAAAACTAATTCCATTCAATAATATTACAACAAAATAAAGAGGAGATAATTTCTTTTCCAATGTAATGCTAGATGATTATTTCAGATTTTTAAGCAAATGAGACTCTCAACAAAGTAAGATTATTTCTTTTGTAATAACAACTTTCCAATGAATAATCCTTCTTTATCAAAATGATATTCAAAAACAAAGCATGTTAAAGGAATATAAATGTTTTACAAGTCTTTTTTTTACAAAATTCCTCAATGCCTCATACTTCAAAAAAATGGTAAAATCACCTAATAAACAACCCAACAAACTCCTTTCCAAGATTGGAAGATAGTTTTCAAATACTAAGGGAATACCAATCTTACAATAAATAAGAAGTTTCGTAAGCCATATCCAAAAGGGTTATAATGAGGTAATGTCCACAAATAAAATGAAGATGACAAGGAGCTCCAACCATCACCCAACTTCCATCTTGAGATCCAATTTCAAATGCCTTCAAGGAATCCAAACAAGGAGAAGAAGCTTGTTTTACCACCCAACCATAGGCATCATTACATGCCTTTCCCAAGGTTGGGATGCATGCTAGCCTCCCCCAAGCCCATGGGAAAGAGGACTACTATCCACAACTTTGCACAAGAGTGAGGGTGAACAAACAATATTACATCCACATGAAACAAGACAAATATAAAAACAAGACTCCAAATTTTACAAAGATGAAAAAGAGGAGAAACCATGTTCTACCTCTAAAATGGGGAAGAGAAGAAAGTTTTCCAAAAGTTGTAACCATCATTAATTACACAAAAACAATATCTTCATACCCTCCTTATTTCTCCAAATTCATTCAAGCCCTCCTTATTTCTCCACCCTTTCACCAATCCTTCTTGGAAGGATTTTCAAACCCTAAAGGGGTTTCCTCACCAAGAATGGGGAAGGAGGTTCAAGCCAAATGACCCACCTTCCCCACCTCAAACCATTTGAGGGGGTAACTAAATCCTACAAGGATTTCCCGTCAAGCCTGTGAGGATTGAGAGGGGAAAATCCCTCTCTTTCCCCACAAACTCCAAAACTCCATCATGCCATATGATGGAGGGAGTAAAAACAAGTAAACAATAAATAAAATCCACATGCAACAACAACATTTCCAAGTAAACAAAACTAACATCTAGTATGACATAAAACCACAAATAAGCTCAAGAAGCCTACCTCAAAAAGCTCTCCAAATTCAATCTCTTCCACTTCTTGACCCAAGCAAACTCTAGCTCCAAATCCACAAGCCTCCAAGAAAAAGCTCCAAAAAAAGTTCTCTTCTTTTCCCATGAGGGAGAATTTGAAGAGGAGCAAGCAAAAATCCTCACAAATGAGGGGGTGACATATGTCACCCCTCTCTTCATTCAAGGTCAAAGATGCCAAAGATAAAAGAGAGAAAGGATCAAATGACTTTTAGCCCTCTTCTCCTAAATTACTCAAAATGGTAACAAAACAAAACTTGTGCAACTTTTGACAAAGCACACTTATCCAAACCCCTTACATGGATGTGACCAAAGGGGAGGCAAAAATGGAGGGAAACTCCCTCTATGCCTTGGAATTAAGCCCCCTACCTATTAGGTAGGGTCCAAGGGCCCATTTTCATGCTAAGGGAACTCCCAAACTAAAAAGGGTCCCTAAAAATGCCTAAAATAACCCAATTTCGGGTTTGGCATATTTGGCACAAGGGTAGAGGGTGTGGGGCCCACCCAAGGGTTCACATGTGACCCTAAACCCTTTTGATTAAGTACATCATTAAAAAAATTCAAAACTTAATGTAAGTGGGGTCATTAATTCCCAAAACAAGTTTACCACACAAACTAATTACCCTAAGCAAGATTAATAATACAACACACATTACATTACAAGTGAGGGTCACTCATGGTGCCCAAAACAATAATTCTAATGCTAAGGCCTCATGCAATAAACATGGCTAGGACTTAGCCCCATGGGCTGCTTGTACAAAATTGTGTAGTTGGCCTGAATCCCACATTCTCATGTGACTGTCACCTGCACACTCATTGCACACATTAAACGCACATGTTCGATAAAATGTGAATCAACTACTCAGTAAGATATCAATGAGTTCTAAACTAGCATATCATCTCTCTGGAATCAGAAATGTGACAACGTGCACAATTATACACAATTCACAATAAGTTAGATATAATGATGAAGTGACATATATCCTTAGAATCCCAACATGCAACTAACTAAGTATCCATCAATATAATTATGGTCCAAAACAACATCATATCAATTAGTATCCATGACATCATAAAATAATGCGACAACATAGTAATCAAGCTAAATTAGCGCTATACGCCTAGATCTCCATACATGTCTAATAAGATCAAATCTCCTAATGTAATGTCCAAAATATAACAAATCCCTGCCGAAACATGTCTATGAGAAAAGGAACAACAAGTAATCGAGCTATAAAAATGTGGGGACTACAGAGGAATATGCTTGACCTAGGGATGTCTTGGGAAGGTATGGCTTTAAATTTTTTTGACACGTGGTATAGTTGTCTTGTTTTTGGGTGAATTTTTCCCATGTAAAAACATAGGAAAATATTTTTCTCTAGATTAGGGGCATGTTGTGCACCGAGAAAAGTGAGGACATGACATGAGAAATCCCATAATATTATTTTTTCATAATATTGACTAGTGCTTTATCCATTGGGATTCATAGAGTTGTTCGGATAGATAGTAAGAAGGAGTACACACACACAAGAAAAAAGAAAAACATGACATGTGGAAAATAAAGGACACACACAACATGAAAGGGCAACACACACCTT
This sequence comes from Taxus wallichiana var. yunnanensis, assembly GCA_018340775.1. Lineage (NCBI taxonomy): Eukaryota > Viridiplantae > Streptophyta > Pinopsida > Cupressales > Taxaceae > Taxus > Taxus wallichiana. Next base: position 974,785,796 of record CM031242.1, read on the forward strand.
AAAATCACTGTGGTATAGATGCGGGGGACAACCCGCTTTCACAAAATTAAATTTCCTTTTCAGAGGCTACGTCTGAGTCAGAAACACCGAGCAATGATGTTCCGCAAAGACATTGATGAGTTAGAAAGTAGCCTCCTCTCTCAACTACTTATGACATCCGGTGATTTAATGGTTGTCTTTGTACTTTGTAGGAGTGAGCCTACATGATCTTCTTGATGCTTAGGCCTTCGTTTAAAAATTACATTGCCTTCATTCTCTTTAAAATTAGTTTCATAGTGTTATTTGCCTTTCATGATTATCCACATTATTGATCTCTCAGTGAGCATATTGTTGTTGCCCCAGGGATGGTTTTGGTTCAAATTGTTTGAATATTCTGAGTTTTCTTATTTCCCGCATTCACACTCATGGACATCTCTGTCTCTCAAGAATCCTCGATTTCATCTCTTTGACCCATATCATTATGAGGTATTTGGAAGTTGAGCAAAGATTCAGATGCAACCTCATACCTATCTTGCAAAGCCATGGATTGAACCAAAGAGATTGAGACCTAGCTCGGGATCTTTCATGCCTTCTTCCACTTCCAAGATCTCTTGTACATAATCCTTCAAACTACCCAAAGCTCTTCATTCGAAAAATATTCGTTCAAAAATTCAAGGCAACCATCCTGGAGGCATTTCTTCATCATCTCAAGGCTCATAGAATTCTATCACTTCTTCATCAAGGTGAGCTTCAGCTTCAAGGAATTCAAAGCTTTGAGTTTCAAATTTTTTATCCCATATATAATCTTATTCTTCGAATGGAAAGGATAAAACTTCAATTTCATCATTATATTCATCACTCATTGGCTTATGAAGGACATCAGGTTCTTCACCTTGTTACACTCCATCATGACTAGTTTCGAATCACCAAAGCATCTCGGATCAAAATCATGCTTATCTTATACATCCATTATAGATCCATAACTCGCATCAAGAGTTTTAAACTTAGTTCGAGGTCTTTTGTATCTTTTTGTAACTATAAGAAAATTTTGAATTGATTCTTCTTTCAAGAGCTCATCACAAATTGGATTTGTTTATTCATGGATGACATGATCAAGAGCGTCTTCATCTTCAAATGGGAATGAGAATATCTCTTCTTCATGGGAAAGCATATAAGTTGATTTTTCCATTTGAAATTCACCAAGAACCACTTCTTCTTCTTCATGGCCCACATCATCTTGAAATTCGGGGCTATCTTCAGTAACTCAAATTTCCTCAATGCTTCCTCAAAATCCATATCCCTTAAGGAAGGGATGTTTGGTCCTATCAAGATGGGAATCTCATCCTCCTCCTTAGTTGTTACAAAAATATTCATCCTCCCGGTGTCTCGGTATAAAATGTTGGATCCCGGATTTTCTACTTTTTGTAACATGTACCTCATCTTATTCTCTGGAAGTAATTTTTTCATGTATCCCTTAACTGGAATGATCACATGAAGACCAATTCATTTGGATTTTACCTCCCAACTATAGGCAGAAACTTATACTCAACAACATTTCAAATGAGGATGACACATCGCTACCAAAATCATCATAGAAACCTTCGGTACATCTTTGACCTTTCCGACAAGTAGGCCCTCTTTTGACTCCATGGAGTAACAAGAGCCATCAGTGAGTCATAGTGAGTTTGAAAGCCTTGGCGACCTTCACAAGCATCACGTTGTCAGAGGCATCTGAATCTATTATGAAATTGTTCAATATATATTCTCCAACGAGAAGGGAGACATAGAAAGGGTTGACCTTATCAATCTTTGATGTACTCAGAGAAAGCATGTTATGTGATGGAGGTGCATGTGGGTTTGGTAGTAGTCCTTTAGAACTAGGGGTCGTAACATTGGGTTTTGAACTACCACTCTTGATATGCTAGAAAAATCTCTCAAATTATTCGGGTGAGTCCGTAAATATTCAATTTCAGTAAATCAACACCTTGGTATTTTTGTGTTCGACGTAATCAAAAGGAGCAGATGCGGACAAGGGGATGAAGCCACTTGTTTTGGAGTTAGGATAGGATTGGAAGTAGGGGTAGATGTTTGGGGAATGGAGGGTATTTTGAAAGGTACATTAAAAAAAAATTAAGTACTATAATTTATGTTGGAGTGGATTTAGAGTTAGAGGAGGCATTGGGAGACTTACTTAGAATTTTGGGATCCCTCTTACTTGCTACATGGATCATATTTCTCAAATGCGAGACTCCATATAAGGTGAAAATGGAGATCCTCAACTGATTATTTTGTTTTGCAGAGTCATCAAAGGAGGATCTTCAATATTTTTTTCTTCATAACAAGAGTGGAGGAAGAATATCCCTTTTAGACCGAGAACGAGTGAATACTACACATGATAAATTGGGTGTAGATGTGTCTTCATCTTCATCACCTCCAGAGTACTCACAGAATCTAATTTTTGTCTCGTTCTCTACTAATTCAATCTCCAGGGAATCACCACCTTCACTTTCTTGGTCAATCTCCTCTTCGTCCTTGTAGACACCTAGAATTACGCCCAAGCAATTTAAATACTTAAATTGTGCTAATTATCCTCTTTCTCGCAAATCAACGACATATCGTCAAAAGCACTCATTTTCCCTCATATCATCATTAATTAATTACACTAAGCTAATTAATTAAGTTGCCTATCCAACAAATACCCTAATTAACGACCTTCCGTTAATAAATCACCCCTTCTACCTAGACTAATTAATTATTATTAATTAATTAGCTTTCCCTTCCATTTAACCAATAAATCAATATTTAATTGATTTAATCCCCTTATAATAGCCTAAATCGCACTAATATTCCTCTAATTGGCTTCTATAAGCTTACACCTACCTATTAATTAATCACCTTTGATTAATTAAAATACCCCCAACTCCCATGACTTGCTAAACATGTATTAAACCCTTCTAAAATAAGGTTACCTTTAATAAAGCAATCTTATCCATTCCTAATCATGTTTTACCTTTATCCCACATTCATGAGAATGTGTTGAATCCTTTATCCTTTGGGCTATATAAAGAGCCCTCCACCTACCTTTTTACTTACACCTAAACTTTCTAAGAGAGCAAATGCAAAGCATATAGCAAAGAGACTAAGAGCTTTCACCTTGCCCTTTTGAGAGTTCATCATCTTGAAGAGTTAAGCCTCTTTCTTAAATTGCTTGGGTCATATGGGAGGTGTCAAAGGGTCTTCAGAGCCCAACTTTGATTAGCCCCCATTCCTAGGTTCTTGGAACATTAAGGACAACTATTTTGATAGCCATGGAGCTTACTTAGGTCCATTCATTTATTTGTTGTTAGAGAATATAGGAGTTTAGATATTTAGCATTGTTAGTTTCAAAGTTTGTATTGATGAATGCTAAAGCATCTAACCCTTGTTTAATTCTTATCATGATGGTGTTTATGCTTTGTTTTAGCTAAATTGTAGAACTATTTTAGGTGGTAGTTCTTGCTTCATTTGATTTAGTATTAAGCAAAGTATACATGCATACAAATCCTCATATCTTCTTGAATTCTATAATTTGCATTGACAGTGGAGCCTCTAAGGCAAGCCTTCATGGTGCTCCTATAATTTGATTTTTATTATTTCTTTGAGGAGATACTCATTCAAATATTTCCTCTTCAATGATGCCATTTCATTTTCCAATTTCTGTAAGAATGGATTCGTTCTTTCATCTTTTGGATGTTGAGATTTACCCTTTGAAGGGTTTTTTATCTTCCTAGATAGGATGAGATCATCATAAACTTCAGTGGTCATCCTTTGCACTTGTACAAGATTACTTGGTTGAACCCTTAATAGGAAGAATTCTACCTCCAATGGTTGAGCATTAATGAAGAATATTTTGACATTACTTTTAGATGGTGAATCATATTTTGGTATCCTATGGAGCAACCAATTGAAACAAGCCACAAAGCCTCTCATAGTTTTGTTTGATTCTTCCTTATTTATGCCAATTGAACGAGGAGATCTTGACAAACCTCAATAGATTTTAATCTTTCTTCAAACTTGGTTTTGATGTCCTCCCAACAAGTGATTGATCTGGAGAGAAGGAGGTAGAACCATTCCACTACTTTTTCTTGGAGATATTCCACGAACAACCTTATGAAAACGTCTTCATGTTCAACTCCAATAGTATCGCATGATGTGGTAAAGGTGGCAATGTGTTCTTGAGGAATTTGTGTGTTGTCTTCTTTGAAATTTGGAAATTTATTTCAGAACTGTTGGTAGATTATGAAGAGGGAGTACAAGAGCAAGTGGGTCTATATTTCTTCCCCATGGAACAATTAGTTGAGGTTTTTCTGCTTCATATGCCATTGTTTCTTTTATTTTAGGTTCAGATTCGTCTCTTGCTTCGGCCAATTCTTCTTCCAATCCTTCTCCCTTTTCTTGTTCTTCTTCACTCGGGAACTCAATGCTCAACGGTGGTTGAAATATGAGAGAATTTGTAGGTGGAATATCAACAAGAGTTTGAATGGGATTACCAGGAGTATCACTTGATGAATAAGATGGGGATGAGGCTTGAGAGAAGTAGTATGGATTGTTTTCGATTTGTCTTTTCTTATTTTGCAAAGCTTCAAATTGGGATCAATAATTCCTCTTAACTGCTCAAACTTAATATATCTCCTTTTAGCCGCTTTTTCAAAAAAAATGCAATGGGAATACGAAGAGACACTGTGGTTTATGAAAGATCGATTCTTTTTGAACTGATGGTGTGTCTTTCAAAAATGGCTTTGAATCAATTCTCTTTTTGTTTCTATGATTTTTTATTTTTGTATTTTTGGATATTTATTTTTTTCCTATGATTTTATTTTGGGTGTAGATGCTGCCAAGTCTACCCCACAGTGGGCACCAAAAACTATTGGCGAGAAAAAATTTTGGGTTGACAAATTGGTGGATTTATTTCTAACGCTCTGGGAATCTAAATCCCTCTACTTGAATGGTGCATCTTCATGTTTATATGTGCAATGAAAAGTGGTTTCTGTAGTGGCCTTTCGGTCGAGGATCCATCAGGAGCACTCCAATGACCCTGCGGAAAAAGCTAGCAATTGCTTGCTAGAGAGGAATTTTCTTACAGAACGGAAAAGGGAATGAGAAAAATGGAGATGGATTAATGTTGTAGGTAGAAAATTAGATTCCTACGCCCATTGATAGGAAAATTCAAACACATAATATTAGAAGAAACAATTAAGCATATGGCAACAAGACTAGTTAATATTTAATGAGCACAAAGTATCAAGAACCCTACTAGTCAAAAAGGTATAAAATCCTTCTTTTATTGATGCTTGAGTGAAATTATACATGGTAAGAGTAGGAAGAATGCAAAAATGAGAAGTAGAAGAAAATTTATATCTCTTTGTTTGTTTCTTCACAAGGATCACTCTCTCATGAATTCATAACAAATGAAAACCCTTTAGAAAGGGGATGCCTTTACAATTTATAGAATTTTGGGCATCTCTTCTTCTACCCCCCATGTGACCTTTCATATGCCTTTGCACAAGTTATGACCTTTTGTATTCTCAGGAAAAGATTAAGTCCCATTTTATAACTTAAGGGTGACTTATTACATTTAAAACTAAATTCATTTTTAACTAATTAAGGCATTATGAAAAAGTGCAACCCCAACGAAGAATTAGAATGTGGAGGAGAGAGAAAGTGGGGGGAAGAGAAGAGAGGAGGAGAGAGAGAGAATCAAGAAAGAATGAGGATGAAGAAGCTACCTCTAATGAAGTTTATCGATCCTTGCGGATGATCGATGAAATGCTCCAATATAGTGAACTTTGGATCCTTGAACGCTTCACACAACAAAAACTTTTTGGATGATGCATGAACAGCAAAACTAAGTTTTTAGAAACATTATTGAATGATTCCTTTGGTGACAACGATATTCACTCACAGAGGTTCACTTCAAAGAAGCGAGAATGAAATCGACCCCTGTAATTACCTTTGCAACACTTCCATGTTGATTTGAAAGTTCCAATGGAGCATAACTTGAACATTTTGATGATGATGATTACACACTCCTCTTCACACATGATTCGTGGACAACTGGACCGTAGGATGAGTGTTGAAATACACTACTTGAGATGTCCCGTATACACTAAGAAAGAAAGTCGTGAGCGCGATGAGTACACCATTGTTGACAATGAAGAAAACCCCTTCTATGAACTTGAATTTCGTCACTTCTAAAACACTTCTCTTCTCCTTAGAAGGGGACTTACTATATTTATTAAGTGTCAAATTTCACCCCTTTTGACTTTGACCGGTGGAGTTAGCTTTTGTATTTTCCCTGTGTATACTCCTTCCGCCAAAACCACTATCTGAGATGACTTACTAATAATATCAAGTGTATGTGTAGGAAACTTACTATTTTTATTAAGTGGCTATTTTCACCTTTTCGGCTTTAACCACTAAGATTGTTCTTCTAGATCACCTCTATGGACACCGCTTTTATCAAACTCGCTTTATGTGTAGACTTGCCAAAAATAACAAGTACGTGTAAAGCAGGCCTACTATTTTTGGAAAATAGGGTTCTAGACCTTGGTTTTCAATGAAATGAACTTTTCTGATATGGTATTTTTCTCTTCAATGTACCTCTGAAGTTTCAAGTCTACCCGGTGTCTAGAAATGGAGATTTGAATTTTCAAAGTTTTTTTCGCAGGAAACGGTGTTTCTTTGATGCGAAAAATATGGAGCATGCATGCAAAAATTTATTCTTGGATTCTCATGGCCTCTGAAAAAAATGAATATTACAAAAATTACATGTTGATCCATTCATTGGTTTGTTAGATACAAGCAAATCTTCTTCGAGGGTTCCCAAGTCTCTTCGTGCAAAACATATCTTTTTTGTTCATCTCGAATCCAGCATTTTCTTGTGTTTTTTTCTTCTTTAGATCATGGATGGATGGAAGAAATGGACTGAGCAAGAAAATGGAAATGGTGGAGGAAGGATTCATTGAAAATTTTGGCAGCGTAGTTTTTTAAAGATGGGAGCATGTGGGGAGAAATGAGCAAAAATGGCTAAGTGTTTGGATTTATAGCTTTGGATTTCAAAGAGAGGGGGAGGGATGATTTTTTTGCACCATTTTCACCTTTGGTTTGGTGTAATGGGTGCAAAAAATTGTGCCTTATCCTCCTTAGGAAACGTGGTGAGCATGCATGCAATGAGAGGGGGCTTAAAAAATTGGTTTGAGGGGCTAAAATGAGTTGTCGGGGTCATATGAGTGACCAAAGGGTCTAAAGGGGGAGGGCACACTTTTGCACCATTTACACCTTTGGTTTGGTGAAATGGGTGCAAAAAGTGTGCCTTAGCCTAAGGTTGACACATGACCCTTTGTAAATTTGACTAAGTACAAAATAGCATACCTTAGCGGGCGACTTGAAAAGATCATATTTTGAGCTTCAGGATGAATTTTGGATGCTTCCTTATATGATTTCACATGAAAAAGACAATTTTTAAATAATGGGAGGGATTCCATGGTTTTATTATGACTGAAACACATCCAAAATCCCCCTTTTTTCTCGGGATCACCTGTTGTGCATGGAAAGAATGAGTTGGCCTGAAAAATGCATGGGGTTTGAAGTTGATATGTTTTTTCCACCATGAATAGGGTTGAAAATTGTTTCCAATTATATATTTTGGACTCACAACTCATTCCGGAGCTCCTGGAAAAACTTCTTGAATTTCGTGTACTTTTTATGATGAAAGCTCCCTTGGGCCCCAAAACTTGCTTTTGGTGAATTGGCTCCTAAACCTCTAAAACTTCATAGAATCTTCCTAAATCTCCTTTATGTTTCTAACTCTTGTATACACCTCCATGATGAAGATTAATCTTTGGCGTCGCTCCGATGATTGTGCACTTGGCTCAGAAGTAGGTAGATGAAAGCCCTTTCTAAGCTTGCTTGAAAACCTTTCTTGAGAACTACTACTCCAAAGATGCTTGAATTATTTTTCTTTTCCTAAATCACCTAGGGGAATGGATTACAATAACTTGCGAACCATTTGACTAACAAGATAGGGCTGGTATAGGGAATATGTTGACTTGGGTGTGTCTTGGGAAGGTATGGCTTTGAAATTTTTTGACATTTTGGTATGGTTGTCCTGTTTTCTAGTGATTTTTTCCCCTGCAAAATCATAGGATAACAACACCTTAAAGTTTCACCTAGACTCGAATTTAAGTACAAAAACGTGGAAAGTGGTTTTATAATAAAAATGCACTAAATTAACTAAATTTCTAAGAGAAACATGTTTTTGATTTAAATATAAATTAGAAAAGAGACCTTTTGCAAAATATTGAATTATCTAGAACATAGAAATTAGGAAACAAAAGGTAATTAAAGTTTGTAGGATGATACTTCATCTATTGTGAATTTGGAGATAGACATTAATAATCAATTGTGTGAAATAGGTACATATATAGAGAAAACGCAAACCCATAAAACTAAAGTTAGATGACTAACCTTAGTACTCCTATGTACGTATAGAAATGATTGTGCTAGAATCATGTAACATTGAAGTGACACCCACTCAAATACAAAACTAACCTAATAAACATGATCTACTAATTTTAAACTTCAAAAACCTTGCCCACTTTTTTGGTTTCACTATAGATCACCGGGAAACTATTCTTCTTGCTTCAAACCCTAATTTGGGCCTCAACACCTTGCAATACCGATTAAAAATGAAGAATGTTAATAGGGGCATGTGGTTTTCCTGAATTATTATTAGAACTGTCGCATTTCTAATAATTTGGCAATCAAAACTTGATGCAAATAAATTAGTAATATGCTACATGGAAGTGTTCTCTCTTATCTTTCAATGGATGCAAAACAATTAATAAATGCTAGAATACTAGACTAAATGATTTAATTCTAATGTTGCCATGGGGATGCTCTCACAACAATATATTTTTCAATTAAAATTTCATTATCACTATTACAACCAATCTTTGTGTCTGCTATGATTCTCCTAAATACACTAATACACATATATTAATTGACTTCTTAAATTCAAATTAAAAATGTAATATCCACAATTTAACGCATGAATATGATAATTAACAAGAAGATACACAAACCTCACGAATCCAAAACCAAAAGACAAAATAGCTGACAAAGACAGCACCTAATTTCATATAATTAAAAATCAAAAACTACCCAAAATGTTAAGAAAACAAAAGAAGAAGAAAAAAGAAACACGCGAGAAATGGAAGAGATTAAAAAAAAAATGTCAAACAAAATAAAACCACACTAGCAAAAACCTAAAAGCAATAATTAATAAACATATAAATACCAAAACTAAATGTGTACTGATAACTTAATAACCACAACTAATAACTTGATAGTCCCCTATCAAAGTTCCATAAACAAAAAGTACAATTGATTTTAGTTTTTAAGAAAATATTTGAAACAATGTTAAAAACAAACATGTACATACAGTGTATAACAGCTTTTAATCCAAAAGCTCACAGTTAATTTAAAAATATATATCCCGACTACTTCACTCCTTGTGGAAGCCCGCAAGTGGATCTGTCCTTGGCAATCGGCCTAACATTATTAATTGGGAGTGGTCCTGAAACCATTTTTTAGTATAGCAAAATTATCATGATGTCATTGATAAAACCAAAAATTCCATGAAAAAGCACATCTGGCAGCGAGAAATCTTATTCAACATTCAAACTTGGCTAAATTGAATGATAATATTGCACATGCTGATGCATTTCTGGCCCCTACATACTGAAACCACTCAGAATTCTTCAACCAGGATTTAATATTCCTATTTTCACCAATACTAATAATGCCTGTACCCATTCAAATAAGTACTAATGCTACAAGGAATCCTGCACATCCTGACCTTGCAGATAATCTGTGGCCTTGTGTAATGAAAAGACCTCAGTTCTGTGTTTATTATTTTTGTTTTTAATGTACGCGTGATGGAGGATGCAGGCTTTTCTGCTTGTCATTTGTCTTCTTTTTCTTGGGAGGTTCACTGGGTGGATGGGTTGTTGCTCCTGCATAATCAATATGCTCAATCATTTCCTCCCTAACATAAATGCTAATTCCTCCTCCGTAAGATTTCTGATAATCTTATTCTGTTTGGGATCTACTCCTCCTCCACCACCATTGGATTTCGGTGCTATGTTCTTCTTCTCAACGTTCTTCTGTACAAAATAAAGCAAACGCCTCTTTAGATTTATGTCACTATGAGCTTTTTCTTGATTAGGAGCATTATTTGAACCAAGATCAGTACTGATGTACTACATGTTATATAGAAATTCTTTTTGTTTTCTGATCTGATATTATTTTTATGGAACACTTGGAAAAATAGTTCTAAGACTGGTTATTTTGTCTCATCATATAGCAATGAAAAGTAGTTTCTAAATTACTTGTGATGAAACATAGTTCAACAAAGTTTTACCTCTGGATTGCAGAAACAAATGTTGCAGTTGTATTGTTCAAAGTTTACACGTCCATGAGATTTTGACAATTTCGATGACAATTAATATATATATAGGCAGGGAAAACATTTGATGTTTACGTGTGACACGGTGATGGGTAAGACTAAACGCTTCTAAATTGGAGATTTCGGGGTCGAGTCTTTTGGGTTAAGAACTGTGTGTGTAGAAAAAGAATTCTACACAGCTTTTAATTCAAAATCTTGTTCTCACTTATAAGAATCGCGTAAGTCATATTATCAGTAGAACCTTATCTCTTTATGCAGAACATTTTCCAATAAAATAACTCTTTTTAACTGAATACTCATATAGACATTTTTCTATATAAAATTTCATGGGTTCAGGAGACCAATTTAGGCTACAGGAAATTAAAATTCATCTAAGATTCATTTGTACTCAAATGCGTCTACACTTGTCATGAAGATTGAGTATATTAGTGGATTTTCAATTTTCATTCAAAGGAAAATTTCTGATGTAGCTTTGCCAATTCATGATGAATTTACCATGCTTTCATTTTTTTAGCAGTTAGCTGTCTATATATGATAAGTAGCAGGGGAATCCTACAGCAATTAGCTATGTTGAACAGTGCATATTTTTAAAATACTGAAAAGTTCTAATGATAAAATGCCTGTTGAAATCACCTAATTTTACCTGCTGCAGCTAACCATATTATAAAACGCATCCAAGGATATATACTCATGCAGCAGTAGTCAATGAGAGGTTTTCAAGAAAAGTGATTTACCTTGGGATGAAAAGCTTGTAATACAGCAGCACTCTCAACTTTTAGCTCTCCCAAACGCTGTGATTTTTTCCATGAAAAACAGTCGAATCTGTAAAGCATTTCTCAAGAGTATGAGATCAAACAATGATTAAAAATGTTAGTACCCACTAAAATGATTGCATAGCTTACACATATGACACTAGCAACTTGTGATTAGATGGTGTTCATAAAAAACAGTAGGGATTAATAGGGAAAAACCTTTTCAGTGATAGAAAGAGATCGACGAGCTTCTGCACAACTATCCAGAACCAACAAGTATATCGATAAACAACATAGAAATTGCAGAAGCCTGTTCATCTTCATCGCTTGACAGATTATATGGAGAAACTAATGAAAGGACTTTTCAAGAATAACCCCCACTTAACAAAATGCTGAAATCCCCGTGAGCTATATAAAGAGGAATAAAAGAGGACACAAAATTATTGAATACGTGGGTGACGTAAATCCACCTATATTCTGCAAGACAAGAAGGTGAATGTGACGTTATAGAATGTAGATATACTTCTCCCACAGTTGGCTGCAGCTTTCTGGTTCTATTCAAAGAGACAGAGACAGGAAGCAGAGTATTTTTTTCATTCTTTTTCTATTCAATGTGGACTACTTGGCAGCTCAAAAATTGAAGAGTTACGGCCTTTGACCGGTTCTGGCGTGGATTTTAAGTGGCACTTATCTTAATCAGATGGGTATGCCAATGAAATTATTGCACAGAGAATGATCTATATTTACATAATTTTACTTTTGATATCTCGCAAGTGATTCAATGTCATGTTTACATCTTTTACACAATATATCCAGAACTATTATGAGATAAAGAAATTTTTATTGGTGTGATTTCTATTACATAATACAAGATTTGATTAGTAAATTTCACAGGTGTATCTGTCCTTTTATCGTCAATCAATATGGTTGAAAAATGAGCTACTACCCACTACTTGTTTATAGTTTGGCTACCATATCCGTCCATCTCTTTTTACTTAAAGAGAGAGATTTGATTAATGATAGCTAAAGTGCTTGTAGCAATAATGGAATTGAAAGCAATGATGCAATAGCATATGACTCTATGAGCAGAATTACTGTAGAACTTTTGTAATTAGTACTGATACATTCTTGTTTGTTAATGCATATCTTACTATTTTTAAAAAATACAAAACTGAATCAAACAAATTAAGAGTTAAGTGGATGCCAAGAAGGTTTCCAACTATGGTACACCACCTGTAAACTTGAATTTTTTTATTAAACAAGTGTCACAACTCCTAAAATAGTTCTGAAGTGACCAGGTAACCAATCAATCAACTAAAGTTCCAACCTTCAAATGTTAATAAGTTGCCTATTTTAAATGCAATGCACTGTGAAAAGTTGCTATTGTGTTTGTATGGATTGCATCATAATGTTTCCCACTGGACATTTATTTTATAATAAAAATTGTAGTCTCCAAATACTTATCTATGCATACCGTTGCCAAAATGAATTAATATACACCCACACGAACATACAAAGAATATAATAGTTGATTATCATAAGCGTGTAAATTCAGTCTACTTTGCAAAAGTTACAATCACCAGCTAGAGGCCCTGGCCTATATTGGATCTGTTCATGTTTATAGAGAGATCATCTCCCAAATACATTGAAATGCATGTATCTCCTATCATTTACCTTATTACAATTAATGAGATTTTTATATCTTGTATCACTTTTCCAATATTTCCCTTTGCCATCTCATAATAAACTTCTAGACAGATAAAATTTCACTCTCACAGCATTTCAAAAAAGAAATTACACAATGTGGTCAAATCTGAAAGTTGGTTAATATTTTAGGAAGTAATATTTTGAAAGGGTTTTCTCAACAACTATATTGAGTAAAATTATCGCCATCCAGCACATTCAATAATTTTCTAATATTCTAACCATTACAACATATTATAATTGTCAGTATTGTATAATTTTTTTATTAAAAATAGTTCAGATTTTTTTGTTGAAAAAATGGTATAAAAAAATTCAAAAGTTTGTGGGAGAAGTTAAGTCAAAGTAGCAAGAGGAATAGTCTTCTTTAAGATACCACTAAACGTACAAATCTTTGTTTTCAATGGTCCCAGAAACCTTTCGGTCTTATAGACATGATGAGTGAATAAAATATTTTAATAACGTTCACAAGACCAAATAATCTATGGGACCAAGAGCTGAAATAAAATAACCCCACTCTAACAAAACATTTCGAAAACATTCCATTCTTTCATTCAAAACACGATCATTTCAACAAATAACACCATGAATACTTTGAAAAGGTACACCAAACTTTTCATCTACCAAATAACTGCATTCCTTGAAATAAATCCTTCCCATCCAATGGAGTTCAATGTTTTCCAGAGGTTTGACTATAACAGCACAATAGAATAATTACCATGTTAATTTAGGTCCAAAAAATTAACTGAGATATGTAAAGCTTAACACTTGAAACGGCATATTAACGGAAGTTGTCCTCCATTAGCTGACTGAGTGGTGATTATACATTTATATGCCCATCAGACCGAACCCACTTTCTAGAATTGAATGTTGTCGGTACTGTCTGCTCATTTACAGCATGGATGATGAGCATGACATACTTATTCATCTGCCACCGACAAAAAAAATTACACTAAAGAGAAGGTGCAGAAGTCCCATATCCATGCCAGACTTCAACTATTGTTTGACTGAATAATATTTTGCTCACATAAAGGGAGGTAAAATCCTCTTTCATATGTTAATATGTTTCTTACAGGGGTAATCTAATCAATGAAAAGTTTGGTAGCAGATATGAATACCATTGACAAATGGATTCCCTAGTGGTCCCATAATCCTAACAGTTTAATGAAGGAAGATACTTAAATATACATTTAATTGATATTTTATAATTAATTTTATATAATATATCATTGAGCGTATCTTGTTGGCGTGTCTGATTTAACATAAAAAGGATGATAAAATTTTCTTTTATATATTAATATTTTTGTGAGTACACCTTATAATGGACCTTGGTGCCTATTCTCTCATGCAAGTTTGCAGTCTTTGCGAACCTGAGCAAAAGATTGACCATCATGGTCAACTTTGCATCTGGTCTCGACTCCGCGACCTCCACACCCCATCATCTTGTTGCACCCTTACATTTGAACCTATATGACACTTATTCTTTTTTTAATATTGCTAACTGTAGTTTGATGAAATAGATAACACATACATTGTTACTTCTATAAGTAACAAAGTAATGTGTTATTACCTTTTCCATCAAAACTAACGGCGACGCAACAGAAAATACTTTTACCTATTATACGATAGGCTCTTCCATAATAGAGCGTAGTAATGAATTGCCACGGCTGGCTGGTTAGCCTTTTCTTAGCTGGCATATTGCCGACTTCACTGCAGAACTTAGTTATCATATACAGTACATTTTTGTAAGGCCATTAAAACCAAAGTTTGAGAGAATGTAATGTGAACATTATCATATATTCGGCCAGCTTTAATGGGAATGGAGTACAGAGAGTGTGACTGGTGTTATTGACACACACCCCGATACGCAATTTGGATTGTAACGTCGCAGTCTTGGCACCCAAATTAGAGCAGAAAAGTAAATTGGAGTGGTCACGAATGTTTTAAATAAGGGACGAAAGACTGTGACAGATTTGGTGGAATGCTCTTTTCTATTAATTAGATCTGGCCCAACTTCGTTGATAAAGTTTGTTTTCACAGTCTAGGAAATTTTAATGGGCACCATACTTTAAAATCCAGCTTTATTGGGAACATAATATATTTAGAATATGTATAACACTTCAATGATTCATTACAAGACCTGGTTTCTTTACATTCATTTAGTGAAACTAATGTAGTCACCTTGCAACAAAAATGCTTATGGCCAAAGGCCAAAATCTAAAAGTAAAATGAAACAAATATTTGGAAAAGATTATAAGCTACAAATTGTTTTATATGTTTTTGCATTTCGATTACATATATAAGGCTGTGATATGGCAAAGAAAATAGTGTTTGAGAGTAATTTAATGTTAGAGTTTTGGATGATGTATATTATTTACGTACGTTAACTGTATTTAATTAAATTGGTTAGTAAATGATAATGTTTGGAAGGCCTTAACATAATACACCGTGTTGAGCAATAAACTTATTATAATATGTTTTGATTTTGGTATTAATAATATTTGAAGATTGCGTAGGACAATGGAAAATTTAAATTTTTATGGAATATTATTTAGTTAAAAATTTTAATTGAATATGAAGTTTTTAAGGGTTATGTATATTAAATGTAGAATTTTAGGTTTAGTTGTTAAGGATTAAGGGGTATCTAGTCTGCCACATTTATTTTGGTTGCATATATTTTTGGGTTTAATTGTTAAGGACTAAGGGGTATCCATTTTGTTAATTCATTTGAGGTATGATTCTACGGCCTCGTCCCTTGTTTAGTGATTTGGTAAATTGCTAGGCAACACCTTTTTCACAACCATCATATACACCATTAGACTACCACCTATTTGATTATTACTTAATCAATTGAAATAACACAAGTAATAACTTAATTAATACACACATTTGAAACTTAGATGAATATGATAACATAAACAAAAGTCAAAATTTAAAATAAAATGAAACCCATAACACTTGTCTACAAAAATTATAAGTATTTTTGACTAAATCAAACAATTTTCTACATTTTTATATTTCAAATTTATATATAATATAAAGTTGTGATATGATAAATCTTACCAAAATAACTATACTTTAAGGAATAGAAAATAGTACACAATGACAATTTTATGTAGAACAAATATTTATATAGATTGAATGTGTTAAATGGTTAATAAATGTTAATGTTTGTTTGGTTTAAAACAATAAAATTATTATAATAAAATGTTAATTCTCATTTTATATTTTAATTTTAACTTTAATAATTCTTAAATATAATAAAGATGTTGAATTTTTTATGAAATATTATCTAATCAATTGACATGGTACAAATTATAACTTAGTTAATAAAGAAATATTATCTAATCAATTGACATGCTACAAATAATAACTTAGTTAATAGAAACGTTTGAAACTTACTTGAATGAGATAGCACAGTGAAAATGTTTAAATTCTTATGGAATATTTCCTCCTCATAAAGTTGAAATATTCAGTTAGCGATATTAAAGTGTATATTATATATATATGAAACCTTATATGAAATGGATAAAAGAAGCACAAAAGAAAGGTGCTACACATCACACAAATCCAAATGTGCACATGCGAAAGATTAAAAAGTGTGTGAGGGAATAATCGAAGGATTATGGGACCATGGAAGTGCCTTGTGTTTTGGATTGTTTTTTTTTCTTTGTTCTGTGTTTTTGGCATTATACATTTGCTATGTATTTTAGCAATTTGTTTTGTTTCTAACAGGATGTATCCACGATGGATGTGGATGGATAGAAAAAACGGGCATTCGAAGTTACAGTTTTGCATGGAGTAAGTCTATCAGGAGATCAAATTGTACATATCATATTATAGAGATTGCTCTGATTCTAATATTTGAATAAAAACAAAATATATTATATTTTCAAGATAAGAATTTGAAACAAAATCCAAACATATATATTTTAAGAAAAGAAACCAATGTATACTATAAATAAAACTTGTAGAGACAAATATTAAGAAGATAATATTTGTTTGATTTTATAGCACATATGGAACAAATAAGCTATGAAATCTTTGGAATGCATAAATAAGGTGTTATGAAAATGCTTATAACCTTCCCCAAAATCAGAAGGTTCTCCCATTACAAATAGAAGGTGAGGCAAAATATGTAATTTAGGCTCAATAAATACTATTGATTTGAAGATTTTAAAATAAGGAGTAGAAAAAAATTCAATATTTTTAAACATGAAAAATTAAATAATTCGTAATCGTAACAAATTTGTCATAAACAGCCTAGAAGAAGCTTAGAGCAACAAACTTTCTAAGTCCTTTGATTATTAAAATTATTCACCCATTACATATATTTATGGATTTACATAGGCACGTGTTTTTCCCAAAATAGATAATTATAAAAAAATAGAAATTAGTACTATTTTTAATAATAATCGATCTAATTTTAAAGCATGCATAACATAGTTATATTCTATTTGAAAAACATCCTCACAAATTTAATTTTAACTCCAGCCTTTGCATGACTTTTCCAATTTTTATTTAGAGCTATTGCATGATTTTTTATTACTAAAAAATACACTTGACTAAAAAAGGGCTCAAGAATCAAGTTAATCAACATTCCCCCTTGATGCTGAGTGGACTAACAACTTCATCTCAGAGTTTCAAAAATTAAACTTTTGTAACAACTTTAGTGAAGATATTTGTAACTTGTTCTTTAGTGTTTATATACTTCAATTCTATCTCTTTCTTCTAAACTAAATCTCAAATGAAGTGGTACTTCAAATCAAAATGCTTTGACCTGCTATGATGGATTGGATTCTTGGCTAATTTGATAGCACTTATGTTATCACAAAAAATTATTATAGGTTGATTTTTTTCTCCGAATTTCTACCTTACCAAGAGCTCATCCTTGGCTTGCAATTCTAATTTCAAATGAGCATTCTCCTCTTCCAAAGAGTAATGCATTGATCTCATGAGAGATTTCTCTTCCTAGATCTGGCGATTGAATGCCTCAATCTCATCGAGCTTTACTTTTTGAGACATCTTGCCCATGGTGCACCTACACATGTTCAATCACACTAAACCAACTGCACAACTAAAGCAATCACATAGTCAAATCAACCCGCTCCGATACCAAACATGATCTCGCAAATACTAGTAACTTTTATATTTTTCAATCTGTTTACAGGATCTTATAAATTCATCAATTTTCAAGATATTAATTTATCCAAAATTGATCGAATCTAATTTTAATATGAATTATGACTGATCCAAAACTGATTTTTAAGTTTCTTTATTTCACTATTTGATCAAAGCCATTCAAAATTCAATTTTTCACTCGATTTCACTTATTTTCTCAAAATTGCCAATTACTGATTAATTATTGCATCCACATTCATATATGAATTTAATCACTGCAAATACTCAAAAAAATGAAAAAGAAAATCATAAATACTACACGAGGATTGTTTAGAACTAGTCTATTAAGTTTTCTCAAATTGTAAGTACAATAAACCTTACAATTAACAAAAATAGATCAAAACCTGCAATCGTGTGTTTTTTGGACCTTCGAAGACCCGAGGGAGCTCAACGCTTGCCTTTCACCTTCTTGAATCACTTGCAACAACGTATCTTTGTTGTTCTCGGCCTTCCTTTGAGTTTCAATGTCCAGAACGCTGTTACGAAGTCTCCAGAATGTAAAAATAATATGCACACAAGGAGCATCTCAAAATTCTAAACAAAATTTTTGAGTTTACTCTAAAGACTCAATCTACTCCTAAATGCCTCTAAAATTACATTTGACAAAACTGCCTTATTAAGGCTTTAGCACGATCCTGAGACTCATGCTTATACAAATGCAAATTGAGCTATTTATAATACTAGCCAACTCAAATGGCTTGGCAAAGTGGAGGCTAATTTTGGTAAATGGGTGGTTGGGGGTTCAATCCGCCCCAACCACCTGTTGTTTTCCATTTACTATGTTGGGATTAAAATCCCACATTAACCGGGTTAATGGTTGGCGGTGGGTTTAAATATGGAGTGGCCACCCATATTAATGTGGCATGGGCCACACTTACTCCATTTTTGCCATCCATGTGGCCGGCGATTATATTAAGTAGGCAATGCGTGTTTGGCCGCTAGGTTTGAATGCATCGATGAACAATCGGTTCGGTGTTGAGTGGATGAGGCCCGAGATGCGGTAAGTTGGCCCAAGTAATGTGGTGAGCTATTGTAGAATGGTATGGTCACTCGTTGAGTTGGCGCCGAGCTCACCCAATGCACTACAAAGTTTAATCCTACCCTACAATATCCCACATGTATTATACAATGACAATATGAGGTAGGTGTGTGTGTGTGTGTGTGTGTGTGTGTGTGTGTGTGTGTGTAATGTGTAATGTGTGGCAATACACATTAAGAAAAGGCAAAGAAAGACACCCTCCTTCAAAAAAGTGTGTCAACCCCGACTAAGGGCCCCCCAAACCAACAAATAGCGAGGCCCACCTATTCGAACACGAGTGTCAAAGACCGGCATCACAAAACCAAATTTTACATTTTTTCCAATTTTCACTTTTGCTACGTGTCATGTCTAAATTGGCCGGTGACTTTGTCTCCTCCCAACTTTGACCAATGGTAACTTTCGCATATGGGCTTTGTTTTCAATGTTCTTGATGTCGTCAAAAGCTCTTTGAATGCTCTATCATCTTGTCATGGTTTTAGGAGATTTAAGGAAATTCCAAATTTCTAAAATGTCCTTGGATCACAACATGCAAACCTTAATTCATGTTTTGAAAGCAACATATAAAAATGCAACTAAAAAATAAAAATTAATTTATATAATAGATGAATACAAATTGGACATGATAATTGTTTGATGTGCTCGTCATATGCTTTGACAAGTCACTTCATAATTTTAGATTACAAAAAACAAGCAGAGAACAAACTTAATTATTTTATTTGCGGATAGCTTTTTTATTGGTGCAAATCAATGCCCTGAAAGCATGTAAAGGATAATGTTGCAAATTTTTTGAGCCAAGATCATGATCTATGTGACACCATTTCATAGGAATGCGGAGCTTGATTCCCATGTAATATACCATATCATCTAATATATAAAAAAACAAGTGATGATTAAATTGACATCAAATTTAATCTACAAAATAAAAGTTTACACAAACACAATATTACCTCGTTGTCATTGTAGAATACTTATCAACATAATTAAAGTAGCTTTACTTTTTCGACCTAATTACAATGCAATATTGAATTTGGCATCATAACATATGTTTTTAGCCTCAATCAAAAATGATTTACTACAATATCATATTTGTTGAAATATTTATTAATTATTTCGATTATTTATAAATTTTTGAAGCTCATTTAAATTTTTTCCAATCTTAATGCACGATAAAGAATACAATAAAGTATTCCTTTTTGATAGTTTTGTGCATTATGTACGAGTTAAAATTGGCATTGTTTTTATTTGTATACATCTTTTGTTTGTAGAATCTCCCGTATTACAAGGTACACTAAAAAAATTGCAAAAGTTTTGTTGAGTAGAAAAAATCGAGGATTGCCACAATGATGTCTCGAATTCAAATCTCCTTCGAAAAATGTTGGGAAAAATCATAGGCTAATGGGGTAGAAAACATGATGTATACTCTGCCCAATAAACGACCACATGTATATCCTACAAAGTAATAATCCATTTACAATTCAATTCACCAATCAAAAAATGATGAAAAAAGGTTGGATAACTTCTTTACTTTTAGATAGTTTCGATAAAGAAGTGCTTAACTAATTTTATAGTTTGATAAAATATAATTGTTTATATCATAAGCATGTCCACATGATATATAAAGTTAAATGAACCACACGTGACTATTTTTAACATTTAAAAGATAAAAATATTTAATTATGTTTGTTTTTTTAGCTTGTTAAAGTGGAATATCAATTCTTGAATAGCTTATCTGCATATTTTATGGTTTTTTACACAAAATTGGTCTTATACTACATTATTTATTCCTTCCTTGAACACAACAAAACTTCCATTGACATCTATTTTTTTTTTCTATTGAATTTATTAAAAAAGTGTTTTAGTTCATTTTGTCTCAACTATTTTCTCCATTCTTGCGGGTATTTATATACCATAAATAGTTTTAAGAGAAAATATGACTTAGGTTAAGTTATTACTATTGCAATACATTAATATAACCTCATCTACAAAAATGCATAAAAACGTTTTGATATGTGATGGAAAATCACCTCATAGTCAATGTACTCCTACTCCAAACATGTAAGGACTTCAAATATATGGGAAGGTGCTATTTCTATAACCATAATAGAAGAGGTCAAATTGGAGTAAAATAACAGTTAATTAATTACAAAAGGTTAATGGGTAACGATAACCAAAGTATTGTTCGAGTATTGGGTTACTTATAAATATCATGTCAATGTCAAGCCTAAGAATATGTCCGGCCCATAAAGGATACAAACATTACTTAAATTTTGTGAAGAGAATTATTACTTATGAGACACTCATATAGGTGAAGCAAACACTCTTAGTACATAGAGGGGAAATAAATTGGACCTCACATATTTATTAGACCCTTTTGTTCTTGTCTCAATCCTATTAAAACCCCTTATTCTTGACAAATGCATGTAACATAATTTTGACTTTAATAATAGCATGCCTTTGGGATTTGAATTGTCATGCATTTGGGGATTGAACTATAATGTGCGTATGAAGCAATCCCCTTGCGTTCAAAGTTATTACTCGGATAATTTTGAGAAATTTGCACAAGCATCGAGCCCTAGGCATCTCTATTTCAATCCATTTGTTTTTGTAACTTCCAATTATATCAATATCAAACATCTTGTATAATCATTCTTTCAAAGTGCAAAGGTAAAAGTTAATAAAACTAACAATTGTAAGTGAAATGTACGATGGAAACACCGAAGGAATGTATTGAAGAAGTGAAATTGGAAGGGCCGAAACAACAAGAGAGGGTCATAGGAGTTGGAGAAGGCGTTTGAGGGGAGGAGAATTCGATGGGTGGGCAAAAACTCTTGGGAACCAATTTGAAACTCTTCTTTTCTACAACCATGTACCATTTATGTCAATCGTTAGAAGGAGAATGTGGGATCGTTAGCAAGGCATTAAGGCAACATATTTTGTAGATATCTTAGAAGGAAAGGAGTGGTTGATTGATATTTCCAATGCTAATAGTGGATAAGTGCACTAAGTTGGGGGGCCAAAAAGTAGACAAAAACCAGAAAATAGACAAAACATGTACGTGTTCTATTATAACGCGATCGAGTTAAGTTTTTCTAGGTTTGGAAATTATCAATCCTATAACGCATACGCGTTATGTCTGTTATAAATTTTAAAAGGGGGGACACGGGCCTTTGTCATTTTAACTCCCCCAAACATGAGTTTCAGAGCTTAATTGGGCCCTCGCATTTTTTCATTCAACTGGATCTCAAGCTCAAATGATCGTCTCTAAATCACCAAGAAGATTTGAATCAACGATGGTGCCACGAAGAAGAGGTAGGAACAATTCTTTTCTCAAAATTCCATGCAATTTGGTAATTATAGACTAGAATTTGAATTGAATACATTTTTATTGTTACAGTTTAAGGTCGAGGGAATCAACCACATCCAAACCCTAATATTCTTGTCATCCCTCCCGGCCCTCCCACGGTTGCTCAACATCCTCCTAAGAATCAAGAAAATTTGGCACCCACATAGTTGAAAAAAAAAAATGAAATTGAGGATTTAATCAAAATAATGGGGATTCACAATCTACAAACCCCCACCGCACCTCTCTTCGCAAACACATTGGAGGCATTAGTGGCTCAATTTGATGCACCAATAGGGCAAATTGATCATTGGACATCTTAAAGAGAGGGTTGTAGGGTTTATTATTCCAAAAATTTAGATGTGGATGTACAGAAAAAAGAAATTACACAAGACCTCATATGTGCCTTATTCACGTACCCCCACACAAATTTGTCTATTTTGTTGTCATTGCAAACTATTTCCCATCCATTGGTGCAATAATGATTTGATTAAAAATAAATTTTGGGACCGATGGTGGATGATGTTTGATTTTCCACCTTGCAATAACAACGAAGTGCCACTATACTTTTTTAGGAAACTTTATTGCGATTTTATCCTCAACAAGATCCCAAATTATTTTGATTTCGAGATTTCTGGGTCAAGGAAAGGATCTCGACAGATCGACTAGGTGCACAACATGCACCTATTCAGTAGGGTAGAGTCCCCACAAAGAAGCCCCCTCGCCCTAAGACTATCCCTCCAGCAGTGAAGGAGACAGTAGAGATTGATACACTCCACACGCTTCGTGGGGATATCTCGAGACCCTTGTTTGACATACGAGGGATATTTCGATCTAGATGCTCGTGGAGCTACATACAAGTATTCCTTCAAGGAGTACTAGAATGAGGCCACATATTTTCTCATCATGTGCTAGCATATGTTGGGGCCCGAGGAGGAAGATACTTTCATGCATATTGATTTTGGTGGAGTTGGCGTTGGTGGTGCACACAATAATACCACTATGTTAGATTCCTTTTTGAGTGAGACATTTGGATTACAATCATCGGTGTCACCTTCGCAGGTATTTGTTATGTTTTATTATGTGTGTTACAAAAATAAAATATCTTATAGAACTTGATTTACTTATATATGTTAAATTTTGAAATAATTGTATTTGTACATGTATATATATTATATTACATACATATATATATATGTGTGTGTGTGAGGAGGTGTCATCATCCTAACCACATGCATATATATAGCACCATGTGTACACATACATTCACAGAGGTAATTTAGAATGTTAATTGTGTAAGATTTTCACCTATGCATATATATATATATGGCTTTTGAAGTCAAATATATGTATGTTCTTGTATGTTCATCTAACTTTACGTGATACATGTTTGATAAAGATGATGACTTCACTAAACACCCCACCATCTCTACGACGAGTAGAGAAAGGTGTTCTTATTGCGATTTCATTTCATGAGAGCAACTCACCGAGGTATTCAAACAACATGTATTTTCGTTAAATAACTTGTGTACTTCATATTATGTTAAATTACATGTTACTAATGAACTTCATTGTAGAATTATTAAATTATGTTAATAATGTCCTTCATTGTGTATATGCAGGAGTTACCTGCGATAGGTAGCAACTCTATTCATTTGATTCACAGGTGTGGCAGGGTAAAAAAATAGTTCTATATTTATAAAATTAGTTAAAATATTTTCATTACACATACATGTACTTAGTTCTATTTTGGATCATTCGATGTTTGATTTTGTGATCTTATGTGTATATAGGGAATATCAACCCCTCCATTTTGACCTTGAGGGAACGGACTCCTCGATCTCATTGTTTTGATACCCCCATTCATGCTCTAGGAGCTCCCGGTGACTCATCTGAGCGTGAGATGCAGATTCGGCACGGCCAGAGAGAGTGCGGTAAGTGTGTGTATTTATGTAAATACTTTCATTAGCATGGTCTTAAATACATGTTGAAAACATATATAAATTCAGTTTTGAAAAAAAATGTTTGCATTTACAGGTTCAGCTACAGGCGAGTCTTCAGCAGAAGAGGACTCATAGCATGGACACGAGATGATCCGAAGTCATCTCATAGATCTCCATCTTCATCTAAGGAGGGCCTTCTTCTAGCAAGGCCAAGAGAGGGGGTAGATTTCGATGATATATATATATATATATACATGTGTGTGTGTGTGTGTGTGTGTGTGTGTGTGTGTGTGTGTCTTACTTGACATTTTTTATATGCCTATGTGAATGGCATTTTATGTACACCTATATGGCATTTGAACTTGACAAGTATATGACCTATTTGAGCATTTTTATATTTATTGTGCACGTTAATACTATTTGGACCTCAAAAAATTTCTATGAGACCTTATATTTCTAAGATTCTTTTTGTATGAAACTAATATGATGTGCACTTGACTATATTTAAGACATTATGGATTATTTTTTCATTTATTGGTGATGTACATGTACTAGCGTTTTTTCAATGTATAATATGCATCAAAGTTTGGAAATCAATATTTATATATAATGTATGTACATATAAAGAGTTACCTAATTTAAGTAATTATTCTTTCAATTTATCAATGTGTATTTACCTTACATATGCTTCTTCTTGCTCACGGTCTCTTTGTATTGGTTCCTATCTTATCATGCACCTATTGCATTCTTTAATGCTTCTTGGACTATCTTGATTGTTGGGCTTAAGAACACAATGTTTCCAACTTGCTCTTACTTACTTACACCAAACCCCTACTCTAAGGATCATGTTTATAGCACCTTTTTCTATGAATTAACACCTGTCTAAACTCTATTCAAGACTCATCGATTGGTATGCCATCTTATAGGTAACTATATGAAATAAAATCAACACGTGACCTTCTCCGCACCCGACCTCCCGAGGTTGTGCCAAGACAACGGTGCATAATGGAAATGGGTGTGTGTGTGTGGCAATGAGCAAGCTAATGAGGCAACCTTATTTATTCAACATGCAATATTGGGATCTGTAAATCTAGGGCAAAGAAAGCCTCCCTAAATTGAAGTGGTGTAATAGAACAATCGAATATAATGGCCACTCGGAGACTCCAGGTCAATTTCGAGCTGCTAAGACCCTATCTACTAGTTGTGGAATACGTGGAAAATAACCTGCAGATGCCTCGTATAAAATTCCAAACAAGTTCGTGGAAGTGAAAACGAGAGGCGTGATGAACCACAAAATCTATGGGAGGTTTTTTAGTCTAGTCTAGAAAGCCTTAGCCTAATTGGCTACTATGTTTAACACTAAAATTTGTGCAATAATTTCAGGTGGAAGTGGTGATGATCTAAATACTAATGCACGTAAACCAAGGTGTCAATGTTTAACTCGTCGTAGAGCCCGTTGGGTCGGGGCTGGGGATCACAACCATGAACTCGTGGAGGTTGCAGCCTTTGTATGGTCATACGTGTGATTAGGACACTGTTGAGAAGCGGATCAATAATCGTAGGCCTTTTCAACTGCAATGTTTAATGTGAGTAATTGTTCTATTTTTGAGTAACTTGCAGTGTGCATAAAATTGTCAAACGTAAACTCGTGTCAATTTCGTTTATCAATTGGATTTCGTTAGGTTATGGGACATGTTATCCAAATAACACTCCTAGTTATTTGGGTAACTTGTATACATATTATGGCTCGAGCTATTCATTACTAGGTTGCGCGCGCTCAAGTTCACTCCGCCACATTTTCTTGGTCGCAGTTTTTATTCATGCCCTCCTTTTCCTCACACGCTCTCGTGCACTTCCCCTTCTTTCCTTCTCCTTTTCCTCTTTATTTCCATCTTCCCCTTACGTGCAATCTTCTAAGCACCCACCATCTTCTCGGAAATCTATTCACCCCATGCGTGCTTGGCACTTGTTCCAATCATCCAAGCCCTAGCTCTCTCACACGTCACGCCCATTACCTTGTAATAGTTCTGCCTTGACCATGCGTTCTCCGCTCACCCATTTGCCTCATTTCCCGCACTTGTCATGCGCGCTTTCCTCCACACCTTCCTTTATTTTCTTCCGTGCACCTTCCCTCATGCCCTCCTTTGCACCCTTCTTCGTGTCGTCATCTTTCGACATGCTCGAGTGTGTCGCATGCAACTAGACAAAGCGCACCACCAGGTGTCGAATCCTTGCAACAAATCATTAAATTACATATGGAAGAAATGAAAACATTTACACATTTGGCCATCTTTCCAACGAACCGCACGCACCACGTGTCTTCCGTGGCGCCGATGGCTTTAACAAACTTACAGGATGTATCTTCGCTAAAGAGCTCGACGATCAGCCTATTCCTAGACTTGTTAGAGAGCTGCGACATCGCCTACAAGTGCTAGATATTCAAATTTAAATCCTTGGTGGATCGGTAGGTGAGGAAGGGAAAAATTCTCTCTAAAATTTATGAGCAGATCTGATTTCTCCAACCACCTGATTTAATCTAATTTGCCATCATTTCTTCTTCAACATGCCAAATGGGTTTGGGGAAGCATATTTCATAGATCTCTAGAAGGGTTTATAGGAATTCAATGCTTCTTGTTGGTGGTTTCATTTCAAATTTAGATTTTCCCTCCTCCTCTTCTTCTATGCATTCATCTATAAATGTAAGAGCGGGCTCATTTGTTATGTTGGACACTTGGATCCTTACGCATTTTGCTAAGGACTTCATTTTTCTTTATTTTAAGTTGTATACCTCTAGATCTAGCTTGTGCATGTGGATATTGGCATCTTTCACCATTCAGAACAGCTCTTTACATTTTCTGGAAGTAATAGAAGCATCGTTTTGTGACTATTCTCTGTCCTAACGTGTTTACATTCCTTTTTATTTCCTTTTCTCTTACAATGCATGCTTTTTGTGCCATTTCACGTCCCTTGCAGTTCCTTATTTGGTTGTGTTTCATGAGAATGATTTGGTAAATGTGTTTTTAGTTGTGTTACTCATTCCTAGCCTCCTTTCACGCATTTCCTTTTATTTTCACTCGTAATGAGATAGTGTTCATCCCTCTTTTATGGTCTTGCTATCGCCTTTTAGGATAGTTTACTTTAATGTTATCCTTCTATCACTGGTCCTTTGGCATTCTTCAGCTTAGTTTCCCTTTCACCACTAGGAGCAGCAGTAGTAGTAGAAATAGATACAGGAATCGGCCTTCTCTAGAGATCTGTCTCAAGCGCACAAGGTCCCATAACTTAGAGATGGTTCCATTGTGATCTCAAACAACTCGGTTCTCCTAGATCTAAGATGCGGGTGCAAGTTTGAAGACCAACAGTTTAAAGACGCCCGATGGGATGAGCATTTAAATATTAAATTTTATATTGCTAAGTTTCGATGTGTGGACTTAGTATTTCAGCCTTTAGAGGTTCATTTCAACACATTGGCGACTCCCAATATTTTGCATATCTCTATTTTAAGCAACCCCGAGTGCCTTTTATGAGAATATTACACACAAGGAAAATTGAAGCACTGAAAATTCTTTTGAGTACCTCCAACTCTCCTCGAGGAGAGTTCATTCTAGAAATCTCGTGCGTGCATCTCTACCTCCGCACACCGTACCCATTCAACTCCTCAAAATAGAAAACCCGTGTGCCCTGCTATGGCGCATCAAAGCAACCTCCTCCACTTAAAAAATTTTCTAACTTTACTGGAGGAAGCCCCTTGGTTCTGGCTATGAAAATGACATGCCAAATGGTGTGCTCAAGAGTATTCCATACTTTACTGGTGAAAATCAAGTCACCCCTCAAGATCATATCCAGGATGTAGCAAACGTGTGTTAACTCTATCTCGATCACACATAATGATGTGATCAATGGCTACTCATGACCTCTCTCAAAGGAAAATCACTTCAATGGTATAGAGGTTTGAGACTCGGATCTATTTCCACCTGGGATGAGTTGAGAATAGCTCTTTGCAATTATTTTGAAGATAATTCAGATCACCTATCTTTGGTGGAGTAACTGACAATAACAAGGAGGGTGCCTAATGAGCAAATGACTGATTTCAACATCAAATTCTAGAAGACTTGGGACATAATCCCTCTCATGGTAAGGCCTACACCAAAGATACTTTCATGTATTATCTAAAAGCTTTGAATAGTGACATTTCAGTCATGATTCAATCCATGGGATGTAGGAATTTACCAACTACTTATAATATTATAGTAAGGGAGAAAATAGTCTTATTCAAGCGGTAAAGATATCTCCTAAACCACCTATGCCCTTGTTCCTAGAAATTTCACAAGTGCCCTAGCCTTTTGTTTCCCATGTTCTTATTCTTGATCAAGCACACAACCAACAGTTGCATCAACATCCTACTCTCCAAAGTAGTAGTAAAAATAAGATGAATAATTCAAGGCCCGATTAGAAATTTATCAAAAAAAGTCATATCATTAGAAAATCAACAGTAAAACCTATAGAGGCAATTCTAATCGGTGCATAGCCAAAGTAATCACCAAGATGGAATCGGGTGGTTCATTTTAAGACACCTCTATAAAATTGTAGGTGGAAAATACCTGGTGAATATCCTCGGAACCAGTTTCAGCGAAAGGTGAATTTGACAGTATTCCAAAACAAAAATTTCACCTATTTTTTCATGGCTCCATCATTGACGTGTGACAACAAGACGTCAATAATCACTCCTGACGCGTCACTAGCTCCAATTGACGCGTCACTCGCTCCATTGACGTGCGCCATCGGCTCCATTGACGCGCATCACCGCTCCACCGACGCGCTGTCACTGGCTCCATTGGCGACGCCACTAGATCCACCGACGTGCATCATCGGCTCATATTAACGCGCTGGCATCGCTCATATTGACGCGTGCGCCATCTGGATCCACCGACGCGCGCCATCGCTCATATTGATGCGCGCCATCGGGTCTCTTCGACGCGCGCCATCGCTCCTCTTCGACGCGCATCATCGCGGCTCCTATTGACGCGCGCCACATCGGATCTACTAGTCGCGCATCACCGATCCTATTGATGCGCATCTCTCGCTCCTATTGACGCGTGCGTGTCGGCTAAGGCAATTAGCGGCGCAAGCGCCAATCGGGGTGAAGCCATTGGCCCGCTTTAGCCTATAAATACCCTTTAACCAGTCATTTTCTCGTTTTCACCCTCCCGCTCTTGAATTTTTGCAGTCTCAATCGTTGTCAAAGATGCAAGTAAAACTATAATGTCGACTTCAAATGCTTCCCAACCGCAAGTTCATCAAAAATCAAGAGAATCCAATTCAATCGATTTCCAAGATCAACTACAGGAATCCCTTATGCCCTCACATCCATACTGTTTTAAAGATGTCTTCTAATATAAAGATTTGATGGATGCGTGTGAATTCTGTGGCTCGTTAATATGCCCCATTTCAAGCAGATCCGGATATTTTGAATTACCTTATGTCATCCTACAATTCAGAGGACGGCATTTTTTATGTGACTCTGAACGATGGCCAAATGTTCCAATTCAGTATCGAAGCAAATGACATCCATCGATTTACGGGCCTTCCATTCAAAAATTTACCAATTGTTACAACCAAGGCAACACTCCTAGAAGAAGACAAGAAATTTCTCGAATCAACGTTCGGTTTCCATGTTGATTGTAAGTATAATTCGTTTTAATTCATATTTTTTATTCTATTTTTATTCGATACAATTTGTTGTTATAAATTTATAGTAATTTTCACTCTTTCACATTTGCAGCCCATGTCAATAAATCCAGGCATGGTGTGGATACACAATCAATTACACACCACTTTCTTGTTGCACTTATTTCATTTTTTCAATCCGAATTGTTTTGCAGGTCGCCAAACTGATATACCAAATTGGGCCATCAGACATACACATTTGCCCTTTATCTTAAAACAAAAATTCAATTGGTGCACATATCTATCCAAAAAATAAGAACTCGACATAACAAATTCAAAACTTTCAGAAAAACCTTTCATTTATTCAACAAACTATCTCCTTGGCCTTTATTATGAGGCACTTTTAAATTTAAAAGATAAAAATTCCTACTTGCACCGATGAGGAATTGATGAAGTTGTCAATTCCGTTTGAAGATCAAATGTATAAACTATTTAGTTTGTAATTGTATTTCAATTTTGACATTACAAGGATGCACATGTTATTAAAACTTAATTTTAATGTTTTCGTTAGAAAAGATATCTTGAAGCCCTTCCCCAAAAAAAGGCGTTATCGAGAGGAAGAGGCCAACAACACGCTGAGGCTTCGGGGGACTCCCAATCTGAAATGGAAGCTCACTCCTCTCCAAACCCTCAACAGTTTGAACTCGTTAAATGCCAGAGAAGTAATACCTTCTCATATATTATTTACAAATTCCAAAGTTGCATATTTATTTTTCAATTTAAATTTTAACCAAATGAATTGACAACATTTAATATTGATGAATTGCAGGGACTTTGGAACATACACCTATTTCACAAACTCAACCTTCTTCCCCAACTCACTCCATACAGTCGCATGCATTCATATCTTCTGAACAGACACCGAGTACAACTCCTACAAGGCCACCCGTAGCACCGAGAAAAACAACCCCTCGACAACAAGGTACAACTCTTCGATAAGATGCGTTTAATTTCAAAAAAATGACTTTATGAATTGTTTTCCTATTTTTTCATTTTTTCTTGTACTTTTCAAAGCACATGTCAGTCTGATCAAACCGCGGCACCGACACCCACTCAACCAATAATTTTTAAAATTCCAACCAGAGGAACAGTTAAAAAGAACATTGGTAAACGCATGCCTTTTGCTCCGGCCCCTTAGTGGGACACTAAACATTGCCTCCTCCTTTCGAATTCCAACTCTCTCTCACTTGGTGGCTTGCCCAAAGGCAACGGGCATATCATTTTTGAACAATATAAATTTAGATGAAGATTATTTGGGCATTGATAGCAATGACCCAACTAGTTTTTTCGATACCCGCGAGATGATTCAAGGCCAACAGGTATACTTCAAATTTCAATTTAAATATGCTTTACAATTTTGAATTACATTTCAATTTAAATTTATTTATCTAAATCTTGATTAATTTTTTTCACAAACAGATCAGCCCACCCAAAGGTAGAAACACGTAGCAGTTGATCTTGGTGAAAGCCCCCATACTTCTCCAAAGAAGATCGTCTTCATCGATTCGAGATAGTGAACAGTTGCCACCTTTTCCTTTAGAGAACTTAATTGGTTATGATCATCAATCCATGTCGGTGAGTTTATTCTTCCTCATATCAAATAACTTATAGAATGGGAGAGAAGGGCCAAATTTCTTATCAATGACATTATTAGTAGTTATGAAAATTGTTGGCAACGGGATAGTTTATACGCCGCATTCCGTAATCAACTGCGAAGATGGATTCCTTACTTACCCAAGTAAGAAGTGGGACTCACGTATAACAACAACTATAAAGACAACATTTTAGATAAGGCATTAAACAAATTGGAAAATATTAGTGTCGAGGCCGGGCATATTTTAACAAATGGTCCAAGGACAAGGATTTGTAGCAATCACAAATGCCGAAAGAGATAGAGCGGTTGTAAGTACTATTACATTCAAACAATCATTCTTGTTAATTTGAAATTTTCATTTTTAGTAATATTTTGAATTGACATTACTCTTTTGTGCAGGTTGAAATATGAAAATTTGAAGAGTCGGCGAAGGTTTTGCAAGTTCACTTGGAAACAAAGAAAAACAAACTTATCCGTAGCAAAAAATTTGAAGCAAAATATTGTTTTGGTTAACAAACAAAACAATACACTAAAGCGAAGTAATTAAAGAACATGGTTTCGACCCTGACATATTATTCAAAGCTAAAGCAGCAGCTGATCCAAATTTGTTGTCACATGGAGATGCGACAAATCAAGAAGAAAGAATTTTAAAAAATCTGGACAATGCTACGGAAGATCTTATAAGTTCAGGGGTTATTTCTGGTGTTGGGGAAAGAGGTACAGCCACAAGTGGAAGAAGCCGTTGGGAAGAGAGCGGAGGAGTAGAATTGGATAAAGAAAAGAGGGTTTTGAAAACTAGAAACTTTTATTATTGAGGAAACTTTAAATATTGAATTTGAAAACTTCTACTATTGAGTATGTACTATGGTATTTGAATTTAATTATATGGATTTATATACAATCTTTAATTTTAATTGCATTAGATGGTGATTATCATGAATTATATGTATGTTTCTTGTTTACTTGCATTGTCATGAATGTATGTGGACGTAGATGATGAATGATGATAATTGATAATTAATGATAGATGATCCGAAAGACGATGAATCACGATAATGATATGATATATATGGACGATGATCAATTTAATGTGGACGTAGATTTATCATCAAGCAGTAATTCTTCTTCTCTAGACTATTGTAATTCTTCTTCTCTAGAATGGATATAGATGATAAATAAATGGAATGTGTTATAATGGATATAGATGACATTAATGATTAGAATGGATATAGATGACATTAGAAGCGAATAGAATTGTAATGATATGATTATGAATTATTTTTAAAAAAATGAATTGTTTTAATAAAGTTAAATTAGATAAATAATTGTGTTAATAATAATTGTAGTGTATCGGGAGTCGATATGATAATGATATGGTGATGATATGATATATATGGATGATGAGGAATTTTATGTGGACTTATATTTAAAATTGTATAATGTATTGTTTATCCCACAGTTAAAAAAATATATCAAAGGATTTTGCACATATAAAAATAAATTAAATATAATTCTAAGAAATCAAGAAAGAATCATCACTGGCAAGAAATTAAACATAATTACAAATATGATAGGGTTTAGCTTACCTCTTGTGTATTAGATTGCTGTGAAATCATCAAGGGTAACGTGCTATGAAATCATCAAGGGTAAGTGTATTAGATTGCTGTGAAATCTTGCGTATATGATAGGGTTTGTTTTACCTGACATTGTAGATAGAGGGGTGAGTTGCCTGACATTGTCAGTCCTAAGAAGTGCCAGCAACATCTTTAAATATATAGACCAACAATATCTTTAAATAAATGTAAATATATAAATTAGACTTGTAACATCTTGAATGATAACAAGAGTGAAAAAATGTAAAGTAACAAACAATAAGATTATGTTGAATAAGATACCTATTTAAAATTGAAATCATCACCAAGTAATGTGCTAGATCTTTGTCTTAAAAAAATTCAACACAAAAATGGATTAGTAGATAGATGGGTGAGTTGCTCGACATTGTCAATCCCGAGAAATGTGACTTCCTCGGACGGATGTCAACCCACGTTTTAAAAAATAAAAAGATTGTATTTAACTAAATGTAAATACATAGACCTGTAACATCTTTAATGATAACCGTGAGCTAAAAAAATGAATAAATACAAACAATAAGATGAATAGTAATTTCAACGTTCTATCTTTTGTAATGTCAACATTAAGAGGTAATTCAATTATGATATGCAATATGTGTATATAAGATTATTGAAAACATCAAATATAGAAACAAAAGTCCTAAATTATGTAGGGATATAATATTCTATCAACACTAATTCCAAAAAGTATATAGCTTAAATTAGGATTAGGGTTAAAAATAATTCACCGTTCTACCAGATGTAGGGGTATAACGGTGATTTGAAACTGGATAAGGATGTTGTGTAGAGTGTCATAAATTTTCCTTTGAGATTTGGGATCCTAAAATCAGAGGAAATGTTCATCTATTTTAGAACAAGTTTTCTTGATGAATGTGTCCTTTGATACTAAGATATCTAATCTATATCTAACACATACTTCACACGTGTTTATTGATCTAGGATATGTGTATGAATAATTTCAACGACTCTTCTACAACTATAAATATCATCTCTTTGTATTTTAGACCTATTAGCCTAAAAAAGTGTTTCTAATTATATACATTAGATTTACCTCATCATTCCCCCTTCGATACCTATGAGTGCTAGAAATTATGCACCAAATACACCAAAACAGGATTAAACTACTTGTAGTTCTCCAAGTGTCATGGAAGAGTAGAGGTTAGAAAAGTGTAAATGAAGATGGAGCCCTAATTTTATCCTCAAAACTTGGTAACATTGCTTGGCTTGTATTTAATTAAGGGATAGAGATATGTGATAAGGGTAAGAAGATAGATATAATCAAAATCGGATAACTCATGTATATGGTGACTTATGAAAATTAATTCTTGATCAATCAAATATAAGTTGACTAAGGTAATGTGTGAATTTGAAAAGATGACTATTGTAAGTATAAGGGGCTAGTTTATTGGAAATGTGAAAAATAATTAGAGGGTCATCCACATCTATTACAATATGATGGAGCACCAACACATTAAAAAACATTGATATAAAAATGCATCATCTTTGGTAGTTAATCTATCACAAGACTCTCAACCTTAAGTTTTTTCGAACAAAAATTTGGTTTTAGACAACTTCATAAATCCCTTGCTTGAGGATCAATTTTTTCATCTTAGGAAACTTTTGGGAGTGAAGGAAATTTTCATTAAGGTGGGATAGTTCAGTGTTCCTCCTTCATTCCCTTTATTAAAGTACATATTAAGGGGGGATGTCAGTGTATTTAAATAACCATACACTATTGTATATAATTAAGGTGCACTTGTAATATTAGTTGTATTTTAGTATTTGGATAATTCACCCATTAGTGTACATTTATCCACATATATTAATAGGGAAGAGTATGAACCAATTTATTGACTTGATTATCTCTCTCCAAGCCTAATAATAGCCTTTACTTGTTTTTATAAAAGTATGGAGAGCTAGTGTTAGTGATCAATCTTGTGGAAGAGAGTTTTTATTACTATGAAGAATTCAAGCCATAACATCTTAATAAAATTGTGGTACTCATGATACTCTCGGTAAATTTGTGTTATGTCTTTACTTTAAGTCATCATTAATTAATCATGTGTACATGCTTGTGGGTGTTTGTTTTATGGTTGTTAACTACGATTTTGGAGAATAAATTGTACATTAATAATCATCCCAAATATTTCAATTCAAATTTTCAATGATGACATCTTCAAAATGTGACACTTTCTTTTTTCTTGTCAATAGCTTCATCAAACTCGATGTTTTCTTCTGTAGAATGTGACGTGCAACAACAAGACGTCAATAGTCACTCCTGACGTGCATCAATGGAACGTCAATGGTCTTGATCGACGACGCCATCGGGCTTCTATCGGGCGCCGCATCATCGCTTCTATCGACGCGTCACTAGCTCCTATTGACGCAGCGCGGCATCGCTCCTCCTCGACACGCACGCATCGCGGCTCCTATTGACACATGTCACTGGATCCTATTGACGCGCGTCATCGCTATTATTGACACACGCCACTAGATCCTATTGACTCGTGACATCTAGGATTATTGTCGCGCGTCTGCTAAGACCTTTGACGTGCATCAATGAAGCCATTGACACTGATTTAGCCTATAAATACCCTTCAACCAGTCATTTTCTCGTTTTCACCTTCCCGCTCTTGAATTTTTACAGGTCTCAATCGTTGTCAAAGACGCAAGTACAACTATAATGTCGATTGCACATGCTTCCCAACCGCAAGTTCAGCAAAAATCTAGAGAATCCAATTCAATCGATTTCAAGATCAACTACAGAATCCCTTATGCCCTCACATCCATACTGCTTTTAAAGATGTCTTTAATATAAATATTTGATGGATGCGTGTGAATTTACAGGGCTCGTTAATATGCCCCATTTTGAAACAGATCCAGATATTTTGAATTACCTTCTGTCATCCTACAATTCAGAGGATGGCATTTTTTATGTGACTCTGAACGATGGCCGAATGTTCTAATTCAGTATCGAAGCAAATGACATCCATCGGTTTACGGGCCTTCCGTTCAAAAATTTACCAATTGTTACAACCAAGGCAACACTCGTGGAAGAAGACAAGAAATTTCTTGAATCAAAGTTCAGTTTCCATGTTGATTGTAGGTATAATTCGTTTTAATTAATATTTTTATTTTGTTTTTATTCTCGATACAATTTATCTTGTTATAAATTTATAGTAATTTTCACTGTTTCGCATTTCATGACCCATGTCAATAAATCCAGGTGTGGTGTCTAAGATGTAGCATTTCTGAGTACATGTAATTTTTACAATGTTAGGGTCTAAGATGAGCTTTGTAACTTTGTTTGACCGATGAGTGCGGTGGAAAAGTGTGTACTTGAAAGTATCTTGGTGCAGAGTTTAAACAAAAAAATATCTTAAGAAAACTCGATGGAACCAAGAAGGGGAAATTAATTGATGTTCCCAAACTTGATGATGCAAATCAAGCAGGGGGGAAGAATTCTGATCAATGTACTTTAATATTAATGGAGGGTGACTCAGCCAAGGCTCTTGCTATAAGTGTTTGTGCCTTGAATCAGGGAAATGTGAATACTGAATTTGGTAGTATTGTGACATGTTTCGACATCACTTTCCAATTTAATTTTTTGTTATTTTAGTTATCTTTATCCTATCAGGTGGCAGGAATATTTGTTGTTGGTCAAGATTATTATGGCGTGTTTCCTCTCAGAGGTAAGCTACTCAATATCAGGGAAGCTACCACTCACCAACAAATGGAGAATAAAGAGATAGTAAATATAAAAGAAATTCTTGGTCTACAGGAAGATAAAATATATGACAGCATTAAATCTTTAAGATATGGCCATCGATGATAATGACTGAGACTGTGTACATGATCTTTGTCTAGACATTTGTTTAGTTTTTCGCTTAATTCGACACATCCTTTCTAGTGAGATCCTTTTTGACTTGTCCTTTGTCTCTTAAAGGACCATGATGGTTCCCACATCAAAGGATTTCTGATCAATTTCATACACCATAACTGGCCATCACTGCTTAAAATTCCTTCATTTGTTGTGGAATTTATCACTCCTATTGTCAGGGTAAATGTTCCCCCTGTATTTGGTTGAGTGTATTGAGACTCTTTATATTTGTTTTTAAGCCTCCAGAGGTTATGTATCTCCATGTCTAATTTTGGCACATGTTGATGTAGGCAACTCACAAAAATGGAAATGTGTTATCTTTTTACACCATTCCTGAGTATGAAGCTTGGAGAGAATCATTGAGTGGATCGATAACAGGCTGGACCATAAAGTACTACAAAGTAATGCTAGTTTGTTTTCTCTTTATATGTTTTTAAGTTCTGGTTTTGTTCACTTGCTGATTAGGTATCACTTGTTGCTTGGACCATACAGGGTTTGGGCACAAGTACTTCTAAAGAGGGCAAGGAGTATTTCATAGATCTGGACAAGCACAAAAAATATTTTGTGTGGGTTGATGAGAAAGATGGAGATGCAATTTGAGTGGCCTTGAAGAAGAAGAAGAGAGGAAAAAACTGGCTGAGACAATTTGAGGTAGTTAGGCCAGGGGAGCAAGGTGAAATGAAATCTGAATTAAAATGATATTCATTTCAACACTAACAAGTTAACAGTTGCCACCTTTTCCTTTGGAGAACTTAATTGGTTATGATTGTCAATCCCATGTCAGTGAGTTTATTCTTCCTCATATCAATCAGCTTATAGAATGGGAGAGAAGGGCTAAGGTTCTTATCAATGAGATTATTAGTCGTTATGAAAATTATTGGCAATGACATAGTTTATATGCTGCAGCTGATCCAATTTGTTGTCGACAGAGATGCGAAAAATCAAGAAGAAAGAATTTTAAAAAATCTAGATAAAGTCTTTGCAGAGAGAAGATCTTATAAGTTCAGGGGGTTATTTCGGTGTTGGGAAAGAGGTACAGCCACACAAAGTGGAAGAAGCCGTAGGGGGAAGAGAGCAGAGGAGTAGAATTGGATAAAGAAAAGAGGGTTTTGAAAACTAGAAACTTTTATTATTGAAAAAAATTTAAATATTGAATTTGAAAACTTCTACTATTGAGTATGTACTATGGTATTTGAATTTAATTATATGGATTTATATACAATCTTTAATTTTAATTGCATTAGATGGTGATTATCATGAATTATATGTATGTTTCTTGTTTACTTGCATTGTCATGAATTGTATGTGGACGTAGATGATGAATGATGATAATTGATAATTAATGATAGATGATGATGAAAGACGATGAATGACGATAATGATATGATATATATGGACGATGATCAATTTAATGTGGACGTAGATTTATCATCAAGCACAGTAATTCTTCTTCTCTAGACTTTTGAACTTGTTTTAAGATAATTATTCTCTATACTTGTAACGATATGATCATAATGTCATTAGAATGGATAAAGATGATAAATAAATGGAATGTGTTATAATGGATATAGATGACATTAATGATTAGAATGGATATAGATGACATTAGAACGAATAGAATTGTGTTAATAATAATTGTAGTGTCAGGACTCAGGATATGATAATGATATGGTGATGATATGATATATATGGATGATGAGGAATTTTATGATATGATATATATAATTCTAAGAAATCAAGAAAGAATCATCACTGGTAAGAAATTAAACATAATTGCAAATATGATAGGGTTTAGCTTACCTGGTAAGACGTATTATATTGTTGTGAAATCATCAAGGGTAAGCGTATTAGATTCTTTGTGAAATCTTACGTATATGACAAAGTTTGTTTTACCTAACATCAGATAGAGGGGTGAGTTGCCCGACATCGATCCCGAGAAGTGCCAAAGAACATCTTTAAATATATAGACCAACAATATCTTTAACTAAATGTAAATATATAGAATTAGACCTTTAACATCTTTAATGATAACAAGAATTTGAAAAAATGTAAAGTAACAAACAATAAGATTATGTTGAAGAAGATACGTATTTAAAATTGAAATCATCACCGGTAATGTGCTAGATCTTTGTCTTTAAAAATTCAACACAAAAATGGATTAGTAGATAGATGGGTGAGTTGCACCGACATTGTCGGTCAGAATGCATATGACTTCCTCGGACGGATGTCAACCCACGTTTAAAAAAAATAAAAAGATTGTATTTAACTAAATGTAAATACATAGACTGTAACATCTTTAATGATAACAGAGCTGAAAAAAATGAATAGTAATAAAAATAAGATTAAGGGGAAAAAGATACCTCCTTAAAGTTGAAATCATCACGCAATCGTAATGAGCTAGATCTTTGTTTTAAAAAAACCCAACATGAGAAATGGATTAGTAGATAGATGGGTGAATTCTGACATTTTTAAGTACATAGACTGTAACATCTTTAATGATAAAGATAAAAGATAGATAAACAAGATACCTATTTAAAGTTGAAACAATCCATTATCAATAAATACTTCATCAAACTTGATGTTGTCTTCTGTAGAATGTGACGAAGAGCCAATTACACTCTCAAGGTTGGGAATATTTGTACTTGTAGTTGTATTATTCACACCTCTTCTTTCGCAAAGGGAATTCCAAAGTGCACAATTGCTCTATTGAACGGAAAGGTTTCGATGGAGTATCGAGAAACATAACACCTCATGCAACTTTCCATATTTTTATCCAACCTGTTTCTAAGTTTTGATTTTATAAATGAAAATGCACTGAAAACCCTTTCATCCTCCACAGACCCCAAAATCATTGTTTGGCATAACTCATATAATCTGAAATATTCACCGATATCTTCTTGTAAGATAGAACTTTGATAGATTCTCGCCACTGACCTTGTAATAGCACCACTTTCGTAAGGTTGATCTAAATTCTTATATTGGTTCCTCATTGTTGTTAAAATTTGTTATTTGAAACTTTAATAAATCAGCATTCAGTATACCTTTGATTTCCATACCCTTGAGCTCTGACATCTTTGTAAATTGTTCCATTATTGTACCCATTGATTTATGGAAATGCTTTCTGACAAAGTCTGCACGGCCACCTTCAGTATTCCAAAAATTAGGATTCATCACACCCATGGCTTCCATAATTTTATCTTTACGTAAAAGCGTTCCCTAATTTTTGATGACAAGGTTTCTGAAATTTTTTTAAGCTTTATTCTTGTTTCAACTATAACAGACTCAAACAAATTACGTGTCACGGGAACATCTTCTCATTTTGATCCTGTAATATCTTGACATTTTTGCAAAATGTGCATTGGTATTTCCCTCCCATTAACA
Source organism: Taxus wallichiana var. yunnanensis (assembly GCA_018340775.1). Taxonomy (NCBI): domain Eukaryota; kingdom Viridiplantae; phylum Streptophyta; class Pinopsida; order Cupressales; family Taxaceae; genus Taxus; species Taxus wallichiana. The sequence goes on from CM031242.1 coordinate 974,826,451, forward strand.
GTGATGCAGAGGTGATCGTGGATATTAAATCTCAAAAAGGTGTTAGGATTTTTAAGATCTAATAAATCTTTCCAATTTTCAAAAACAGGTGCATCAAAACTATCCTGCAATAAGACAATATTTCAAGACTTTGACATACCATTTTTCTCATCCGTATAAAATCCACAATATAGATTAATCGCCTGCATGCTTCATCAGTGTATTGATCTCCTTTAACATTGGAAGAATACCAACCAATGTAAGCAATGTCTCCAAATCAGTTAAATGGAACAACAAGTCCCTCGCCCTATCAACTTCATGACGGTATTTGTGCATGAAACCAACCAATGAAGGATACTCCTCACGAACTCTGCATGCAGGTTCATACAAAGAGATCCATCTAGTCTCCACATCCTTCAGAAGTTTTTGCCATCTGTAATTCCAATTGCAAATTTTTGGAACTCGAGAAATCGCTTTGGGCTGCTTGACATATAGGCATGAAGTTCTCTTATAAGGTCTTCTAATTTAGCAACATTTTCGTGGTTGCTTACCATTTTATACGCTAAATTCATTCTATGAGCCATACAGTGAATTGGTAGCATATATGGGGCCACTGTTGTTTGTAATCTAACACAGATCCTGTTTGGTGACCCTGCATGACAGATGCACCATCTACTCCAACGCATACCAACTTCGTAGCAATTTCATAATCAGTCATTCTAGCAACATCTTTCAAATGAGAAACAACTATTTTATATAGGTTTTCGGCATTGCAGTTTTCAACCATTTTCATAACACCCAATCAGATGAGGTGTCCTTATATGATTTTCTAAAGTATAGATGTGGATACATACCCATGCGGTGTTGTCGACTGCTGTCACTTCATCAATTGAAAGAGAGATAAAGTTTTCTTTTTTTACATTCTCTTTCAAATCTTCCTTCTCTATCATCGAGAGGCATTTTCCATTTCCCATCCACTACTTTCGGCACCAATGAGAGACCGAGGTACATTCAAGATTCCGTTAAATTGATACAAAACTTTGAAATCGAGGAAATCTGAAATCGCTCTTCCATTTTTTTTTAGTATTTGAAAAGAGTAGAGAATTGTATGAATTTTGCATGTAGATTTGTTTCTTTCATCTTACCAATATGCGATGTGATCATTCCTCCTTTTCCAACGAGATGTCCTGTGTTTTTCTCGCTTCTGCCTCATATTTCGAATGCGTATCTAACATGCATGCATTCTTTTTCAATTTTCCACCTATGTGTTTTGATTTTTGGCCATCTGCCCCGTTACGAGTAAATATTGTTTTCCACAATGTTTTTCTATAGTGTCTAAAGCTTGATTGCATTTTTTTCTTTCCCAATTTCCACGTACATATTGTACATGTACATTCGAGATGGCATTTCTTGAGAATTAGATGATTATAAAGTTCAATAAACGGAAATTTAGCTGCCAATCAAACTTGTATGTCCCGCCAATGGTCCACATATTCTTGTTCGTTTTCAATGCTTTACTTTTTTAGTAGAATTTTGAGCAATATCACAATCACTCCTGGTTTCCTCTTTCTTGGACCGGAGTTTGATTTTGATTCGTCTTCCATTTTTTGAGTGTTTGTATCTGTGATATCTAGCTACACTTCTCAGTTGCACCCCAACAGAACAATATCTTCAAGATCTAGCATATTATCGTAGGTTTCATTTGTTTGACTTTGATCATACATGTGCGAATGCATGTCCACCTCAATAATACCTTCCACACACAAATTTTATTTTGATTCTTTGTGGTGGCATCTATATGATTGGTATTTACAATATTTGTATCCATGAGAGTTTCCAAAATACTTGAAGAGTGATTTCGAGATTTCTTACTTACTTTTAGGTTATTCATATTCTTTGAAGTGGCACCTTCCATTATTCAAAAGAGTCTCGTCGGCCAAGAAAAGAACCAAGTAGTGACTTTGTCCAGTGTCTGAGGTCTTGTCACGCGTCCCCTGTCTGAGGTCTTTGTCACGTGTCAACTCTGCACTTGTCGCGTGTCAACAACCCATTTCTGTCGCGGCGTTCACCGCCTCGAATATACCGCCGCATGTCAACAATGCCCAAGTCACGCGTCAACACTTCCTCATCACACGCGTCAACACTTTTTTCGCCGCGCATCAACTTATTTGTCCAAGTCGCGCGTCAAGACATGTAATTGTTGTTACGTGTCAACAATGCCTTGTTCTTGGCGTCAACACTACATTTTTCAAGCGTCAACAATCACAAAGCTAACATGAATCAATCTCGGTGCTTAAGGGTATGCGAGTTCAAATTTCACAGTATTGGTAATTTGTTAAGCTACTTGAGGTATACTACCCGGTGAATCAGCTAGGTTTTATAGGAGATGTTTTCAAATGAAGGCAAAGTGACCCCAAAAAAATATACTATATATTTTAGGCGAACAGACACCGACCCACTCCGAATAATTCACCTTTTCAAATTTACCTAAAATGAAATTTTCGCCATATTACGAATATTCGCCACTAAAATTATCCTGGATGGAATCAATATGGAAACCAAAGGTATGTGCCCAACCAACAGAATGATAGATGGCATGCTAACGTGCATCTTCCCTTGCAAGTTGTTCCTCCCATGCCATCTCTTCCAAAGACTCTAGTATAAGTCATGCGCTCTTCCAGATTCGAGAAAAATTTGGTGCAAGAGTCATAATGGTGTTTTCCCTACAACATGCCTCATATTCAGTATCATTATGTGAATGTTACATGTGCACAAGCCTACATGATCCAGAATGCTTCATCCTTTGAACCTTCAACAAGTGCCCTGAAGCAGAAAATCAAGGAAGACCATAAGCCTCTCCAGAAGAAAATTTGATGTTCTTCTTGACTTAGGACTTATGTGCAATCAACCAAGCTATAGATGATATAAGCAAACCCCATGCCCAAGTTGTGGACAACACAAGATATAAGAAAATAATTCTAGATTCATACGTTCAGTCACAATCCCAACAACTCAAATAGACCCTCAAAATCAAAAGGATGTTTTCAAGGCATCTAGTAGTGGGAGCGCTCAAGTCCCTACACAAGAGGCTCCACACAAAGATCCATGAAGTGGTGCACACCCCTCCTTTGGTAGGTCAAGCCTCTGCTCCAGCTAAAATCCATGCTTCCGTGACTTAACAATCAAAAAGGGATATTGTTCCTCAAATGCACAAGTCAACGGGTTTTCATTCAACATTGTGGACCAAATGAAGAAAACAAACATAAACGTCACAATGTGGGATAGCCTGACCATTTCATCCCAATGCAACTGTGTTGCATGAAGCTCTTGCACAACTCTCACACATTGATCCATCTATGCAGAAGCTACGTGCTTCTATCAACATCCTCTAAGAAGAGGAGAAGCAAGTAAGTAAAGTTGTTAAAACCCCACCCTTCTATATGTCTTTAATCATAGGCAAACACCTTGTCCATAATTGTATGATTGACTCAGGTGCTAGTACTTTTGTTATGCCTAAGAATATTGCTAATGTCTTAGGTCTGAACTATAGCCCCTTGTCTAAAGGAGTCCTACAACTTGATGGTTCAATTGTCAATACTTTAGGAATCATCAAGGATCTTGAGTTAACTCTTCATGCATGTCCAAGTCTAACAATAACTCAAGATGTGTCAATCATTGATCTACCTCCTTGTTTTCCTTATGTCTGTCAAGATATTTCACTGCTAAAGTGGGTGGTTACTTGTCTTTTGATTGGTCTCATATGTTACTCAAGACAAGGTATGGTACCCGGTTTACCATACAAGTGAGCCAATATTTTCCTATCATATAGAGTCATATGTCCCATCCTATTGTATTCAACCCAATTGTTTAATCCAAGAACAAGTTTCGAGTTGTTGAAGAGCATTCTCTCCCACCTTCTATTCTTGATCTAGTGCTTGATGAATGGGTAGGAGAGGCACCATAAATTTGACCCATATGCTAAGGAACTGGAATCTTATGAAATTGGGCTTAGTAATTACAGCATTCTTGAAGAATAAGTTGTATTGCCACGCGCTCAAGAAATACCAAGTTGAACCTGATTTATGGAATTTATATTTTGATGGTTCTAGAAGCAGAAATGGTGCGGGGGGAGTGGTTCTCATTTCCCCTAAGGATGAGAAATTCTTCTTCGCGCATAGGTTGTAGTTCACATGTTCTAACAATGTGGCAGAGTATGAGGCGTTGGTGCATGGCTCTTTGATTTACGGGAAGAAGAAGATTAAGGCACTAACTCTGAGATCTTTGGGGATACACAAATTTGGTTATCCATCAAGTTACCAATAAGTGATAAAAATAATAAGCTTCTCAAATCTTATAAACATAGATTTTGGGACCTCCTTGAGATATTTGATGCTCTAAATCTGCAGGTGGTGCCATGTAAAATGAATAAGGAAGTTGACCAAATGCTCGCGCTTGGTTCATGAGCTTCTCTCCTGTTGAGGAATTTTTCAAAGGAAACACTCAACACATTAAGATGATGATTAGGAAAGCCATTCCAAATAACAATATAAGTGGCAAGTGTTTGACATGACGGTGACGTGAGATCATCCAGTTCATCTAGGATGAAGGCGAGTTCTCATCAAGCATGCAAGCTTCGACTTGCATGACATTTACCTATGGTGACCAAGTGATATAGTTGAAGACAAAAAAGTTTCCTAAAGGTTTGGTCACATTAGATCAAATGTTTAGCCCTGATGATGAGTTCAAGGGTTAAGAAAATTACATGCGTGTCACGTAAGAAGACTTCTCTCTAGTTACTATTGTGCGCGGAAAAGAGTTTTTCTCAATAAAGCTTGTGCACATGAGGAAAGGTAGATCTTCATATCCCTCTGTCAAAAATATAGTGATATCTTCTCATGGGAGTGTGAAGACCTCAAAGGTTTTTGATCCAAGTGTTTCTCAACACTCCATTGACCTTAATCTTGGTATCAATCCTGTCGAAAAAAGTAAGCGACCGAGTTAATCTAAAGATAGATCCCCTCATGAGAAATGAATTATCCAAACTCATTGAGGAAAAAATTATTTTTCCTATCAAATAATCTACCTAGGTCGTGAATCTAGTTCCAGTGGGAAAGAAGAACAGTTGAAATAAGAATTTGTGTTTATTTCGAGATATTTAAATAAGGCATCAATAAAGCATCATTATCCTTTACCTTCAATGGAGAAAATTATGTAGACTGTGGCTAGCGCGCAAAGATTCTTAATGTTAGATGGCTATTCAGGTTTCAATCAGATCTTGGTCAAGGAAGAGGATCAATTCAAAACAACGTTTACAACCAAATGGGGAACATATGAATATCAGAAAATGCCCTTTGGTTTGTCAAACACAGGTGTGACATTTCAGCGTGCTATGGATATTTCCTTCAAAGGTTAGATCAATGAGTTCATGTTGGTTTACCTTGATGACATCATTGTCTTCTCAAAGTAAAGCACGGATCATATGGCACACCTGGAGAAAGTATTTGAGAGATGTAGAAAGTATGAGGTGTCTCTTAACCCTAAGAAGTGCAATTTTGCGGTGGCGCAGGGAAAGCTTTTGGGCCATATGGTTTTGAGGATGCCATCACAATTGACCCGAGTGTATTTCTACCATCCTATCTCTTTCTTTATTGGCACACAAGAAGGCCATGCAATCCTTCCTCGGTGAGATCAATTTTGTTAAGCGTTTTATCCCTAACTTTGAGGACTTATTTGGCCCATCACCCTTATGCTCAAGAAGGTTATAGTTTTTAGATGGACAACAAAAGGAAAAGAAGGCTTCAACAAAATTAAGCAAGAGATTATTTGCGCATCAACACTCATCAACCAGATTACTCCAAGGATTTCATCCTTTATGCTTATGGCACTGATGCGAGTGTTGTTGTCCTAACACAAGAAAATGAACAAGAGCTGGAACAACTAGTGGCCTTCTTCAGCCAGACGTTGAAGGATTATGAATTAAAATATAGTCACGTGGAGAATAAGGTCTTCGTCATCATGCGCGTGCGCACAATAAATTCAAAATTATGCTCGCCACAAATCATATTAAGGTGCTAGTCTCTTACTCTTCTGGCAGAGACTTCATCATGGGAGCAGAAATTAGTGAGAAGAAAGCACGATGGGTGACCAAAATCATGGAATATGATGTGACTATAAAATCCACAAAGTCAGTACGAGGTAGCACGCTCTGCAAGTAGATCAAGGAGGATGCGCAGAATGAATCGAGACTTCATTATTTCTAGATGAAGATCTACGCACACAGGAGCATGAGAAAATTTCAGATCCATGCACGCACGAATAGATGAAGGACATGATTACATTCCTTTCCGAGGGCACATACCCTCTAGTTTAAATAAAGAAAAGAAAATACATATGAGGTTACAATCTATCCCTCAAGTTTTGATTGATGGACTTCTCTTCAAAAAGAACCTTGATGGCATGTTGTTAAGATGTATCAATGGCACGCAGACTAAAAAAGTGTTAGCAGAATTTCACGATGGATTCTCTGGTGGACACTTCTCTCAAAACCGCTGCAATGAAGATCATAATGGCAAGAATATTTTGGCTTACCTTGTTTTCCGATGCACAAAAGTAGGTCACAAAATGCAAAGAATGCACTTTCTTTGTAGGAAAGAAAATATTAGCGAGTGTTTCCTCCGGCCAATCCAAATAGATCAGCCTTTTGCACAATGGGGTCTTGACTTCATAGGCATGATCAATCCACCTTCAAGTGCTAGACACAAATGGGTGTTGAAAGCTAAGGATTACTTCACTATATGGACATAAGTTATCGTGCTTAAGGAATCAACCAAGTCAGTCATCCTTAACTTCCTCGAAGGTATAATCAAAAGGTTTGGTGTTCCTCAAACCATTATCTCTGATAATGCAAAATCCTTCTTTGGAACTAAAATTGCGATTGGGATCTAAATTTTGGCATTTATCTTAAAACATGTTCCAACTATTACCCCCAAGGCAATGGTCTGGCAGAGTCAATAAATAATAACTTGATCAGGATCATGAAGCACACAATGAATACCAGCCAAAGACAGTGGCGTATAAAGACCTGAGGTCTCGCGTGTGCTCTGGGTCGACAAAATCACAGTAAAAAATGAAATAGGAACTTCGCCTTACAAGAGTTTCTATGGAAAGGAGGTTACCCTTCCTTTGACGCTTGATTTAAAATCATTGGCGCTTTCCCAGCAGATAGAATTCGAAGGCGCAAACTATATGGAAATCAGAATGGTAGAGATGGTTAATCTTGAAGAGTTAAGAAACTCTTCCATGATCAAGCTAGAACAACATCAAAGCAAGCAACAAAGAAATGGTTTGACAAAAAGGCCAGCCTCAAAGTTTGAAATTGGGGAATTGGTGTTTAAATGGGATCTTGTGAGCTAAACCAGGTGTCATTCAAAGTTTGATGCACTTTGGAGTGGCCCATATATCATCAATTCATGTAAAGAAGCTAACTCTTTTGAGTTAACTCATCTTGATGGAGGCACACTGTAAATTTAGTAAATGGGATCTATCTCAAACCCTTCCATTAAGTTTGTTGCATCACTCTGTATATATTAGAGTAGTTTTAATTCCTCTAAGTGTATTGCACGCATATCGTTTGTTTGTACATAGTTCTTTCCTCTCACGTGCTTCCCATGCGCGCTTCTTGGTTGCTTCCAGGATGCAGATCTTCTTTCACCAGTTGCAAGATTCGAAATAGAGTTGAGAAATTATCTCTTCAAGTGACTATAGGGGTAGTTTCATGATTACATAATCAGACTCCATGCCCAGTGGATTTTCAAGGATACTGATCTCCTTCATCTAGAAAATAGATGGCCCCGAAAGTCACCAAAGCATTATCAAATAACTCTCCTAGTTATTTGGGTAACTTGTATACATATTATGGCTCTGAGCTATTCATTACTAGGTTACACGCGTTTAAGTTCACCTAACACATTTCTTTGGTCATAGTTTTTTTTTTTCCCTCCTTTTCCTCACATGCTCTTGCGCACTTCCCCTTCTTTCCTTCTCTTTTTCCTCTTTATTTCCATCTTCCCCTTACACACAAACTCATGTGCACATGCCTTCTTCTAGGAATCTATTCACCCCACTCTCACTTGGCACTTGCTCCAATCAGCCAAGTCCCAAGCCCTCCGTAGCGTCTCACCCATTACCTTGTAATAGTTACACCTTGACCATGCGTTATCCACTCACCTATTTGCCTCATTTCCCGCATGCGTCATGTGTGATTTCCTCCACACCTTCCTCTGTTTTCTTCCATGCACCATTCCCTCATGCCCTCCTTTGTGCCCTTATGTGCCATGTCATCTTCCTTGAGTGTGTTACGTGCAACCGGTCAAAGTGTGCCACCAGGGCACCAAATTATTGGAATAAATCAGTAAGTGACATGTGGCGAGAAATGAAAATATTTACACAATTGGCCATCTTTCTAGCCAATCCGTCGCGCCACATGTCTTATGTCCACTGCGTCGGCTCTAAAAAATTTCGACAAACGTATCTTCTACTCTACTACAAAGCTCCGATCAACATGCGCCTAGACTTGTCGAGAGACCTACTAACATTAGCTACAAGATACTAGATATTCAAATTCAAATCCTTGGTGGATACGGTAGGTCAAGAATGGAAAACATCACTCGAGCATTGATGAGCAGATCCGATTGCTCCAACCACCCGATTTAATCTAATTCGCCCTCCTTCCTTCTTTAACACGCCAAACAGGTTTGGAGAAGTGTATTTCATAGATCTCCAGGGTAGATTTACTGGTATTCAATGCTTCTTGTTGGTGGTTTCGTTTCAAATTTGGATTTTCCCTCCTTCTCCTCTTCTTCTATTCATTCATCTATAAATGTAAGAGCTAGTCTCATGTTTTATGTTAGACACTTTGGATCCTTACACATTTTGCTAAGGACTTTATTTTTGTATTTTAAGTTCGCAAACCTATAGATATCTGGCAATTTTGTGTATATGGATATCGGCCTCTTTTTCCATTATAACAACTTGTACATTTCTTGACCCACAAGACAACCATTTTTCATCAAGAGGATAGCCAAAACATTCGTTGCAAGATCATGATCATGCCTCCATGACCAAAATATCGACCTACACAATCTAAGGTTAGTTCTTCTCACTTTTTCATTTTTAAACCTAAAATATTGAAATGTTGAAAAGATTACCTAGGGGTGATTTTTAAAATTTATTATCTTAAATGAGTCTCTAGGGATGGCGTGAAAGAGGGATATGTGAGAACCGATATCGAAAAAATGCACCACAATGAAGTTGCACTCCGATGGTAACATCATAGCTCCAACATAATAAGCAAGATTCAAACAATGGAAAGAATATGCAAATAAGAAAATATGTATGTTCATGCTCATAGATCGGAAAAAATAAGTACAAATAGGGGTGTTGTGTAACCCCATGCGTGAACAAGGAAAGTAACTCCTATGACGCCATTGACGCATATGACGTGACTAACGCATATGATGCCACTAAAGGAGGAGTTACAATTCCAAATAAGGAATGTAACTCATATGACACACAGACTCGAATGACAATGACATATTCTATGACAGAATATGACACTTTTCATTTGACTCCCTAAGACCTATGACTCTCACAAGGTGAGATGACTCACCATGTGATGTGGATGATGACTAGGCAGGTCACACACACCAACACCCCCTTCATCGAATCGAGGTAGAGGTCATGGTAAGCCAAAATAGAAAAGAAGAATCCCCTAGAAAACTAAGAAAGATGTGTCAATGGGGCCCAAAAACTAAAGGCCTGATAAGGTGCCCATATACAAACAACATCTTTCTGGAAAGAAGAAGATGAGAAGAAGAGGGAGATGAGAGGGATGCAAAAGATGCCATGGACGGATTTGAACTCTGCAACTCTAAGAAGTCTCCAGAGAAGAATGTCAATGATGAGATCCTCTACCTCTAGACTAAAGAAGAGACATCTACATTGAAGCTGTGCCTACCCTTAGGAAGGATAAAAATGATGTGCTAGAAGTCTATCCACTCCGTGAAGTAAACCGAAGGCAATAACATGAAGAACTTTGAGTCTGGTCCATGAAAGTGTGACATAGGTCTAGCAAGCAAGTGTAAAGGAACCAAAGGTAAAGTCACAAGTGAAGAAGCTGTCATAGTATGAAGGGTGGAAAACTATAGAAATGATGTCCAACTGATGTGAAGGCAACAAAACATCCCCACAATAGAAAATGGATCCACAAGCAAGGATGGATCAATGAAGGTCTCCGAAAAAGTGGAAGTGGTAAGAGTCCTAGAAGGGGCACTCCCAACAATGGAGATGATGAACTCATCTCGAAATATGTGAGATAGATGAGGAACCTATAACACATCACAAGTGTAGTCTGTCAAAAATATGACAAAGGTCAAGAAGATACGCATCCCAATGAGGGGGCTCAACAAACAAAAGAGTGATGTCAGATAGGTATAAGTCATCCAATGAAGGTAGAGGAGTGAAAGGGTCCTCACACTTTGAAGGTGGAAAATATGCATGTGTGATGATTGTATGAGACTATATAGGAGACTCGCTTAATAGCTAATGAGATATGGGATGTGTCAACACTCTCGGAATAGTGAGAGGAGGAGAAGAGTCCTCTATAGTAATCTCGACATCAAACTAGGCACGCAATCCTCATCATTAGAAGTAGAACTAAGAGAGTGTGTGTCGGTGGAACTATCATCACATGAATAAATAGAGGAGACAACTAAATCAACAATGGCAAAAATGGTGGCAAGATGTGAAGGGTCTCCATAGAGGGACTGAAGAATGCTCTAGACACGGTGGGGTGGATCTAAGTCCGCCACGTGAAATGAGAGAAATCTGGAGACATGTATACTCATGTGACCAAAAACATGGTCGCAAGTGTTGATAAAATGGTCAGGAAGATGATGATCGGTGGAGCAAGAACTGGCCCAAGTAAGAAGTGTGAAAGACCTGTAGGCAAAGTAGTGTTCCATAGAAGCACATCATGCTTTGAATAGTTCTCTCTCCGGTAAGAAGTGACAGAGGTTGTAAAGTGATCCTATAATTCTCAAGTCTCGAAAGAGTACCCTCCATGATGTAGAATCAAAAGTGCAAGGTGCAAAAATTCAAGACGTCAGACTCAGCTGATAATGCGTCTGAGTGTAATACAACACCCATGAGTAATAGTGACCCCCCTAAGTGTGGCACTTTATAAAGTAGTGCATTTACAAAAATGACAATTTCATCACATAATGTGTGAAAAATCATGCAAATTTGACTAAAGAAGCGCTCAAAAACCAAGCGAGTCAAAAGTTATAGAAGAAAATGATTCCCACAACTGATGGAAAATGCCAATAAGCTTTGCAAACTGATTTAAAAAGTGCTCGAAATGGGTGCAAAGGGTGTCGTGTGGGTACTCGTTGGAAATGGCATTAAATTTTAGGTAGGTTTTATTTTGCTTATGAGGGGGGATTAGCCTCCTGCCAACCCTGGACCTCGCCCTCCATCTTCGACACTCGAAGGAAGGACATTCAAACAAAACAAATAAAGGCCCTAAATTATTACAATGCCATAAAAGGAATGTTTTTTCCTTAAAACATTAAAAATAGGATTGTTTAAACCACCTCACAACTCTAAAAGGGATGGTCCCAACTGAGGTGTCAAGCCATGGTGGAAGTTCACCGAGCCAGGGGCCTATGCCACGTGTAGGTTGTAGTCCGTTGCGTGTAATGCAAACCAAGCCGGAGTTAGCTTGTGCCAACGGCGGTGTGATCCCACATGTTTCCAAGGAGTGGTTGAGTGAGCAGGTGAGCTATGTAATGGACACGCAGAGCTGCAACCATGTAATCGCCAAGCAGAGGAGATCTAGGGGCATTTAGGGATTCCACGGGTTGGCGAGATATAGTTATGTTAAGGAGTGGTGAGACGGGGAAGTTTGTGAAGCCATTGTGAGTTAGATTCCCCTTGCGGGTACATTGTAATACATGTGCGAGTAACAAAGACCGAACATTTAAACAGTGAATCCAAGCCAAAAAATGTTAAGAGACCTATTTTATTATTTGCATATTCTTTCCATTGTTCAAATCTTGCTTATTGTGTTGGAACTACGATGTTAACATCGAGTGTAACTTCGCCATGGTGCATTGCTTCGATATCGTTTCTCACATATCCCATGCCTAAACAAGGAAAGTAACTCCTATGATGCCACCGATGCATATGGCGTGGTCGACGCATATGATGCCACCAACGAGGAGTTACAATTCCAAATAAGGAATGTAAATCCTTATGATGCACGGACGCAAATGACAATGACAGATTCTATAATAGAATCTAACACTTGTCATTTGACTCCCTAAGACCTATGACTCTCGCAGGGTGAGATGACTCACCACGTGATGTGGATGATGACTAGGTAGGTCACACACACCAAGGCACCCATAGGAAATATTTTATTTCATCTAAAATGGTCATTTTTTGCATTTTTGAGCACTTTTTAGGGATACGAACCCATTTGGAAAATTGGTCCAGGACCGCCGCCACTGTTCGGGGTGGCGGTCACGAGACCATTGCCCTACACCGGGTGGTGGTTTTGAAGCATGTAATGGTCAAAACCTAATTTCAACATGAATTATCTTGAGTTTTTAATACTTTGTCATTGTTTTGTTAAGCTTACTTCTTGAAATATGTTACTCATTTGCTCTTTTTCAATTTTTGGTCGATGCAAAAGAGTGTATTTGTTGGAGTCGTGAGAGGGAGTGTGATTGGTTTCCTAGTGGTGTTAGATCAGCCGACTCGGGATGAGGCGAGATACCCTCCAAAGAGTATGGATATGGAGGATTGCATGTTTGTCACATGTTCTCTTGTGAGTCACATATTGTGTTACTTATTTTCATATTAGGATGCAAACCGGAGCACTTTCCAGGTTTCCATGTGCAGGGGGTGAGTGGACTATCACCCTAGAGGATGTGTATCATATCCTAGGGCTTCAATACCCGGGAGGAGATTGACCCTCGAGATAGCATGATCCAGTGTCCTGTGATGACTCAGTGGGCCACTTATATGGGGGATCATGTGGTATCTTTCGGTTCGAATAAGGGAATGAATGTTCATTATATTGCCACTGCTCCTATTCCCATTATTCACAAAGCTATCATGGGTATCTTGGCCTCACGGTTGATCGGGGACAAGGGAGGTGACACTCTTCTTTATTTTGGTCCCCATTATCGCACAAATTGAGGGACATGGCCGTAAGTATTCCTAGGGAGTACAAATCCTTAGGACCACCTACCATGACTTATACATGGTCTTCAGGTTATAGGGGCACTCATTGATCCACCCCATACTATTTATGAGTTAGGTGTACGAGTGTATCACCCCCTATGGGAGAGGAGTGCAAGTGAAGGACCCGGGGCCGTCAGGAAGCTAGATGAATAGCTATGTCGGTTTTTGGATGCCACATTAGTCGGTCGATTACTTGACCACAGCAGAGACATGGTTTCACTCCCTATCAGGATATGTCAAGGTTGTGGGGGCAGGAGGCGGACATAGTGGTAGCTGCTCCAACCCGATTAGTTGGTTGACAAGGTAGGGAGAGTTGAGCTTCACCCATTTGGCCGAGTTCCTCGTGAGTTCGGACTCCCTTATATTGATATGATGCCTCAGGTGGCACCTCCGTACATGATTGTTCGGGAGGCCCGAAGGGGTCCTAGAGGACATATTGGTTAGATAGTGGTTACCCGGGAGGTTCCCATTGTAGTTCGGTGGGTGGTCCATGCTTGGCCGGGTGTTGGTACTCATTGAGCACCCTTACTCCAAATTGAGGTCACTCCTACTCACAATGGAGAGGAGGATGATCCCATTAACATAGACATCGGTTATTAGGATTTCATGGGATATGAGACCGAGGAGGATTAGGTTGGAGGGGATACATGTGATGAGGTACTAGGTGGTGAGGCTAGCAGGGCAGCATACATGGAGGAGGAGGAGAGTGACCCTGAGTGGCATGACACTCAAGATGTACTGAGAACGAAGTGAGAGGAGGTGAGCGTGGAGAGAGAGATATTAGTCTTAAAGGGACCACTTCCTCAAGATGGGAAGGGAGACGATGAGTCTATGATAGACAAAGACTTCACCTGCGGCTTTGGGAGGTTCCACAATTACCACCGGCGACCACATGACCCCACTTGTATGTCGGAAGATCCGATTATTTTGACACTCTTCTCTTGACTTTGTTAGTTGGAAATGTTAGTTGATATTTCTCATTTTTATTTTATTTTATTTTTTTAATTTTCTAACTTGTTGTTTCTTCTTCTTTTCTTGCTTGCATATTGACTTGCACATGAGTGGTGAGATCTCATTTGACAAGTGTGCATGGATACCACTATTCATCCCCTCGGGAAGACCCAAGCCGAGCCGACCAAGACTCAAAGCTAGCCACTAGTAGCTGGAAAAAATATTGATGTGTTTGCACCCATCGGGAGGGAAGAAGAGGTGATGGCCTCTCTTCGTACTTGGGTGGTCGGGTATGAGAAAATATAGCATTTGATGAGGAGTCATTCTCGCAGAAGACCACATCCAATGGTTGTCACCATGAGAACTCCCACTATTCATTTTATTCCCGTCACCATAGCCACAACAAGATTCCTAGATGCATCATGCACCATCTGATGAATCCCATAGGGATTGACAGGGCATTGGGCCTTTTATTACTTTGTTGCCATTTTGTCAGATGTTTTATGATTTTTTTATATATCTCATGCTCATTGCAAGCGTTTTGATTATACCTAACGTACGATGGCATTGTACTCAAACTTGATTCACCATGATATATACAGACTCTCTCTTTGGTTCGGGAATTCACGTATTCGAGTTGACTTATTTTATGGTTTTCTTCACATGTGTACTCTAGATGTTTAGAACTTTCATTTTTCTTAATTATTTTCAGAATGTATACAATGGATATGAATGCTAACATAATGATTTATTTTTGGATTTTGTAATGCTGATATATGATAATGCAAACACACTATGATGTTAAACTTTAGTTTCTCTAAGCAATTTTTGGTACTTCATGTTATTTTGGAAAACGTGGTGATAAAGTGATGTGATAGAAATATTGAACTTGCCCCACTCCTAACCCCATGCAACTAGTAAGATGTGAGGGCTCAACACCAAGAGCTAAGAGGGTGCAAGTCACAAAGATTTTTTGAATGGAAAATGATGAGAGAGAGAGAGACAAGAATTTGACAAAACCAAATTGAGAACCTACCACTTGACTCTATGCAAGTTTGCTACATAGTTTAAAATGTGAATTGCTTTCCAGTTTATCTAGACTTAGATCCGTAGATGGCCACTTGGTTGACAAAATATGGTTTTGAGGTTTTAAACTCTTTTTGGAATTTTGGACATCTAACTCACTTTGTTTTGATTTATGATTTCATTGTATTTGAATGAATTGCTTTAACTTTCTAATTTGTCAAAGAGACCCCCTACACCTTGCCCCATGCTACTAATAGGAAGCATGGGCTTATCACCATGGACAAGGTATAGGTGAGTAAGGGCACTTCCTTCCTTTCCCAACCCTACGCCACTAGTAAGAGACGCAGGCTCAACACTAAAGGTTAGTAGGGAAAATAAGTGTGTAAAATAAAAAAATTCATTGATTTGCAATTGACATGTTTAACTAGGCAAAATGTTTAGAATGTTCTTATTTCCAAAGAGATGTATATGGGATAAATGTGACACCATGAAGCTTCTAGAACAAACCGTAGACAAAGACACCTAATCTAGAAGAAACTATGAGTAGAACCAAGTATGCAGACCTTGGTATGGTTAATTTCAAAGCTTGTATTTCTTGTTTGAACTGATGAGATGATTTGGAACAGTTGGTGATATTGTGAAGATTTGAAGAGATATGATTTAAAATGTTTTGCCAATATTTTTAGAAGTTTTAGGAATTACTATGAGAATAAGTCCCTTGATCACAAATTTACGAAATGGAGGAGCAGATGAAAATGCAATGCGGATGCAAGTAATGTACATATGAAATGCAGATGAATCATGTGTAATACCTCTTTAGGTGAAGAGAGTTGACAGATTCACTAAACTCTTCACCTTCTAGTGTACACAGAGAAATGCCCCATTTTTGTAGTCTTCCATTACTCGATATGGGCCCAACCACCTGGGCCTGAACTTCCTACCTTCACCAAGTATTTTTTTCTATCTAGCTATCAAGTCTTAAAACCAGATCTCCCTCATATATTTCACGTTCGTAAACCCTCTTGTTATCTTTGTCGGTACATCCAATTAGCATAAGCTCGTGTCATTTCTCGATGTTAAACTTGGCCTCATCAAGACTCTCTAATTAAGAGAGTCACATTTCTCAATAGGCTTCTTCTCAAAAAAATACCTTGTAATGATATGTGGAGACTAGATATTTCAACTTCGAGGGGTAAAACTGCTTCTACACTGAATACTAATGAAAATGGGGTTGCCCCCATCGGTGTTCTTATCGATGTTCGATAGGTCCACAAGGCCGGATATAACTTTAAATGCCAATCGTGTTTGTTTTCCTTAACCATTTTAAGTAAAATGAATTTCAATGTTATATTTGTTACTCCAGCCTTTTCGTTGGTCTGAGGGTAATACAGAGAGGTTGTATGATGGTTTATCTTGAATTTCTCACATAACTCACGTACCTCGTCATTTTTGAAAGACATGCCATTGTATGAGATAATGACTTGCGGAACACTGTACCTACAAACAATCTGGTTTTGCATGAATGAACTTAGCGATCATGGAACCTAGTATGGTGGTAAGAGCCATGGCCTCTACCCATTCAATGAAAGTACTTAGTAGCCGTGATTATGAAGTTATGGTCGTCATCGATAGATGAAGGAGAAAAATTCCTATCAAATCTAGACCCCATGTAGAAAAGGGCGATGGCATTACGATTGGTTCAAATCCTATGCCAATATGTGGATATCATGGGATAACTCTTAGCATTTGTGGAACTCACGTATGAATTCTACTGCATCATGCTCTAATGTGGTCCAGAAGTATCCTAGATGATGTATCATCTAAGCAGTGGCGTGGCCTCCAAAATGACCTCCACATACTCCAGCATGTGATTCGTAAATAATATTTTTAGATTCTTCTTGATCAACACATATTAATAACATTCCATCAAAGGCTTTACGATAAAGCACTTGTTTTAGAATTATGTATTTATCGGTTATAATACGCAATTGTCTCCTTGGTTGAGATGTAACCCCTTCGGGGTACACCTTGTCTATGATGAAATTGATTATGTCAGTGTACCAAGGGCACACAAAGTGATTGGAGGCTTGATCTCCACATGGTATACACACTCATCTGGAAATTCTAAATCAACTAGATCACCTTCGTCTATTGGTTTATCCGTTAATCAATCTGTAATAATCTGTCCTTTTATAGACTTTTGATTAACGAAGGTCAACTCAAACTCACCCATTAGCGTTATAAAGTGTCCGACCCTTTTAGACAACGAACCTTGAATTAGATAAGTCCGCAAATGATCAGTTTTGATGATCACCCTTGTTTCTTGGTTCAACATATAATGTCTCAACCACTTGTTTGCAAACACTATAGCTAATAATTCTTTTTCTACTTGTGTGTAATGTGTCTCGTAATCAAGCAAATGTTTGACTGATGAAATAAACTACATGTTCACGCTTATCATCATCTTCCTGAGCTAACATGCAAGCTAGTGAGACATCTATTGCCCTTGAATATAGAATGAGGGGTTGATCTGACCTAGGAGGCATAAGTGTAGGCGACGAGAGTAAGAATCATTTTACTAATTCAAATGCCTCATTGCATTCTTTCATCCACTCAATGCAGCAATCCTTTTTTAGTAAATTGTTGATCGGATGAATAATGAAGGTTAGATTAGGGATAAACCTTCAGATTGCACCGAGTTTCCCAAGAAAATACCTTACACCAGATTCATTTGATGGTGGGGTCAACTCTAGTATTGCTTTCAGATTTTGGTTGGATCTACATCAATCCCTCATGAAGATAAGATGTATCCCAATAACTTGCCTCCAGTTACACCAAATACGTACTTTTTCTGGATTTAGCGTGACGTTTTACTTGATTAACCAAGAGAGAATTACACGAAGCACCTCAAGGTGATCGCACCACTTTTTAGCCTTGGCTAGGAGATCATCAACGTAAGACTCCACAATTTTTGAATAAGATCGTGAAAGATGTATGTCATGGAATGTTGGTAGCTTGCTCCGGCATTCTTGATCCCAAATGGCATGACTGCATAGCAATAGGTTCCCCAAGGAATTATGAAGGTTTCTATGGTCTAATCCTCCTTAGAAATTCAAATTTGGTTATATCCCAAAAATCCATCCATGAGAGACAACAACTCATAGCTAGTTGTCACATCAACAATGACATCAATGGAGGGAAGTGGGAAATCATCCTTGGGACATGCTTTGTTAATGTCCCGAAATTCAATACAAATACGGATTTTTCGTTCTTTTTGAGAACATGGATGATATTGGATACCCACTGGGAATAGTCAACCAGTTTGATGAACCCTACTTATAAGAGTTTCATCACTTCTTCTTTCACCATGAGAGCCACCTTTGGCTTCATAGGCCTTGACTTTGTTTAATTGGCTTGGCATCTGACCTTGTGACAAGATTATGTACTGCAACATCATAATAAATCCATGTCATCTCTTTGTAGTTAAATTCAAAAGCTTTCGAGTGTTCTTTGAGAATCTACATATGTATTTCTATTTCCTCTGGAGTTAGAGAGGATCCCAGCTTCAGGATTCTTGGTTCTTCCTCCATCCCGATGTTTATATCGATTGTTCCCTCGATTAAGGAGGAATTTATCTCCTAAAACTTAGGTAGGGCTGGAGGTAGCTCTAAATCCCCCTCTTCTCCTACCTCCTAAATTTCAAGATCCTTCCCGAGGAAGATTATATCATGGGATTTCTGAAATAGGAAGAAGAATGTGGGATTAGGGAGAAATCAACTTTTTGATGAGTGAGATGTAATTTTGCATAGGTGTTTAAATATTCAAAAATTTCCCTATCACTGTCAAAATGGTCTGAGATGACAGACTCGTTCTCAGCTTCTATACATGTCAACATCAAGGTTATCGGTATTTTACACACCAAAGGTTTAGCATGAACCGACACCGTGAAGTTTGTATCTTCTAACTCACTACTTGGAGTTAAGCAGGAAGCTGAGGTTGCTATAGAGTTTGCGTAAGAATATTTTTTTCACGAGGAATTGCTTCAATCGATATGAAGTCAAACCCCTTTGTTAGATTTAGCACTGTTGTTTTATAGAGTTGTAGATGCTCATCTCTAGTCTCATATACCTCAGATACTTGATTTACGACCAATTGTGATTCTCCTAATACTATGATATTACCAGCACCCATCCTTTTAGCTATGATGAGACCAAGAAGAAGGGCTTTGTATTCAGCCTGTTATTTGTACATTCAAAGTTTAACTTGAAGGTAAAAGGTAGAATCCTTCCCTCAGGAGAGGTAAGGATCACACCTGCCCCGGCACCAAAATGAAATCTGGCTCCATCAAAATGGAGAGTCCAATAGTTTCTTGGAAAAATGGATGTTGGATCATTCTTTGTATCTTCTTCCTTTGCCTTAGTTACTTCCACCATACAAACTTCATCTGCTAGAAGAGAACTAAGTCCCAGGGTATGTCCCATACCCATAGAATCGAATGGAGAATAGGTAAATCCTTCTCCAATAACTCAACATTTTTGTTGTGGTTCCTAAGGACATTGTCTCTATGATGATGGTTTCATCCTTGACTATTGGAATTCCTTCGATCAAACCTATGACTTCTAACTCTGTTATGGGTACTAACTTTTCTTCTGGTTTTGAACTAGTTGGCTTGTTAAGATGATTTGTTGGAAGCTCAAACTTAGAATGGACTCCTAGTTTCTTCTTCAAATTTTCTAAGTGTATATCGAAAGGTTTTGGGTCACCTTGCGCCACGAAGACTTTCCCTAAGTGCAGGAATATTACTTCCTGAAATAATGTGGAAGGGATTGCTTTCATGCGATGTATCCATGGGTGGCTGAGAATCATATTATAGTTGGTTTCTCGATCTATAATATAAAACTCAGTGAGAACCTTCTTGGGTCCTAATGTGACTGGAAACACTATGGTTCCTATCGAAGTTTCCTTGAGGCTATCATAGCCCCTTAGCGTGTTTTATGTTGAGGAGAAATTTGTTTCTCCATATCCTAGCTTTTGAAGAAAAAGAAGGGGACTATGTTAATTGTCCCCATCATCAACCACCACACATTTAAGGTAATTTTTATGGATATATACCTGTAAATGTAAGGTTGGGTCACCTTTACGTGTAATTTCAACATATGTCGGCATTTTACTTATGTCGAAAACAAACCCGGTATCCCTATCCGGCTACCTAGGAGGGTAGACATCAAATTCTACATGGTTTACTTGCGCTTCAGGAGGAGGAGTAATGTTGATCAAATGACCAAGGCCTAGTGCTTCTTAAAAAGTAGCTCTATGAGTAGGGGAGTTCTTTAGCATATCCAAGAAGGAAATGTGAGAAAAGGTCTTTGTCAAGTCATTGATTAAATCATATGCTCCTACTAGCTTTGAAAGCGTTTGTTGGATATCCTCTGCTATTGGTGGATAAATGGGTATCGGCTATGTGGAATAATCCTTAGTTCTGGTGGCGGCATTAATCTGAGGCTCAGTTTCTAGTTCGACCAATCCCATAATTTTTGTTTATTGACGACCATCCAAGGGAGGTGCCACTTGTGGGTTTGAAGAAGTTGAGGCTTCATGATCATTGGCTCCTATCACAATCCCTTTGTTTGGGCCATTGGGATCTATTCTACCGTATTTTGGGCGAGTAGGAGAGGATCATTAAATATCCTCAATGGTGTGTTTTGTGGAAAAACCGGTCTTGTATAAGTGTTTTACGTTGTTGTTGGGTTTACTAGAAACATGTCCACAAAGAGTTGTCTTTGATCTTCAGGAAAGCGTTGTAATAATTTCTTGCAATCATGGCATGTTCTAGCATCATGCCCATGAGACCCTATGAAAACCAAAATACAAATTGGATTATAGTCCCAAGGTCTTTGGTTCGTGTTTTTTGCGATCCAAAATTCCAATCATTGTTCATTTGTTGATTGTTATAATTAAAATTTGGGAACCCCCCCTTGATTTTGGAATTGGTTCGGATACCCACCTGGGTATTGATTAGGGCCTTGGGTTTGCACTTGTCTTGATTGTTGAGGTTGTTGTTGTTGTTGTTGTTGTTTGTTGAGGATGATTAAAATCCACAATGTTGATTGAAGGTGAAAATTTATTGTTTCTTTGATTATTTCCATTCGTATTATTGTTGTTATTATTGGTAGTGTTTGTATTGGAAGTGCTGCTAACATTAGGTTTCTTTGGCTGATCGGTAACACCGTTAGTCGTAACCCCATGATTCTTGTTAAGGACCTTTGGTCCCTGATTATTGTTTACGTTGTTGGGGTAACCGGAGTTACCTTGATTAGGAGTGACTAACCTCCCATTTTTTCCATAGGTCTTACGACCATTGTCTATGGCTACTTGGTCAATTCACAGAGCGCCCTCTGGCACCTCTTCGTAAATCCTTAGTGGAAATTTTTAAACTTCTTCCTTTATTTCTCTATTGAGAGAGTGAAGGAACAAAACACAAAGCTCCATTTGATCCATGTTTGGGATACTCGCAGAGGAATAGAGGACATGTCGCCACCTTTTAATAAAGTGGGCGGAGGACTCATTGTGTTCTTGTTTGATCTAAAGGAATTATCTTATTCCTGTACGTAGAAGTTTGTTCATAGCAAAGGCTTTAATGAACTCGGATACGATTTTCTTGAAGGAATTTATCGAAGCCTCTAGTATCTTATAATACCAGTCAAGAGCGATACCTTCTAGCGTCTTAGGGAAAATATTTGTAAATAATTGCATCCCATGGGAGCAGATATTGAATGGCCGTCGCATAGGCTTTGATATGTGTGTTGGGATCTCCCTCCCTTTGAACTTCGGCAGATCAAGAAAGGGTATTGGGAGCATGATTTTCCGTATGGAGAAGTCTAGAGGGTCCTTAAGGTACTCGGAATAGGTCCCCATTGCGTACATTTCAACCATTGAAGATCCTTGTTGGGGAGGTGGAGGTTGTATCGGTTGTTGAAATGGTGCAAAATATATGCATGTGTTGGGGTATAGGGAATCCCCTGTGGCTGACCATATGGACTGGATAAGTGTACATATCCCCTATGGTGATTTATAGTACATGTGCATGTAGGGGGGTTGAATGTTTTGATATGGAGCTGAAGGCATGAAGCGGGAAAGCGTCACATTTCCGGTTGGTATAACATTTGATAACGCACTTCCAACTAGTGTTTGTTGTGGATATCCATATGTGGTGTGGGGGCATACCTAAGGTGCCCATCCCGGTTAGAAAATCTCAAGGACTTGGAGCATTCATATAAACTAGAGGAGTTTACACAGTGGGGGTTTTTCCATAATTTTGTGGATAGTGAGAGACTTTTTCTTGCCCAATATATGAATTTTACGTGTTTTGGGAAAGCTCTAATTATTTAACTTTATCTACTAACACCGAGATGACATCTCCCGTTGATGGGACCGTATTTTCTTTGGTGTTTGTTGTTGAACTTTTGGAGGTTGTTGAGGAGTGTGATATCCTACTATGAATTTTTCACTATTTTGCCACCCCTTATTAGTGATGTTTTCTGTTGTTAGTGGGGTAGTGTTATTGTTTTGGAGCAAGACATCAACATGCCCTTGCAACCTGTCAAAATCTTGGTTTATATTCTGGAAGCATTGTTCACTTCTAGCATATTGTGCTAAGTAATCCTCATCTAGAGGTGGGAGTTGGTCTAACTGCATGCTAATGGGTTGTCTAAACAAAACCGAGGAGATGAACCTACCTCCGTGAAATTCATGTTGTTAGAGCTTGACTACTCAAGAGGATGTGTTTGTGTGATTTGGTCAAGCTCCTCAATCCATACGGAGGAACCAACATTGACTCCTTAAGGAAGAGGGTTTTGTGCTTGAGCAAGTTGAATAGTTATCTACCCATGTAGAGAGTGAAGGTGATTGTTGTTGTCTATTTGTTTGATAGTTGTATATGTCGAAACCCAAAGGGGTCTGATCGTATTCATCGTATCCCGACATATTCAAGGGGTATAAGAATACTTGAGAATAATGGGAAAGAGGAAGATGGATGAAGAAAGTGGAAATGTTTAGAGACTAGCTCTTCACGTTGGGTTCACCAATTTTGTATGAAATAAAATCAACGTGACCTTCTCCGCACTTTGAGACCTCTCGATGTCCTGTCGAGACATCTAGTGTAGAATGGAAATGGGTGTGTGTGTGTGTGTGTGTGTGTGTGTTAAAATGAGAAATCTAATGAGGCAACCTTATATCTTCAACACGTAATATTGGGATTTGAAAATATAGGGCAAAGAAAGCCTCCCTAACTTGAAGTGGCGTAATGGAACGATCGGATATAATGGCCACTGGAGACTCTAATCAATGTCGAGCTCTATTAAGACCCTATCTACTAGTTGTGGAATATGCGGAGAATGACCTACGGATGCCTCGTATAAATTTCCAAACAAGGTCATGGAATTGAAAATGAGAGGCATGATAAACCACAAGATCTATGGGAGGTTTTCTAGTCTAGTCCAGAAAGCCTTATCCTGATCGGCTGCTATGTTTAACACTAAAAATTTTGTAATAATGTCAGGTGGGAGTGGTGATGATCTAAATACTAATGCACATGAACTGGTGTCAATGTTTAACTAGTCAATAGGCACGTTGGGTTTCAGGACCTGGGGATCACAACCATGAACTTGTGGCAGTTGCGGCCTTTGTATGGTCATACGTGTGATCAAGCCTTGTTGCAAGGAGTAGTCCAATAATCGTAGGCCTTTTTAGCTGCAATTTTTAACCGAGTAATTGTTCTATTTTTTAGAGTAACTTGCGGTATGAGTAAAACTATCAAACGTAAACTCGTGTCAATGTTGTTTATCAATTCAGGCCCGTTAGGTTGTGGGACCAATGAATCACAATTGAACTTCTTTTCTTGTTGCGGACCTTGGATGGTCATGTGTAATTGGATTGAGCTAATTTTGGTAAAACAAGCTAACTATCAAATGAAATTTAAACTATGTTTTTGGTATTTTCACAGCATATTTGAACAAAACAATGAAAGTAAACTAATCTAACAAAAGTAAATATTTTTATCTTTTCTAAGATTTTTAACAATACTTATAATCTACTTGATTGAAATTAAATACAAATAATTAGCTGGTCATAGCTAATTAATTGTTCAAGCATGTGAATCTAAACCTAAAACAACTGAACTAATTTAATCAAAATCCCCTTTAAACCCTACCTCAGAGGTAGAGAACAAATCATAACCCTAGAAGAGCTATTGTTCTCCACAACTTCCCCGGTAATGTCAAAGAGCAAACTTTCTAATGATTTGATCTACTTGTGATTACTTGATTAATTGAAATGAACAATTTTCTACTCTATTTGATATGAACTTGCAATGAATAATTCAAAATTGATAACTTGAACAAATGAAGCAAACAAATAACTAATTCCAACCTGGATAAGCAAGAGCTTTGGAAAATCTGATTGTATTATTCTTTTCCCCTCATTATCCTTTCTTTCTTTGTGTGTTCAAATGAGTCCAATGAATTGGGAATGTAAAGGCAAGCAGTAGGAGAAGGTGCTTGAGCAATGGAAGCTTCAAGGCGATCCGGTCAGTAATGCAAGTAGAAGAGATATATCACAAAAGATATGACCTTGGCTATGCAATTCCTAGTAATATTTTGGAAATAATACTATGCAAGATACACAAAAATTCTCAGGCCATTTACTTGAATACAAGCATTGAATATATAGGAATTGGTTGGGATGTGCCTTCATGCACAAGGCAACCTTAGAGTGCCAAATTATTGGGTGAAGAGGTAGTTCAACTAATTAAATCTATTTAAAAATAGAAGAGGGAGGGAAAACCATGCAAACAATACTATTTTTAGGTAATTTGGTTCACAAACGCATCCTAAAAGTCAAGTTAAGTGAAGTGTCGCATGTTAAAAACACGCATGAAAAAATATTGAAAATTCGCATAGGACCTGTCACCCCTACGCAGGGCGACGGTCTTGACACTAAAGGCCAAAACATGCATAAAAAGACACAGAAAGCTAGAAAAAGTGTGGGAAAGATAAGTACAAGCATATAGGTGATAAATATACATTGCGGATGAGCTTAGGAACTCAAACACCTTCTGAAAGGACATGAATCATCACTGGGGACTTTTGTAACCATTTTCTGACAATGTAGCACATGCAAAATCGGGTGCGTAAAGTAACCTCCTCCTCTTATTGTGATATCATTAAGAAACCATATAGAAAACTAGCCTTGTTATTGTATCCTAATAAAAACAAGTTCCTAAGAGCCAAGGAGCTTTTAAATTTTTCACACAATCATGGGGTGTTCTCTCCGATAATACCAAAATGGCTACCTATGACGCCATGAGAAAAAACCAACAAGGACACAACCCCAACTTCCTCGAACCGTATTTTGCAGGCATAACTCCACCTTCCTCCATATGTAATGACATTCTAATTCAGGCATTCGATGATTCCTAAATGTCCAATCCTACTACACCCCAGTAATCCTCGATCCTTGGATATAGGGAGACACCGTTACTTGGCTTCCATTTATAACGATAGAGATATTTGTAAATTCATGTTATAACCTATAAATCCGTATACATTTAAAATTTTTGGAAACACAAAGGGAACTTTGGTTCATCTATGTTATTAGTATTTAAAGAGTGTATTCAATGAAAAGATTCATCTCGCTTTCAGAGGCGAGAACATTCAAAGAGAGTCATCACAATTTGATGCCTTTCATCTACTAATATTTTGAAGGAGGGAAATTACATATATCCAAGAACAATTTTGTAGAAAGGCATGTTACCCAATATAACTATCTTCATTTTTCCATTCCATGGGAACTATTTCACTCATTGTAATGTTTTATGTCTTACCCATTCTTATTAGCAATGACAAAGAGTATTGATCATTTTGTTTCCCGGAATGAATAATTCTTTTAGTTGCGAGTGTCGAGAATGAAGGTTTCATTCAAATAATAGAGCTTGATATGTTAAGTGCTTGTGTAAGGTTGATTCTTACTATCAACAAGACTAATATGGCTTCCCACTTCTCTGTCAATGTAATCATTGTACCTTGAAAAATTAAAACTTTTGCAGTGCTACTTAGTAACAAGTGAAAAAACATGGTGAGATCAATACATTGTGGAGGTCAGGAAAATGTGTCACAAGGTTTAAAACATGTGGTTTTTTTCCAACTTCCAATGGATCATCTCGGCTTGCATAATACCACATGGAAATATGAGAAATGTGAAATTTGTTTTGAAAGGTAAAGACGGTGAAAGTGAGATTGAGAAAGAAAACGGTAGCTCTTAGCACTAAAAAAACTATGCCAACATGTTCGGGTGGCCTGGTAAATGCTTGTGGAGGCTTCTTTTCGGTGTGTCGACGGTGTCGTTGCTTCTAGGCTAGTTCATCTAGATGTAGTCCCTTAAGAGCCCGGAGGCCAAAAAATGCTATAAATTCGAGGGTGATTTTTCGCACTCGTGGCACCTAGACATGTCACATTTGATCCTACACCTCTATGTCAGGACCCTATAAAAATATTATCTCGATTTTCTCCATATCCTTTCAATTCTCTCGATGTTATTGTTTGCAAAAGCACAAAATAGTGTGGTTTGAGTCAGTGTAAGGTTGTCAAATGCAATATTTTGCAAGAGGTGGCTCTTGGGACCAAATGGAATGTTCCAACATGTCCATGTGGCCTATTAAATGATTGTTGATTCTTTTTTTTGATGTCAGACGATGTCATTTCTTCCGGGATACTTCGTCTAAATGTAGTCCCTTAAGAGCCCAGAGACCAAACAACGTTGTAACTTCAACGGGTGATATATTTGTTTTCGTGGGACATAGAGACCTCTCGTTTGATCCTACACCTCCATGTCAGGGAGCCTATATAAAATCATATCTCAGTTTTCTACATTTCCTTTCGATTCTACATGTGTTCTATTGTTTATAAAAGTGTAAAATAGTGTAGTTTGAGTTAGTGTAAGGTTGTCAAACGCTATATTTTGAAAACAGAAACTCTTGGGAGCAAACCTTCTATGCCAAAACATCTATATTTCCTAATTAATGCTAGTGGAGGCTTCATTTTGGTTCCCTATGCTCCCCGTGCTTCCAGGCGTAGTCCCTTAAGAGCTCTGAGACCAAAAATCCATTTAACTTCAACAGGTGATTTCTCAGACTCCGTGGAACCTAGAGATGTCCCATCAAATCCTAAACCTCCACCTAGAGAACCTATACAAAATCCTATGACGGTTTTTTCCATATCCTTTTGGTTCTCTTATTGTCCTATTGTTTACAAATGCACCAAATAGTGTAGTTTGAGTCAGTGTAAGGCATTTAGACGCAATATTTTACAAATGCTATCTCGTGGTACCAAAATTTCTTCCCAACACATTTTAATGGCCTATTTAACACTATTTAGGTTTCATTTTAGTTCCCTACGCTCCCGTGCTTCCAGTGCTATCTCGTCCAGGTGTAGTCCCTTAAGAGCCCTGAGACCAAAAAACCGTATAAATTTGACACGTGATTACTGGACTCTATGGCACCTAGAAACATCTCATCAAATCCTACACCTCCACATAGGGACCCCTTACAAAATCCTATCTCATTTTTTTACATCTCATTTTGTTTCTCTCGTTGTCCTATTTTTGCAAACGCATGAAGTAGTGGTCGAAATAGTATTGAGAACAAGTAGTGTTATAAAAAGCAAATGAGATGGGATGGGAAAATATAAAACTATTATTTTCACACTAATTTTGGAGATGATAGAGGAAGGTATCTTGATGCTTCATGCAAAATTTCAGGTCAAATTTAGGTCATTTGTTCAAGTTATGTCAAAGTCTGGGCACAGTCCCTTAAGAGCCCTAAGACCAAAAAGTCATTTAACTTCGACGGGTGATTTCTCAGGCTTGCCCGTGGCACCTAGATATGTCTCGTTATATCATACACATCCACCTAGGGAACCTCTCAAAATATTGTGCCAGTTTTTCCATCTACTTTTGGTGCTCTCACTGTCCTATTGTTTGCAAATGCACCGAATAGTTGTTTGAGTCTGTGTAAGGTTGTCAGAAGCAATATTTTGCAAATAGAATCTCATGGGACCAAACTTCTATGCCAACACATCTAGATGGTGTGGAAAATGCTATTGGAGGATTCTTTTTTCTTCCCTACACTCCCCGTGCTTCCGGACTATCTCGTTCGGCATAGTCCCTTTAGAGCCCTGAGACCAAAAAAAGTGTATAACTTCGACACGTGATTACTCGGACTCGTGGCACCTAAATACGTCCCGTAAAATCTTAAACCTCTACATAGGGACCCTATGCAAAAAAAAAAAAAAAAATCTTTGTTTTTTCCATATCATTTCATTTCTCTTGTTGTCCTATTGTTTGCAACACGTGAAATAGTGATCGAAATAGTATTGAGAACAAACAAAGTGTTCATAGCATGCAAATGAGATGGGATAATAAAATTTAGACCTATCCTTTTACACTAATTTGGGAGATGATAAAGGAAGGTTTCCTAATGATTCATGCAAAATTTAAGGTCAAATTTAGGTCATTTTTTTAAGTTATGTCAAATTTAGGCGCATTCCTTAAGAGCCCTAAGACCAAAAAATCATATAACTTCGACAAGTGATTTCTTGGACTCCGTGGCACCTATACACGTCTCATCAGATCCTACACCTCCACCTAAGGACCCTCTATGAAATTCTATTCTGATTTATTCCATCTCCTTTACAAAGGTGCTCTCGTTGTTTTATTGTTTGCAAACGCACCAAATAGTGTAATTTGAGTAAGTGTAAGGTTTGCATACACTATATTTTGCAAAAGGAAGCTCGTGGGACCAAACCATCTATGCCAACATGTTTGAATGGCTTGGTGAAACTAGTGGAGGATTCCTTTTGTTTCCTATGCTCCCTGTGCTTTCGGGCCACCTCATCGGCGTAGTCTTTTAAGAGCCCTGAGACTAAAAAACCATATAATTTCGATGAGTGATTTCTAGGACTCGTGGAACCTAGACATGTCCTGTCAAATCTTATAAATCTACTAGGTACCCTCTACAAAATCCTATCTCGGTTTTCTCCATCTCCTTTCGGTTCTCCGATGTTATATTGTTTGCAAAAGCAAAAAATAGTGCAGTTTGAGTCAATGTAAGGCTCCCATACGCTATATTTTACAAACGGAAGCTCATGGGAAAAAACTATCTACATGGACACATACGGAGGGCCTAATGAACACTAGTGGAGGATTATTTTTTGTTCCCTTTTCTCCCGTTTTCGGGCTATCTCTGTCCGAGCGTAGTCCTTTAAGAGCCCTGAGACCAAAAAACCATATAATTTTTTAACGCGTGATTACTCGTAATCCGTGGCACCTAGATATGTCCCATAAGATCCTAAACCTTCACGTAAGGACCCTCTAAAAATACTATATTGTTTTTTCCATCTCTCATTTCATTTCTGTCATTGTCTTATTGTTTGCAACGTGTGAAATAGTGGTTAGAAATAGTTTTGAGAACAAATAGTGTTTTACCATGCAAATGAGATGGGATAGAAAAATGTAGACTGTTATTTCTCACACCGATTTAAGAGATGATGGAGGAAGGTTTCTTGATGCATCATGTAAAATTTCAGGTCAAAGTTATGTCATTTGTTCAAGTTATGTCAAAGTCTATAGTCCCTTAAGAGCCCTGAGACCAAAAGATCGTATAACTTTGATGGGTGATTTATCGACTCCGTGACACCTAGACATGTCTCGTCAGATCATAAACCTTTTACTAGGTACCCTCTAGGAAATCCTATCTTGGTTTATTCCATATCCTTTCGGCGCTCTCGTTGTCGTATTGTTTTGCAAACACGTCGAATAGTGCGGTTTGAGTCGATGTAAGGTTGTCGGTGTTATATTTTGCAAACGGAAGCTCATGGGACCAAACTATCTATGCCAACACATTTGTATGGCTTAGTTAATGCTAGTGGAGGATTAATTTTGATTCCCTATGCTCCTTATGCTTAGGGCTATAGGGCATAGTCTCTTAAGATCCCTGAGACTAAAAAATTATATAACTTCAACGGGTGATTTCTCATACTCTGTGGTACCTAGACATGTCCCATTAGATCCTACACCTCCATCTAAGGACTCTCTACAAAATCCTATCTCAGTTTTCTTCATCTCTTTTTGGTTCTCCCAGTGTTCTATTGTTTACAAAAGCACAAAATAGTGTAGTTTGAGTCAGTATAAGGCTGCTAGACTTTATATTTTACAAATGGAAGCTCATATGACCAAACCCTCTATGCCAACACATATGGATGGCTTAATGAATGCTATTCGAGGCTTCATTTCAGTTCTTTATGCTCCCCGTGCTTTCGGGCTATCTCATCTCATGCGTAGTCCCTTAAGATCCCCGAGACCAAAAATCATTTAACTTCAACGGTGATCTCGAACTTTGTGGCACCTAGAGATGTCTCGCCGATCCTACACCTCTACCTAGGGAACCTATACAAAATCCTATGTTGCTTTTTCCATCTCTTTTCAATTTTCTCGTTGTGCTATTGTTTGCAAATGCACCGAATAGTGCAGCTTGATTTAGTAAGTGTAAAGGTGCTCAAAGTGAAGGAATGCATTTAATAAGTAATTCCAGAAAAAATTGTTTTCTTTTTTGTTAATTCCCACTAAAACTAACCTTGTTATTGTATCTTGATAACAACAAGTTCCTAATAATCGAGGAGATTTTAAACTTATCACACAAGCATGGGGAGTTCTCTCCGATAATACCAAAAAGGCTACCTATGACACCATGAGAAAAAACCAACAAGGGAACAACCCCACCTTCCACCAACCGAATTCCACAGGCACTACCACTGCCATTGGCATTTCCAACAATCTAAAAGGGAATAATTCTTCAAGTGTGGATTCCTTTCTTGAAACTTCCATATTCGATGACCACGACTGATCCAAACTTAAACAAAAACAAGACCAAGAACATGACCTAGACTGGCAATTTGAGAGGATTTCTAAGGTTCAATTTTATTTTCCAAGATGCATTACTCCAATGTTTGAGAATGTTTCTCTAGATGCAATGACATTTAATTCAGACACTTGATGACCTCTAAATCTGTATGCATTTCAAGTTGTTTGGAAATCACATCACACCCTTCTCTAGCCTTGATGACTACCCCTATATTTTTGAAAGAATTTTTGAAATCATCCATGGGTTTATCATAGAAGGAATTATCAATGAATGGAAGGTCACTAAGCCATAGGCTAGCTGACCCTCATTCAAAACTAAACAAGAAATAACAAAAGCTCATGGGACCAAACCAACCTGCGCCAACATGTTGGGATGGCCTAGTGAATTCTAGTGGAGGTGTCATTGCGGTGTGTCGACGGATGTCATTTCCTTGGGCTACTTCATCCGGGCGTAGTCCCTTAAGATCCCTGAGACCAAAAAAGGATATAACTTTGTCGAGTAATATCTCAAATTTGTTGCACCGGAGAGGTATCATCAAATTCTACACCTTTGCTTTGGTACCCTTGATTTAAAGCTTATATATATTTTGTCCATATCCATTCTCTCCTTTCACTATCCTATTATATGTAAAAGCATTGAATAGTCCATCTAAGTCGTGTAAGGTTGTTCATCGTCAATCATGTGAATAATATAGGTGGTTCATCCAATATAGGTTGTGAAATGATAATTTTTGTTTATTGTTCCTTTCTAATATTTAATTTCTCTTATCTTCACTTGGCTTTGAGAATAATAAATTATCTGGCATGACAGTGTCAACTACATGAAGGTGGAAGTTTTTTTGGCACCACTAACCTACATAAACATGTTAGTAAGCAATTAAATAGAATTTTAAATCATAGTCGAGTCGATTCAATGTAAGGTTGTTCATTGTCAATCATGTGAATAATATAGGTGGTTCATACAATATAGGTGGTGAAATGAGAATTTTTGTTTATTTTTCCTTTCTAATATTTAATTTCTCTTATCTTCACTTGGATTTGAGAATAATACATTATCTACTAATAAGGCGATTACAACCACATGAAGGTGGAAGTTTTTTTGGCACCACTAACTTACATAAACATGTTAGTAAGAAATTAAATAGAATTTTAAATCATAGTCCGAGTTTGAGTCAGTGTAAGGTTGTTCATTGTCAATCACGTGAATAATATAGGTGGTTCATACAATATAGGTGGTGAAATGAGAATTTTTGTTTATTGTTCCTTTCTAATATTTAATTTCTCTTAATCTTCACTTGGCTTCGAGAATAATAAATTATCTACTAACAGTGCCAACCACATAAAGGTGGAAGTTTTTTTGGCACCACTAACTTACATAAACATGTTAGTAAGCAATTAAATAGAATTTTAAATCATAGTCCAGTCTGAGTCAGTGTAAGGTTGTTCATTGTCAATCACGTGAATAATATAGGTGGTTCATACAATATAGGTGGTGAAATGAGAATTTTTGTTTATTGTTCCTTTCTAATATTCAATCTTCTCTTAAATTTCACAACCACATAAAGGTGGAGTTTTTTAATAAATTATCATGTTAGTAAGCAATTAAATAGAATTTTAAATCATAGTCCAAAGTCGAGTCTGTAAGGTTGTTCATTGTCAATCATGTGAATAATATACCACAATGAAGGTGGAAGAATTTTTGTTTTTGCACCAATATTTAACTTAACCTATCGAGAATAAACATGTTAGTAAGCAATTAAATAGAATTTTTGGCACCACTAATCATAAACATGTTAGTAAGCAATTAAATAGAATTTAAATCATAAATCATTAAATTAAATATTCAAATTAAATTCATGAAGAACATACCTTTACAAATTCAATCCAATGAACCGCAAGGATCAACTCTACTCTTGATAGTAGCAAGAATTTCTTCATGATCTGATTCACAAACCTTCCACATATTCTTGTTTAATGGCCTACCTCGATATTTGATCAATTTAATATTTTTGCAAGAACAAATATTAATAATGAAGTATCTTTCGATGTACTTCATAGTCTTCAAACAACCAAGTGTTTGATTTTTTGATAGGATATCATCGAAGCCAAGTTCCAATGACTACCATTGACCCAGTGGGATACTCAAGGTCTTCACCATCAATGACTTTGGAAGTCAATTTTTCCCTCTACACAATGAGACAATAAGTATTATGTTCCCTCTTCGTCAAATTCTGTTGCAATAACTACAAAAACGTGCCCTACATCACAAAGTAAAACTCAATTCAAATTTAAAACACATTAATATTTGACCATTTAATAATTTATAAATCTAAAACATGGCATGTACATATATGTACCTTGTTGCACTAAATCAGAGACTTGGTCAAAGTCAGGTGATGTTGTCATTTGATCTGAAGACACTGCAAGTTGTAATGCTCATGGAACTTGATGTGTTTCAAGTGGAATAAGAGGTCTACAAGTCCATTCATCCACTCATTGTTATGACTCACATTGATTCCACGCAAAATCAATTCATTATATACAAAAATATGTCATGCACCTAGTATAAATAGTCCAAGCATTTACATTTGAACTACGAAATGAGTGCATATCACTTGATCCCGCAACTATCATACAATCTTCAAATCTTTTCATATGTTGTTCCTCTATCAACAAAAATATCTACGAAATGTTGATCTCTCTTGAGATTCATCACCCATGTTATTGGCACACCAATCAACAATATTTTTACATCTGTAAATTTAGCACCATCCATGAACTTTAACTCTTATCCTGCAAGTTCTCTTTTCACACATGCTCCTACACCATCATGATCTCATTTTCCATGCCTTGCCTCAATAAAACTCCAAATATGATGTACATTTTTTTCTTTGCTCATCCTACTTAGCTAATAAAACATTCGTGCATTCTTGAATTGTGATGTGCGTAATTGTCCGAACAAAAGTAATATTGATTAAAACTAATGTTCCTCTCACTCAAGTTCACATAAAACACCTAGAAACACCCGTGCACATATTTTATAGAATGTGTTGATCATCACTGATGTAGAAATGATACTCTCTTAATATTTTGATCTTGCCCAATGCTTTCTGGAGAGTGCATGAATGTTATATGCACAAAAATAGCAACTTACACGAGTTATAATATTGAGACTAAACCTTCATTTATGGTTACAATGTGTAATTCTCTAAAATTTAACTATTGAAACAATAGTACCAAGTGGTATGTGTCCTTGCTTAACTTGAATTGTTCATCCAACCATCGAGCTCTATGTGTGTGCCTTACATACTAATAAACAATTTCATCCGAATTTGACCATATCTTCGATA
Source organism: Taxus wallichiana var. yunnanensis (assembly GCA_018340775.1). NCBI lineage: Eukaryota > Viridiplantae > Streptophyta > Pinopsida > Cupressales > Taxaceae > Taxus > Taxus wallichiana. The sequence goes on from CM031242.1 coordinate 974,861,034, forward strand.
CGAGTAATTATTTTTTAACAAGCTCACACCTCTTAGATTCTTTTCCATCTTTTAATTGATATGCCATCGATTTATATTTGCTAAACCAACCAATTATTTTCCTATTGAATTTTTTCCCTCCTCATGGATACAACTTTTCGGATTCGGCAAGCCACCACATATGTTGCATGTTCCATCCAAACATGCTTTGTTATAAAAAAAATTGTCTAGTTGATTTTTCACAAAATATTGTCGGAATCCTTGAAAATTTTGTGGGATATTTAATCCACGCTCCTACAACATGGTGTTAGTATGTAAAATAGGATGTTATTTGACAAAAATATCATAATGCAATGAAAATTCAACATGATGCCTGTAACAACAAGTGGTACATGAGTGATTGATTTTCACATAAAAGGGTTTGTTCATTTTAAATAATCTTTGGCTAATTTTAATTTTGATTTTCATTCTTAAACTTAGAGAACAATTGTGTTTGAGTCACATATAAGAAATTTTTTGCACATGATTCACAATTACGAGAACTTATTCTTCTTTTTATTGTATCTCTTCTATTCTGTGACACCCTTATGTTCTCATTCCAAAATTTTACAATTAATTCTTTTAGAATATCATATGTATTCTTGTCTTTCCATGGGAGTCTGCTAGAGAAATCCCAATAGTCAGTGTTATTGACTAACTCAAGACTTTTATGTCTCTATTGCTTTCATTAGTATTTTTATGTTTAGCTTCAAAGCACTACTTGTTTTTCTAATCAATCGTTTATTAAATATTTTATCACTTACTATACAATTAGTAAATGCACATCGTATAGCATTACTATCTTTGGTGCTTCTTTTGCCACCTATAGTTTGGTATGTTTTATGTATATGTTTTCAATAATTGACACATTTTGATCAAAGAACATTAGATGTTCTTAACCCTGTGGTCTTCTTATAAGTCTCATCTTGATTAATTTCATCAATGTAACAAACAATTGACATATTTGTGTGTCATTTAAATTCTCAAATTAATTATCCCAAATTCCACTAGCTTTTCTTCTCACATTTCTTTCAGACATTATGTTAGGCATTGGTTTTATAATGTTTTCATCAATTTCAATTAAGTGAATTGGTTTTCTTCACAAAATGGAAGGAGTTGTTCTTAGAGGTGAAGATTCATTAACAAGGTTAATTTCTTCATTCAATGTTTCCATACAAATTTCGGATTAACATTTGGATTCTCAAGTAAAGGTTCAACATTTGGATTCATATCAATTTCTTCATCCATACCAACATTATCATTCAATTCAATATCAATATTCATTGCAAAATCATTATTCTTTACATTTTCATTATGTATTTCATTCTCATTTTCTAAAACATTAGGTACATTTTATATAGCATATGTACCTTATCATACACGAAGTTTTCGCATTCTCTTCAATTTCTTTATCCTCATCTCTTCCAATTACTCGGTGTCTTGTTCTGACTTTCCTCTTGTTCATAGATCTACTTTTATCACCCATGATTACAAAAATTAAACTAGTGGGGTAGGGACAAAATGAACTACTAAAAATCATATAAGAATTTACAGAATCTCAAAACCAAATGGAATGGAGGCGTAAATCTCGTGAAAGAGATGAAAGGGACGTTGGGGACCACAATATATAAACAAATCATAACACGTACGTTTATGTTTTTCCCCTTTTCCAAACCATGCCTCAAGGCTTGGGATCCAGTTTGGATCCCCAAGCCTGAGGCATGGACCTACACAAACACAAAAAACTACATGTTTTTGCAGGAAAATACAAAAACCAACTTCCGCCATGATAAATCAACATCAAATGATTGATTCATTTAAAAAAATTATACCACGATGTAGAGCAGAGTTTCTTCTTTGTATAAATATAATTTTTCAATTTTTCTAACAAATATAAGGTTTCCATATTATTTATTTTCTAACTATGTCTTTTTATAGCTATTTTTTAAAGTTTAAACATGTCTATCTTTTGTCATGTATCTTTTTTTTGACTCATCGAAATTGAATAAAAAAATTAGGAACAAACTAGGACTAATTCTATACATATTAAAAAAAATAATTTTCGATATTTTTGAGGTAGTTAGGGGACGCACGGTCGGAGCTCCGTTATTTTTCAAAACTTGAAAACTTGAAATTTTTGTACTTGAAAAATCATTTTTTTAAAATACTCGCTAACAAAATCTAAAAAAGTATAGCACAAACTAGATGCTCTTATCTATCTTAATACCAAAGGGTTTTCAAAAATACTAAATAGTGCTCAAAAAATGGTGGGGGCATGAAAGTCACTCTATTATGTTTTTTAACAAAAACATGAGAACATGTTGGTATTTTAGTTATTTGACCCACTTAAACTCATTCGTTTTAAATAAAATTTAGTAGCTTAGAAACTAGACTCAAAACGTTACGATTCATGTTTATACAACATCTTCCAATTTTGAGTGTAACTATTTCAAAAAAATCATAAAATTTGAATTTTTTATTTTTCAGAAAAATGCGTCCACTTAAGACCCCCTTTTGGCCCCCCAACTTGGTGCACTTACCCTAGTAGTTTTTTGTAATTTCAACCCTTGTGGTTTTTGGATAGTTAGAAGATATGTAATTGTAAGGTGTTTTTTTCTTATGCGTATCATGAGACACTTTAAAGACAATGATATGTGTAATGGATTGTTGTTGTGTGTTTTCACAATGGAAAATTTTATATTGAAAACATGACAACTTTATCCTAGTGTCATTTGTTTTTCTTGTAAACCCTCCCGAGTGCTCCTCCAGATCAGTTCATTCTCTATGTTAGCCCTATCCCTATCTTATAAGTGCTCATATGTATTGTAATAACATTTCCGTGTGTTTGAAATGTGAATACAAGATCATGAAATTCTTCTGATGTAACACTTCTCAAGGTAAATTCTTCAATGAGCCTAGAAGGGCTATTTTTAGCCTTTCTAAGACAAGTGTGCACCCCCCAGAGAAAATTTGAAGGCCTAAATTCATTGAGAATTGGTATTGAGGAGCTAAGAACATTGTTCAAGTGGTTTAGGAATATTTATGGAAGATTTGAAGGTTTGGGAACAAGTTAGTGAAAGCGGGTTTTTGAAGGTGGAGGAGCTTGTAGTTCAAAATTATTGGAGCGTGTATGGAGGAGGAAAGGATAAAATGACTAGCCACAAGGTTATGCGGATTCAAGTATGAAGCCAACAAGAATGTGTAAACACAAAATACTCCAAAATCATAGATGTTTAAAGAAAAAGCCTCAAATCCCATGCATTACTCAAGATCAAAGAGTGTACAAATAGGAGTGGGGTGTGTAACTCTCCCACAAATGTAGTTGTCAAGAGGTGGGAGTTACATTCCAGGAATAGCTGGTCAAATGTAACTCCTATGATGCTCTATGACACGTGTAAGACCATAATGACACCCTAGGACACCTAAGTTTGTGTCAACAGAATGGTCATCACATGAAGCAAAAAGAGAAGACTGCTGCCGAGAGCTACTAGAAGGCCAAGGTGAAGTAATGTGGCACTCAACGGAAGAAAAAGTGTAGGGAGAGTGTCATCAACTAAGAAATCAAGATGCGAGGGAGCACAAGGGGAAATGGTCACATCTATCTCAAAGAAAGGGTCTCCAATGGAACATGAGTGTAAAGAGTGAATGGAAGTATGAACATGGTCAAAAATGAGCTTTGTAGTGGCAGCAATAGTGTGAGTGGTCTCAAAAAAAGGTCTTGATGTGGACGGTCAACAAGGGACCCAGAATGAAACAGAATAGAGGAACACTGGCAGTGGAAGGGATGTGAGAAGGGGAGAATCCATGGCGCAAGAGTGGTATAGGGAAGCGTTGCTCTTAGATGGTGAAGGAGTATCACCATGCAACTGTCGGATAATGGACTAGGTAGTGAAAGAGCACTAAGTATGTTGGAAAAATGTCAAATATCCCTAGAAACTATAAGACCGAGAATTCCATAGACCTCGTCATTATAGTTAAACCACTCATCCTTCTATCAAGGCTCAAGAGGCTCAAGAACAAGACCATGGAGGTAGGGCAAGAAATCATTCACAAAGTGCGGTTTCTAATGATGTCTTTCTTCCATGTCAAATAGTTCTCATAATCAAGCATAACAATAGAATGATGAAATCCATAGTGTGGATAAACTCCCAAAAAGATCCCAGATGACACTTTATAACTTAGTGTGAAAAAGTACAAGCCCAAACAAGTAGTGCAATAACCTCCGAATATGAAACTTTATAAAATAGTCCATTTACAAAAATGATAATGACGTCACGTAGTGTGCAAAAATCATGCAACATTGACTAAAGAAGCGTAAAAATGAGCAATCTGGTCAAAAGTTATAGCAAAAAAATATTCTCCCAATTCATGGAAAAAGTCAATAAGCCCTACAAACAAATTTAAAAGTTCCTCAAATGCATTCAAAGGGTTTCATATGGGTATTCGTTGGAAACAACATCAAATTTTAGATAGGTTTTTTTTTTTGCGAGGGGGTTAGCCTCTCCCGCCAACCCTGACCTCACCCTCCATCTTCGAACGTGCGTAAGAAGGGCATAGATTAACAAGCAAAAAGGCCCTAAAATTATTACAATGCCAATGAAATAAATGTTTTTTACCTTAAAAATTAAAGGGATGGGCATGAGCTAAGGAAATGTTGGTTGAGCCGCTAAGTGCACTCGTCGAGTCAATGGGCGAGTTGATCCCGAGTTAACTCTCGGGTGTGAGGTTGTGCAAATGGTTGAGCTAATGCACACGAGTCGGATTTGGATTGAGTGACCTTCAACCAAGTTATGCAAGGCTCGCAAATTATAATGGTTGAGTTGGGCTTGCCAATGTCGCCGATTCAAAGTGGTAAGAGGACTAACTAGTTGATCGGGGGTGATGCCACATGCCAAATTGAGTGGTTCGATCTTTGGTTGAGTTTATTGTCGAGTTGTGTCACTTTGAAGCCACGCACGTCGGGTGAGTTAAGCGGTAGGATAACGGCCACGTGAAGATTACCGTAGGCGAGATGTAGCCCAAGCAGAGTAAGGGCATGGTCCCATGGAAGGGGGCTCCTTAAATATCTCGGTGGTCTTTGAGATATAATTTAGGAGCATTTTAGCAGCTTTTAAGGTCCCGTGATTTTTATTGGTTTGCTCAATAATACCCGATGAGATATTATAGCATACCATTGGATATTTATGGTTATTTTTTGGAAAATAAAATCATATTTCTCTCTAAAATTACCAAAAATTAATGGACGGGAATGCATATTACATTCTATCAACCCTAAACATTAGGGGAAACTCCTAGCCCCCCCTCTCTAGTCACCTCTTAAGTTTAGGGGGCTAAAAAAGGGGAGCTCCTATTTTTTAGGCCTAGATTCTATTATTTCTCGTAGCTAGCTTTAAAAATAAGCATGGGACCTTCTTCTACAAAAAAATAGGAGCCCAAGCCCCTCCATAGGACCATGCCCTAACAAACGGGTTTTTCTATGTAGAGAAGCAATGAGGAGCCAAGTTCACATGTCACACAATGGAAGAAACCGATTATGTGAAGGAACCAATGTGTAGAGCTATGTGGGAATGGTCGAGACATTGAAACGAGCTCATGCTCGAATAGATGAAGCAAACAAACAACGTACCCATTCTCGTATCCAACTAATTTGAGTTACACAAGATCAAGGCATGATGAGGAGTATTCCACGTAGTAAGGCCGAGTATCGGGGTGAATGCACAATGAGTGAATGAGCCAACGATCAAATATTGAGTTGATATCCAATGCAGAGTTGAGGAAGCTATGTGGAATGGATGCATGGAGTTGAAACAACACAGGGGCTCACCCAAAGCAAAGATCACACTGTAGAGTTGAATACAAATGCAATAGCGACCATGCAAAAATTAAGACACCAAAAACCAAACGGTCAACCAAAACACAAGCATGAGTAATGAGATCAAGTTGAGTTACATCACTGCAGAGTCGAGTAAGCCTACCAAACATGAGCCGAAGACAAGGAAAGCGAGCCAAAACATCCACATGGCCCGAGCTAATAAATGAACCATCGAGCCAAACAAAACTTGAGTCATGTTGCTTGAGAGACGAGCTATCTGGAGCAATGACTAATGCAAAAACATGAGTGAGCACAAAACACAAACCAACAAGTTGTCCAATGTAAAAATGTTTAAACCACGAACCATGTATGAGCGAACGAATGAGAACGACCAACAGAGATAAAACCCAAGCTTCAAGACCAAATGCACATAGGATTGAGAGGATAAATGTTTTCGCATAAATCTTGTTGACAAACCCAAAAGTAAACCATGACAACGAAAAAGTGCCAACGTTTTTCGATCCTCATGTTGTGATACCATATCAAGCATGTGCAAGGAGGAAAGGAGAAGACAACTGCAAATTCAAGTATGAAGCCAATAAGAACATGCAAACACAAAATACTCCAAAACTAAGAGATGTGCAAGGAAAAATCCTCAAATCCCATGCATTGCTCAAGATCAAAGAGTGTACAAATAGGAGTGGGGTGTGTAACTCTCCCACAAATGTAGTCGTCAAGAGGTGGTAGTTACATTCCCGAATATTCGGTCAAATGTAACTCTTATGACGCTTTATGATGCATGTAAGACCATAATGACACCCTAGGACACCTAAGCATGATGAATCACCTATGTGGAGGAATTCCATGTACATAAAATAAATACATGGAAAATAACCTACACCAACAAAAATACCACCGAGCTTCGAAAGTGATTCCAGGAGCCCAAGAATGAGTTGGAGGTTAACCAAATTACCATTAGAAATATGATTCAATTCTCTAAATGATGGTGCTTTCATATTTTTCACAACGTCAAGGCACTTCCTTCCCAAGTCTATTTTTGGCGAGACACAACATGTGGTCCCAAGAAAAAAAAGGCTATTTTTTTAGGGAGTTGCAAGAAAAATTAGATCGTTGGATCTATCCCATTCTTCTCAAAATGATTTTTGGAGTCAAATTCATATAAAGAAGTGCTAAAAATAATTTTGGATGCTCCTAAAACTTTCGTCATGTCTTTGTCAAGGTAAGCTTCCGAGACTTAGCTAATTTCATGAGTGGACACATGTCATCACTAGATGATGGCGCACTTTTGTGTTCCATTTCTCCCATCCCCTTCGAGACAAAAAGAAAGACACAAAAATGTTCCCATGCCGAGTTAAGCCCCTCGAATCATCATATGACCCTGATGAAGCCCAAAGTTGCCAATTAAACCCCTTCTCACCTATCTTAGCTCTTCCCATCACACAATCATGAAGTGACACTTGTCACTCCCAAGTGAGATCACACTTTTTCTCTGTCCTTGGGACGGTTGGGACACAAGAATGCACCCCATGCCCAAGTTAGCTCGTGATTCATCATGTGACCCAGGAAGGCTCCACATGCCAATTTTCAGACCCCCTCTCCTCTCCACCTTGCCAAATTAGCTTCTACCACTTGTCACTTATAAGTGAGGGCACATTTTTCTAATCCATTTGTCCTATCCCCTTGGGACAATTGGGACACAAAAATGTGCCCATGTCCAACCCTTTCCCAAGTTCACCATGTGACCCAATTTTAGCCCCCCCGAAGTTTTTTTAGTGTCTTTTCTCTCTCCTTCGCCAAGCAATCATGGTCCGCCACTTGTCAAGCTGAGGTGAGGGTGCATATTTCTACCCCATATGTCCCATCCCCTTGGGACAATTGGGATAGTAAAATTCACCCATGTCCAAGAAGATGTAAAAAAACAAAAAAAAAGTGTAAATATGCTAGCTTTCGTACTTCCTTCCATGTGCGTGCAAGAGAGATGTTCTAGAAGAATTTTCAAAACCCATTCAAATGCATTGCCCCTTCATTTTCCCTTGATAACCCCATGAATGTTGTTGCAAAGCATCCATTAAACATGTAAATGTTTCAAACACCATATCAAATTTCTCTCGTAATACCCATAGTTGCCAAAATGAGGATTTTTCACTATCGAACAAAGGAATTGATCGTACCAAGGTTTGAGATGATTTTTCTTCTCCAAAGCATCTCTATGATATATAAAGCTTAGTGACTCCATTAATGGTTTTCATAGCAACTTCAGACCTAAAACCTCACCACAAAAACAAATTTATTTTCAAGCATTATGGCGGGTGAAGCACGGTGAAATTTGGAGCACAAGATTGCGACGAAGAGTTGAATCTAAAAATAATGTTTCTATTGCAAACCGAGGTCATTTTTATCACTTACTAAAAATAGCATATTTTATGCCCCTACACATGCTAAAAATAATAAGTCCCTCAATTTACAAATTTGGATCACCACAACAGTTTGAAATGGTGCAAAATGAAAGGCGGTGCAAAATTCTCAATTTTCCCAAAATAACAGGTATGGAAAAAGTATGTGCTAAAAATAAAAAGTGGCTAAAAATAGCAATGCATCACCAACATAGGGAAATTGGTATGTGCCAAAAGGTTCAAGAGGTCACATTTGAGCAAAACAAATGATATGTCCCAAAATAGTAGGTCTTAGTCTTACCTGTTAAAAATAGAAAGTCTCTATTTTGAATGCCAAAATTTTTAGATAGCTACATTTTCACTCATCTTTCCAATTTTTGGACTCTTCACAGAGTTATGGGATGATTTCCTAGCTCAAAAAAAAAAATGAAACCTCCATTTGGGTTTTGAAACATCATCTTGAGCTCAATTGTGTCCAGAAGCAAGGCAAAGCATCGCAAGGTGCAACAGGTAAAACCCAAGAAGATTTTATAATCGAAGAGATTATAAAGATGTCAAGAACTTAATTAATTCATCGATAAGAGGATCCACAATCATCTCTCAATGAGTTGGTTGGGGTGCTCAATGAGCTAAGTGATTTGAGCTCGGTAAGTTGATTTGAGCTCGATGAACCGAGTGAGTCGACAAGGTAGGTGGCTTGAAATGGTTGATTTGATTGAGCTAGCCAAGAAAAGTGAGCTAGGAATGAGCTCACATCTCTCAAATCAGTAAAGGAAAAGTTTGTAATCTTGCAACACATCGTGCAAAATAGGATACAGGTATCAAGAAGTTTGAGCATTGTGAATGATAATTGTGAAAACCTAAGGAATAAGAGAGTGATCATCACTCTCATTATGAGACCATGAATCCATCATCATGGGTGATGTTCATTTTCATTTAGAGCTCACATTGTGATGTCTTGAAATTGTAGTGCCCCGCCTTAGGACACCGGAAACCACACCAAAATGTAACTAATTTTTTTAAAGTGAACATTTAATACTAATGTTGCTAAATCGATCCCGCTAATAAATTATTTTATATAATTTGATTGACCCAAATTAATTAATTACTTGCCTAATTTCTAATTTAATTATTTATTTATTTCCACTATCTTGGTTTACCCTACTAAACATTTGTTAAGGTCACTTGGGAAGTTTACACCCCTTTTTAATTAATTAGTTTTCCCCCTTTTAATTAATTTGCCCACACCCTCCTTTAATTTATTTCTCATTCCCATTAAATTCCCATGACTTAAAGTGTGTAGGTTTAATGTGAGCCCTAGGATCAATCTAATCTTGGCCCTTGATTTGAATCTTGCCCTAAAGTTTCCCTAACACAACTTTATCTTTTCTTTTCTCTCCATTTGGTTTTATTTTGTTTCTTTTCCTTTCCTTTCTTGTTTGTGCAGGTTGATTGATGAGCCATGGAAGCTTGGTTTCATGGAGTTTTATTTTTGATAAGAAGTCTCATTATTATATTATGTATATATTTTTTTTGTGTAAACTTTCTTACCCAAAATCCTTGGTTGTTGGGTATGTAGAATACCCACAAATTTTCTTTTGTAAAAAGAAAGGCAAAACTACACATGTATATATATGTGTGTGTGTGTATATATGTATATGTATATAAACATATAATATATATTTATAAACATATATATATATATATATAATCATATATATATTATATGCATTGATATATATTTCGGATAATATATATATATATTTTGGTAGAGGGATTCTTGTGAAGATGTGGATATATTGGGGAAGGGGGAGTTGGGTGTATTTACAAACCCAGGTGTATCGAAAATCCCCACATTTCATTTTTTTGCGTTTGAGGAAACAATCTTTCCAGAATGGGACCTGGCGGTTTTGGTGAGAAGGGTCTGTGTGAAGATTGGAGGTTGGGAATTTATTTTTATTAATAAACATTAATGGATTATTATAATATATATATATATATAATTTATATTATTTGTTATATTAAACTTTATAATAATCTATTATATATATTTATATATATATATATATATATATATATATATATATATATATATTAATATATATATATGATATAATTTGTTTTAGAATATTACAATAAAATATTTACTGTAATAATATATATTAAATAATGAATAATTTCTTAGAACATATTACAGTTATATAATAATATAGAATATATTTTAATATATTTATATCATATTTTATGAGAAGAAAATTGTTACAAGTTGTGAAATAATAAAATTTGGGTTGTTACCTACGTGAACTATGCAACTTGATAATTATTTTTTGAACAAATCTAGATTAAAAAGATTTACTATGTTACTTCTTTATGAGAAAAGAAATGATGTAGCAAGGAATTTCAAATAAGAAAAGAGGCTTGAAGTATGTCTAAAAATTAGCAAGGAAGAACACATATTCAAATCTGATTTCCTAATAAGAACAAATCATTAAGTTTCACATGGGAAAGAAACAAAACTAATCTCATTCCATTCAATAATGTTTCCAAAATTTACAAGAAAAGATACATTGCAAGAAGGATAATGTTTCCATACAATGTTAATCTTAAAGCTCCATGTTGGACTAACTTTCTTTTCAAATGTAATGCTAAATGAATATTTCATATTTTCAAACAAGAAGGATATCCAACAAGAATATCACATTTTCTTTTGGGAGTTTTTAACATCACATTTTTGCATTTTTTTGTGTGTAAAAACATACTTCCAATATATAATACTTTCTTTTCAAAATGGAGTTCCAACAATTTCATATTAAAGGAAACATCTATTTTGCAAGATTTATTTTCCAAGGAGCTTAAGCTCACAAATATAACATAATTCCATAATATTTAAAATACTCAAGAAACCACATTACAAAGTATCTTTCTAAGATTGATGGAAGGTTTCACAACAAATGTGACACTAGTTTACAAGCAATCCCAAATCACAAAATGAGAACTTTTACATGACAAAGAATCTTCCCAAATAGCCATACCCAAGAGATTACAATGAGAGTAATGTTCACCAAAAATTTAAGAAAACAATGAGGAACCATGATATCAAGAAACTCAACCATCTCCATACTTGAGCTCCAACTTTGAGTGCCTTTCAAGGAAATCAACACAAGGAGAAAAATGATTGTTTTACCACCCAACCTATAAGCATCATTACATGTCTTTCCAAAGGTTGGAAGACATGCTAGCCTCCCCAAGCCCATGGGAGAAAGAGATAGCTTCCACAAATGTGCACAAGATTTAAGGAGACATAAACAACAACACATTCACATATAAGACAAGTCTATGCACTAAAGAAAACACAACATTTAGCAAACAAAATAAAGGAGGAGAAAACCATATTCATCCTCACAAATGGGGAAGAGAAGATGAGATACCCAAAAGTGTCAAAGGTGTGGTCCAACCATAGGATGCACACTAACAATTTTCTTCACAACCTCCTTATTCCTCCAAGACAACAAACCCTCCTTATTGCTCCACCCATTCACCTAAATCCTTCTTGGGAGGATTTTCAAACCCATTGGGTTTCCTCTCCAAGAATGGGGAAGGGGTTCAAACCATATGAACCACTTCCCACCTCAAACCATATGAGGGAGTGAAAAGAACCTACATGGCTTGCCCATCAAGCCATGAGGTTTAAGAGGGAAAATCCCTCTCTTCCCCCATAAAACTCCAAAATCCATCAAGCCATATGATGGATGGAGAAAATGAAAATAAACATACCCAAAGCAATATAAAAACATGCAACAAAACACACATTTCAACTATAAGCAAAGCTAAGATCTAACATGACATAAAACATAGAATGAGATCAAAGCCTACCTCCAAAAGCTCTCCAACACTCTAAGTTTTCCCACTTCCTTATCCAAGCAAACTCTAGCTCCAAAAAGTCTCCAAGCACCAAGCAAAAGCCCAAAAAAAGTTTTCTTTCTCCCCATGAGGGAGAATTTGAAGAAAAGTCCAACAAACTTCCTCACCAATGAGGGGTGACATGTGTCACCCCTCTCTTCCCTCCAAGTCAAAGATTCCCAAAATAAGAAGAAGAAAAGATAAATTCACTTTAAACATTCTCCTCCTAAATTGCCCAAAAAGAAAATAAAACAAGTTTGTGCAACTTTTTACAAAACACACATACCAATCCATCTTACATGGATGGGGACAAAAGAGAGGCAAAATGGAAGGAAACTCTTTTTATGCCTTGAAATTAAGCTTACCTACCTAATAGGTAGGGTCCAAGGGCTTATTTTCATGCTAAGTGAACTCCCAAAACTAAAAGGGGTCACTTAAAATGCCATAAATAGCCCAATTTCAGGTTTGGCACATTTGGGCACAAGTGTAGAGGATGTGGGGCCCACTCAAGGGTACACATGTGACCCTAATCCTCTCTAATTAACACACACTTACCTAAATACAAAACTTAATGCAAGTGGGGACCATTAAGTCCCCAAACCTAGTTTACTTAACAAAATAAACAACCTAATCACAATTAATTTTACATGACATACAACATTACAAATGAGGGTCACTCATGGTGCCCAAATAATGAAATCAAACACTAGGGCCTCAAATAGCTAACATGGTTAGGACTTAGCCACATGAGCCGTTTGTGCACAATTTGCATATCCGCCACGAAATTCACGTTCTCCCTGTGACCTATCACCTGCACACTCAATGCACACATTAAATGCACTTGTCCAATACAGTGTAAATCAACTACTCAATAAGCGATCAATGAAATATATGATATCATAACATCATCATGGACTCGTAAATGAGAACATGCACAATTTCATACCATTCACCATGTGTTAGCCATTGCAATAAATATAAATGACATACATCCATGCTATCATGTGTTCTCATCAATAATCAAATAATCTATATCATCAAGACATGCGACTAAACTATGCATCCATCATATATCAATTAGGCCCAAATAACATAGCAATATGTTAGTATCCACATTATCAACTAAAATGTACCAACATACTAATCAAGTCAAATTGGCACTACGCGCCCAAATCACCATACATGTCCATGAAGATCAAATAACATAATGTAATGTCCAAAATATATCAAATCCTGTCAAATCATGTCTATGAATAAAGAAGTCAACAGATATTTGAGGCTATAAAAATGTGGGCACCACGAAATAGTGTTCTAAACACGCATTCGACAATCCAAGGTGTCAAAGAAGCAATCTTTGTTAGCAAAGCATAACGGTGTTGCGAGAGGATCATCATGGGTCAGGTTTTCATCTTCAACTTCTTCAAAGTGGATCTTCATCGAAGGTGGAGGCATCTTCATCCATGCTTTGGAGCATTTCTTCTTTCCTCTCCTCTCTCATTCTTTCTCCTCTTCTCTCCCCCCTTTTTAATTCTTCGTTGTAAGCAATCATGACTTTTTGTCTTATTCATTAAAGTGAGTATGAAATATTTGTGTGATGTAAAAGTCTCTTTTGTAATTATAAAAGGGGACTTATTTTGTGTTTCCTAAGGTCATTTGAAAAGTCACTTGTAATGGGAATATGAAAAGTCGTGTGGGGGGTAGATGAAGAGATGGATTGTAAAGCTATAAATTGAGAGAGCCTCCTCATTTCAAAGGATGGTTAATCTTGTTTACTAGTGCCCATACTCTCTAGAAACAAGTGATCAAGGTTCTTTTATTTCTCTATAGATGTTTTCCTTTTTCCTTGCATTGTACAACTTTGTCAATATGTCAATAAAGAAAAGAGTTTCATGTTTTTCTGGATGAGTGAATAAGTGAAATTTTGTGTTCATGGTTTCATTTTGTCTTGATATAACTAGCAAGGTTGTGTGATTCTTTCTAATTTTGTATGTTAATATTTTTGGTTTATCCTTGCAAGAATCGAGTTTTCCTACTTGTAGTATTAATCACTCCTAATTTCCCAATCTCACTTTCCCAACTTCCTAGCAAATCTCTCCCTTGCACAAATTGCAAGAATTTTTCGCAGGTGCAGTGGAGTGTGCCTGTTGGATCCCCGGCCTCCTAACCAACCACAAAGTTTAATATTTGTTTAAACACAATAATGGAGTGGCTCATTCAAGCAGAGGGGCCTAATCGCAAAGCGTTAGTGGAAATCCACTAATTTGTCCCATCGACAAATTATTTTGCCAACGTGGACCTAGTATCCCATGGTAACGGTTTCATGCACATTTGTGATTAGGGAATCTTTTCAGCTAGCCAACATAAAATGGGCTTTACTATTTTGCTATTTTATATTTTTACGACTCAAGGCGTTTGATTGCACAAAATTTAGTTTGTTAGATAAGGCGAAGACATGAATGGAAATTTGGAAATAAAAAGGTGGGAATCAAATACTTGCATGTTCTACACCCATTGCAATTCTTAGATTGTTCCTACCAAAATAATATATGTTATTTGTGTTCCACATCATTGTCTCCATCTCGCTTACATTTTTCATGTGAGTGCAATTTGCACTTAAAGGGGTCAAAATAAAAAATGGGGAAAATCTAATAGGTTTCAAGTTCAAAACCCAATCGCCCGAATACAACAAACCCTTTTCCTTATTCACAACTTCAGAAGAAATGATGCTCATGTCCTTCATCCATGGGAGCTATCGATACTTTAATTGGCAGGGAGAAAAATCATTCTCGACATGCACCAAAGGTTTTTGGTAGCTACAAGCGGGACCACCATCATAAAATATGCTTTGTTATTGTCTTTTTCTAACATAAGGCTATTGATTGGATGAAGTTTAATTTGTTAGATAAGACAAAGATGTGAATGGAAAGTTGGAAATAAAAAGGTAGGAATTAAATATTTGCATGTCCCATGCCTATATTCCAAGGCTCATAAGGTCCTTACCCAAAAACTATCTATTATATGTGCTTCATTTAATTCGTCTCAATGTCACTTGCATTATTCACATTATTGCAATTTGTGTTTAATGGGGCCAAAATAAAAAGGGGACAATCCAATAGGTTCAAGGTTCAAACCCAACCACGTTGCTTCCTTTTTGTAAAATTTTGTAGGCCCCCTTTTTCAATTTTAAGCTCAAGTAATTGCATGGAAACATGGGATGCATGAACAATAATTGATAATTGAGCCCCTCCAACGGTTGGTCATATCGGCGACAAGTAGATTTTTGTTGCTAATCAAATGTTTCCCTCCGATGGTTGGTCTTATCGGCGACAAGTAGATTTCTCGCTGCGATTTTCTATTTTTTATTTTATTTGGTTTTTCAACGTTGTCATTAATTGGACAACGTTTAACTTGGCAAATAAGATGTAGACATGAATGGAAAGCAAGGAACAAAAAGGTGCAAATTAAAAATCTAAATGTCACGCACTTATTCTATGGCTCATATCATTCATGTCTGAATAAAATTTGTTATATATGCTCCACTTAAATAGTCTTAATCTCACTCACATTATTCACGTGAGTGTAATTTACACTTAAACCAACTAAAAATGAAAAAAAAATCAACAAGTTTGAGGTCAAAACCTAAATGTTCTAGCATATCACCTAAGTTGGTAAATAAATCTTACTTTAGCAAGCATGTAGGCACATTAAATATGGTAAAGTGCTTCGCAAGTTTTGTTCAGGCAAGTGAAAAGCCATTCCAAACGGCCCACAAAGTAACCATATCTCACCATTGTTTTATTCAAATCATCAATTTGGGTAGTACATGGCATATAATTGTCAAATGTTTGTTGCAACACAAGCAAATGTCCATGCATGGTCCACCAAGCATGCATGGACATTTCCTACCCCTTTTCCTTTAATAGGAAAGCGGTGTTTAAAAAATTGACAAAGTGTTAACAAATGAAAGACGGGATGAATTTATTGAAGGAGCGAACAAATTTAAGCGAAACATGCTACCGATCGACGCCACCACCAAATCTGAAAACAAGAAAACATTCTTGCACAAATCAGCAGATTGATGAAAATTTCCTGTCAAATCTTCTTGTTGCTCAGATGACGTTACGAGAATGAAACAATGACATGGGACAATGAAAATGTCGATGAAGTGTCGAGACGAAGTGAATAATGAGGTCCATGTGGATGTCATGGATAAGAATACACAACTCGGCTCGATTCCAAGTAGAATATGCACGTTTTCAAAGATGAATACAGTAATTCTTTGATTTTCTATTTTCAATTTTTAGTGTTTATACCTTTGTTTGGATCTGGTTGGTCTTGATTTCAATTGTTTTCTATTGCTTTCAATGATTTTTCCTTCAATTTTTTTCTAATTTGAGTTGCAAAATCTTGGACGAGGTCATAGGGAGTCTTCAAGCAAGGTTTTGAGGCCACATTCATTAAGCCTATTGTTACATGGATGGGGTTATTGTCATTTCCAACAAGAGCTACTTTAAAATAGTATCACAGATTCAATCGAGCAAGTCTTACCAAGGTTTTTGGAGGCATTGGTGAAGTCAAGGTCACACAACGTTACATGGATGGGTTATTGTCATTTCCAACAAGAGCTACTTTAAAATAGTATCATGATTCAATCAAGTCTTAAGGTTTTTGGAGGCATTGGTGAAGTCAAGGTCACACAATTGGGGTTAACGTTTGGTCACATGGTATCTTGGATTTGGTTGAACAAAGCCATTGAACCATGAACTCATTCCATTGTTTTTTAATTATTTTTGAGTTACAGGACAATACAATACCCAAGTATACCATTGCAAGTAAAAGACAAAAACACAATAAAAAAATATTATGCCTTTGAAACGAGCTAACGGTAACAAGTCTTTGATGTAATGATGTAATTTTTTCAAAGAATCCAATAATTTCATTCCACGTGAAAAAACACTTAAAATGCACATATTCAATAGGGTAGGTTTAATTAAAAATTTGTTGGTCATGTTTAAATAACTATCTTTGTGCCCATCAAACGTATCACTTATCATTTCAACCCTTTGACACAATTAAAAAGCAAATGAAAATATTTTATTTACAATAATAAAAAGCTTCAATACAAACTCTCGACAATCATATACTTCAATCTTTTTCTTCATATGATATTTCAAAAAAACAATTGTCATTATACACTTACAAACAATTAAAATGCAGAGAATATTTTGTTTGCGACTTCAAAAACTTCACTATAAACTCTTGACAATCATATACATTTTTTCTCCATATTATTAAAAAGCAATAAAACAACTGTAATAAATACCTTTATACAATTTTAGAGCTGTGATATAATAGTAAGTTTGAACATAATGCTAAAAATATATATTTAATTCCATCATTTAAATATATGCATTACTTTGAAACTCTATTCTCCATTCAAAGCATGCTTGTCATGTAAAAATAAAAATTGGGTGAAATGACTACAACATGAAAACATTACTCTCATTTAATTGTGTATTTAAACATTCTAAAATATATATTTGTTATAACATACCTCTCGTATCATCATGTTTGAAACTGCATGCCCCATAAATCTACTTTTAGCCATGTTTTACAAAAAAATGTTATGGGACACAGTTATAAACATTACCATTCACTTTGATATATATTACTTAAAAGTCACCAATATATTTAGATGAGGCTAAACCAACCTAATGGGTCTTCATCCAAACATATACCATCCTTGGCCTAATAAAATCTTAGCAACGAATTTGTGAGACCCACTCAATAAATTAAAGTTTCAAATAAAACCTAATTGTATTCTTTCTTTCTAGATGTCACACATTCAAAAGTAATAGTAATACAAAATACCTTTCACACTAATTATCATTTTAAAAGGGTAGGCATCATGTTTTTAATTTCTGTTTTAAATATTATATATGAATATAACTCTACCTTTCACATTAATTATCATTTTAAAAAGGTAGGCATCATATTTTTAATTTCTGTTTTAAATATTATATATGAATATAACTCACAAGTATGATTTCTACTTTAACATATTCTTAATTTGTTTTTTAAAACAATAGGCCATTGAAGTTTTTATCAAACTCCAACATCACGTAAAGTTAATTTTACTTTAAAAAAATTGTGTTTACACACTATGCAAAACACGTCACACAATACAGGGTTTATACAGTGATTGAATTCTCATTTAAAAACTAAGTACTTTTTCCTTTCTAAAGACAGTAATTATTATCACCAAACCCGTGAGTTTTATATACAGGTCAGCTATGTAGTTTGTCACTAAATATTTATGTAACGCACATAAGAACCAATAGAATTTCAGACTTCATCAACTGTAATGTACATGGAAGGTGATCACTTTAGACACTCTTCGTCTCCTGGCCTCGTAAGCTGTAATGTGCAAGAAAACCACAGTAGTTATTTACCAATATAGTAAAACAATTCAAGCCAACAGAAGATCTATATCTTTATGCATTGAACAAGGCATAAATGTCTGTGTCATTATCCATTCCATGTGTGTGTGTGTGTGTGTGTGTGTGTGTGTCACAGTTTTATTACAATTTAAGCTATAATTTTATCTTCAAATGTTTTATGGCCCTGGCTTTTTTCTCACCAAGCATTCAAGGCAGGATTTGACCACCAATTCATTCCCAATTATGTAGTGGCTTTATATTATAGTGGATGTTTGAGAAGATATATGAGGAAAAGACGAGTTAGAAGGCAAGGTGTTTGTATATTCTAACATGTAAAATGACTTAATGAATGCTCTTTGAGGCAAAACAGTTCACCTGCTTCCACAGGTTTGAAACTTTGTTTTCCCGATTTCTGTTAAAAACAAAGGTCGCCTTATTTCTTCTATTGTCTCCTCTTAACCTCATTCCACTGAATTAGTGAGCCACACAAACTTTCCATATGAACTATAAAATTATCACTTTATATTGGTTTTCCAAGACAATCTTCATCCACACAAACATTATGTATAATATTATGTCCACAAAATCCTAGAAGCCAATCTCTTTGAAAGTGAAAATTTATGGAAAGGTCAATTCAAATTAAAAGAGCATACTCTTAATTTGACAAATTATGACAATTAACTATTTTGTTGGCACAAGCAAAAACTGAACTCTAATTCTCAATATTACGAAAACATCTTGATGCCATTGCGACATCCAATGCTCCTCAGGTGCATTGAACAGTATACCCTCATGCATATAAATTGTATTCAAAATGAATGAACCTGAAGGGCCAATTAGATTCAGAATTGACACCCATCTTTACACTGCCCTCAAAAAAAAATCAAAGTTTTTTTTTTTTTAATTTTTTTCAGATCAGATCATTGGGATGTTGGACTTGATGGATGGCAAATTGCCCACATTTATTTGGATTCGGCTAGCACTCATGCCCCTGCTTCCTTTTTCACAGCATAACAAATAGTTTCTACCATGTTGAAACGTGTCTTTACATGAATAAGTAAAGCAATTGATACATCACAGACCCTGATAGAAATGAAATGTGGTCACAAAGCTGCTTCCTTCAACAGAGGTCTAATTCATATACTCACAATCAAGTGATTCGGATGCTTGCTTCATTTAAGGATATCAAAATTCACTGCATCTAGAATTAATTGATACAAAGAAATCCACCAAAACTCTAGCTTTGTCCTGAATTTATATCAAAATATAATATTTCAGAAAGAAATTTAGCCATCAAGTATAAGCATATCAAATGCTTAGTGTCAGGTAGAAAGAATGATACACAAGTCTAAGAACTGCAATAAGTGCATCAATCTAAATGTATTCTAACATGTAAGACCTGCAATCAGTTAAAATTAAGCTTCTACCACTCAAATCAGTTTTCCAGTCCATCCTAATATATACGATGTTCAGTTTTAAAGTTGCTTCACTGGTAAACAATTTTGTAGAATATTCAACAATCTTTACTGGCAAGGCCCTGATGATATTAACAAAGTGGCCCTGGCAGCATGGAAGAATGGTGGCCTCCCAACAAGCCATGGAAGTACCAGCCTAAGACTTCCAAACTTCTCAATATCTTCGATTGCTCAAGGTGAAAGGAAGAATATTTAAGGACAGCAATAGTTTATTGCCAAAGGCTCTCCTGAGACGATAAAAGGGGAATTAATGACTTGCATATTTGAATGTTTATTCGATAAACATATTCATGGTTTTCAGGAGTCACTGCCAACTAGTTTCGGCATGGATTTCTTAGTGGTATGGCTTTCTTGGTGGTATCTATAGCCTTGTATATCTGGACATATATCATTGTTCCTAAATATCACAAGCTAGCTTTCATGTATTATTTTGCATTTCCGTGTGAATGGATGTGAAATATTTGTTCTAGAAGCTCGTCTCTATAATACTCTTGTGCATTTAGAGCATTTGGACCCAATGCAACTTTACTAATGGGATTGATGTAATGAAAGTACTTAGATCTGAATATCATCAGCAATAGAACACCAAAGAACACCAGATTATAGAGATGATCACAATATGCAAGTAGATTAACTTAGCCACTTCGAGGAGGCAACCTCCAAACCATACAATAAGACTCAAGTGCTCAATATGATGCTTAACTACTCCTTACTACCTCCTATATATATACCATTCCTATACTATGACCAACACCAAGGCTGACCTACTAAACATATGAAAGCATAAATGAATGACATATGACAAGAAAAGAGATTATGTAAGCCAAAAGTCGGCACTACATATCCAATATAACCTATAGGACTAAAGGGCATAGCACTTCATCTTCCCATGTTGCATCTTCACTATTCATATTCTTCCACTTGATCAGATACTCGGTAATGACTCTTGTCCTCATCCTTTTGGGTGTATCTGAAAGGATCCCTTCAAGTTCCAATACGATCATTTCCTTCTCATCTAGTTCAAGAAGAACAAACTAGGTTGAAACATTCTACCCAATGACGTAGGAATGGTCGAAATACAAAATTCATCAAACTCTAAAATGTGGATGGTGCATTAGTAAGACCAAAAGGCATCACTAAAAATTTGTAATGGCCTTGATGAGTTCGAGGATGTCTTATAAATATCCTCTTCCTTTACTCTAATTTGGTGATATCCCAAACAAAGATCTGGTTTTGCAAAACAAACTACACCATGCAACTCATCTAACAACTCATCAATGATAGGAATAGGAAACTTACCTTTGATAGTGTACGTGTTAAGTTCTCTCGTATTCGGACACATGCGCCACTGCCATCCTTTCAACGCACCATCACCACTAGAGCAGAATAAACACTCCGACTATGATGAATAATACCCATTTCCTCAACCATCTTTTCAATCTCACTCTTTTGCACATATGTGTATTTATAAGGCCTGATGTTGGGGGTTGGCAACTGGAATTAACTAAATGGCATGATCATGATCTCTTTCAGGAGGCAAACCTCTAAGATCTTCGAAGACAACTACATGGTTATCAATGACCTTCTGAAGATCGGGATGTGCTACAATAATTGGTGATTGAACTTCCATGGAGAACAATCGTGTTATGAATCCTTCAACCCCCTTTTTAAGAATCTTCTGCATTTGATGAGAGCTAACCAATTGAGCAATTTTTGCCTGTAGTCCTCAAAGTTTAAACTATCTTCCTTCAAAATGAAAGTGCATGAACAACTCTTGGACATTTAGCTCTATGGTCCCCAAAGTCAAAAAATCTTGAAATTTGAAGAGGATCTTACTTGACTAATTTTGCAACACCACGAAAAAAAAATTATAGAAAAATTTGCTACCACTTGGAGATATAGGAGAATCTTCACAATTAGGGTTTTGAAACAATTTTGCCAAGATCAAGCTTTGATGCCACTTATAATGAAATTACTTAATTAGATCTGAATATTAGTAGCAATAGAACACCAAAAACACCTAATTATAGAGAAATGATCACAATATACAAGTATAATAGCTTAGCCACTTCGAGGGGGCAACCTCCTATATAGAATAAGACTCAAGTGCTCAATATGATGATTAACTACTCCTTACTACCTCCTATATATACCATTCCTATACTATGGCCAACACCAAGGCTGACCTACTAAACATATGAAAGCATAAATGAATGACATATGACAAGAAAAGAGATTATAACATGTAGGACTAAGGGCGTGACAAGTGAAGTCACAAATATGGAATTATGGAGAATATGTGACCAAAAAGAGAAACAAAAGGAAAGTGAGCTGCAGACAGAACAAGATCATTAGGGATATCAGTAAAGATTTGGAGAGAATAATTCGCAAGACATTAACATAAATCAACTCACTATATCAAATCTTGATATAAAATCAATTTCAACTCAATCCACACAAATGAACTTAAGAGAGGAAAGAATGATGAGGAAAGATGGATGCAAGGCAATGATTCTTTAAAACTGAGATTGGATGAACCAATAATTAAGACTATGCGACTCATTGCTGAGATGTGAATTTTATTGGAAAGAAAAAGATATTACTGACAACAAAGTGAAAAAAATATTGTTTTCAGAAAATTATTAAAATGCTTACTGCAAGAAGATCAAAACCAAACACTGAAACAGGTAAAAGACATGTTCAAATGGAATTTAAGAAGTGGCAAGAAAAGAAATCAGTTTATCATGGTAAAAAAAATCTAATAGATGATGAGCTAAAACAGCAGTATTTTATAAGCTGATTGAGGGTTGTATACAGAGAAATTATAAGAATATTCCTGTCAAAATTATGAAGGACAAGCAGCCAAATAATATATGTTGAAAAGCAGAAGGCTAAAAACAATAGAAAGAATGGACGATTTACGATGATGATGATGGTGGCTAAGGGTTACAGTCAATTGCTAATATGTTTAATAAGGATGAGAAAAAGGAGTAGCCAAGGATATGGTGCCTCAAATTCAAAACAAAGGAGCAGCCAAAGCTGAGTGTCCAACCAAAAGATGCACAATGTGTAATATGTTTAATAACAATGAGAAAAAGTAGTAACTAAAAATATGGTGCCTCAAATTCAGAACAAAGGAGCAGCCAAAGCTGAGTGTCCAACCAAAAGATGCACAATGTGTAATGTCAAAACACAACAAAAAGAGTGTCCCTTTAATATGAAGATAATCCCTGAGAAGGAAAAGTACGCATCAGTGGTGGAACCTACAAGGATACAAAAATATAAGAAATCATTCAAAAATCAACAGGAAGAAGGATAATATACCAATAATAAAAGCATTAGAAGTCGGCATAGTTACCAGAAGATGGGTACAGGCATGGGGATATTGGTAGGGGTACAGGATATGCCTAAAGGTAACAAATTGCTAAATAATTACTAAATTAAATGTCTACAAAAGACAATCACAAAAGTGACTATAATGATATTTCATCTCATATCGTTATATCTAGGATGAAGAGTACATTATTACTACATTGTAACACACTGAAATGTGAACAAATAGCATGTGAAAAACAAAAATAAAAAAGGTGAATCTCCATCATGTCTACGAGAAAGAAGACAAAGTGTGCTATCAATGTAGGCCAAGTTTTTGCCTTCTTTGACCCTAGTCAGTTCCTCTTCAATGAAAGAATAAAACCATAAGTACTCTAATTCCTCTCACAAGATGTAAAACTAAGAATTTGTGAGAATAATCATATTGCAAATGATTGCAATTCAAGTGCTTCACTGTCATGGCTCCACCAACACTCTATTGGCTCCTTCTTACCATGCATATCATACAGGGACTCCACCATAAAAATCTCATCTTACCCAAGTGAACACTTATTTCACTGAGACCGAATGGAGTTACTCTCCTCCAATCAGCCATTAATCCTTTTCACTACAACCCAAAATGCCTTCATTACCTCCCTATCCTCATATGGGCCCCTCTTCATGGTGATATTTGTATGATAACACTTTGGATTCAAAATGTAAGAAGCACAATGAAAAGGTGTGTTAAGTTTGTTCCATCTTCCATGTATTCTTTCATCAATCAAAGGATATAGAAAACAGTGGCTCAGTCTTGGCATTTTTATTCTTTCACACATGTTACAAATAATTTCATTACCCTCCCCCAAACATGGCTTGTCTGAGTCTGCAACATAGATCACTTCACAAATGAAATTAAACGAATGAAGCCAATAACAAATTTTAGCCAAAAACAATCATCGAGGATCATTTCTCTCACCTCAGTTGAAGCCTCCAATGTAGATTGCCTCTTGTTTTCCCATGTATCACTGACTACAATGGAACATAAGGCCCCTTTCACTGTATAAAGACAGTCAAGAAGAATGAAGAAAGATTCAACCTATGTATCTGCAGGTTTGAGTTTCACATTGGCAAATCTCCAATAAACAGTTTCTGTATGGTGATGATTGCACGTAAACATGGCTTTTCTGACTCTGCAACACGGGTCACCTCACAAATCAACCAAATGAAGCCAATAACAAACTTTAGCCAAAACGATCGCCGAGGACCATTTCTCTCACCTCAATTGAAGCCCCCAATGTAGATAGTCTCTTGTTTTCCTAAGTATCACCGACTACAATGGAACATAAGGCCCCTTTTGCCGTATAAAGGAAGTCTAGAAGAATGAAGAAAGATTTAACCTATGTATCTGCAGGTTTAAGTTTCACATTGGCAAATCTCAATAAACAGTTTGTGTATGGTGATAATTGCATGTAAACATGGCTTCTCTGACTCTGCAACACAGGTCACCTCACAAATGAAATCAACCGAATGAAGCCAATAACAAACTTTAGCCAAAAACAATCATCGAGTACCATTTCTCTCACCTCAATTGAAGCCTCCAATGTAGATAGTCTCTTGTTTTCCTAAGTATCACTGACTACAATGGAACATAAGGCTCCTTTCACCATATAAAAGGAGTCCAGAAGAATGAAAAAGATTTAACCTACGTATCTGCAGGTTTGAGTTTCACCTTGGCAAATCTCCGATAAACAATTTGTGTATGGTGATGATTGCATGTAAACATTTGTATTTTCTTGCCTTTTTCAATGAACATGGAAATACACTCAAACCTACCAACGCATTTAAGAGCATTATTCGATGCATGCACACAACATGGCGTCCAAAACACATGTCACAGCCCAAAATCGTTTGTTTTCTTAAAAACATTTAATTTGAATAATTGACTTGTTATTGATATACTATTGATCATTGTATATGACGTAATTGCATATGTTAAATCTATTGGATTAGATGGAATTTAATTGGATTTATAGTTTATGATTTTATCCAATAAAAATTTAATGAATACATTATGAATTCAATTGAGTTGAATATATGATTTCACAAACATTTAACCACATTTTCATGAGTTAGGGACGAAGGAACCAAGTTTCCTCGCTAAAACTGAGACACCCGGAGGGAGGGTGTCTTGAGGAGAAGGGAGTAGATCAAGAAGGTCATTATTGTACAAAGAATGAAATGAGAACCTACACACACACAAGTAGAACTAGTTTGTATTTTGTTGTCATATTGATTTATGTGTAATTAACTAATGTCATGCAATGAATGTGACAAATTTTGAAGTTGGGTAAATGTTGCCTAGATTTTGCGAGTCTAGAATTGACAAGTCATTTTTTATTTACTTGTTTTTGACTAAGAGTTTAATTTACTGGAACTCGGTCCTGTGGGAGAGATTTTGGAGCAATCTGCCTATTTCAAACCCTAAGTGCCATGATGAATGGAAAAATGCAGCTTTGTTTGCATGGTTGAAATTTTTATTTTTGGGAATTTTTTAATGGTTATATGGATGAAAACTAATTTTGGAAGTTAAGTTTTAACTTGAGAGATTTTTGGGAATTAAAAATTGCTTTTCAGTAGTTTTGAAGGGATTATTCTTCATCCATTTTGAGGTTTTTTCATAAGCTGAGCAGATATGAGAAGGTAGATTCACAAGTTGGGAGGAACAAGAGAAAGATTTACTTGTTTTCAAGTATTTTCAACTCCATACTTTTACCAGGCATGCATTTTTGCTCTGTTTGAACGTTTTGCATTATAATATGTAAAGATTTCCATGTTAACTCTTGTTGATGAATTTATTTTGAAGCATGCCTGATTTTAGGACTGCATTGTATCTTTGCTTAAATTGTTGGAAACTATTTTTCAACACTTAATTCCTATGAAACCTAAAAGGTACATATGAATCTTGAGCAGAGTTTTATCCTACATTTGCACAACCAAAGTCCAATTAACATTGAGCGGACTTTTACGTTGCACAGACACCTAAAATCTAGACTTGATCTAGGTTTCGGGATCTGAAGTCAATAAGCAAATTGCATGCAATATGCAAATGTGTATGAAAAGTCTGAAGTCCAAGATACAAAGGGGGAAAAAAATTCAGACTTCTAACCTTCTTTTGCACCTGAAAAACTCCAACTTATACAGTGAATTTTACTCTTGGCCAAATTTAATTTTTGCAGATTTCATTCCTTGATTTGAACTTAATTATTTTTACTCGATTTTGACAACATTGAATCTGCACAACATAGAATTTGCATGAGATTCTTTTGTACATGAAAAACACAAAATGAAGTCTGCCTAATTTTAGGAATGTATTGTAATTTAGCTTAAACTGTTGGAAACTATTTTTCAAACTCAAATCCTAAGAAACCTAAGAGCTACATCTAAATCTTGAGAGGAGTTTTATCTTGCTTTTGCACACCCAAAGTCCAATTAACATTAAGCGGACTTTTACCTTGTATAGACACCTGAAAAGTCCGATCAAGACTTGATTGAGTTTCAAATCCAAAAGTCCATGAGAAAATTGCATGCAATAAGCAAATGTGAATGAAAAGCCTGAAAGTCTCATACAGAGGGGAAAAGACCCTTTCGAACTTCTGGAATGCTTTTGCACTTGAAAACTCCAACTTAAACTCTATTTTACTCTTGGCCATATTTGATTTTGAGACCCTCTACATCTGAATCTTGAGTGGAGTCTTATCTTGCTTTTGCACACCCAAAGTCCAATTAACATTAAGCAGACTTTTACCTTGTATAGACACCTGAAAAGTCGATCAAGACTTGATTGAGTTTCAAATCCAAAAGTCCATGAGAAAATTGCATGCAATAAGCAAATGTGAATGAAAAGCCTGAAAGTCTCATACAGAGGGGAAAAGACACTTTTGAACTTCTGGAATGCTTTTGCACTTGAAAACTCCAACTTAAACTCTATTTTACTCTTGGCCGTATTTGATTTTGAGACCCTCTAATCTTGCAAATTTCATTCATTGATTGAACTTTACTATATTTGCTTGATTTTGACAGCACTGAATCTGCACGTAAAAACAAATTGAAGCCTACTTATTTTAGGACTGTATTATTTTTTTGCTATTGATAACTAGGAGATGGCCCTCGCCTGCAAAAAATATATATTCAGTACCAGTCCATGATATTTTCAATCATCTATGGAATCTCATAGTGAGTGTAGGCACATTATCGTGCATATTACATACAAAATTCCCAGAGAAGAACAGATAGCCGTATGAAAGCCCAAAACTACACCCTATCTACTGTACAATATATATTTTCACAGGCTAAATAAGCCATACGCAAAAAACCAACACCCAACCTTAGACCATTAAGCACAAGAAACTTGCAGACATCACCAGAGATGGCACAAACCAAAACAGCTACTCCATCCACTTTCCCCGCAGCATCTCAGCAATTATTTTGACATCTAAATCGTCTTGGCTTTGCGCAGATGAAGAAGACGGATCCACACAGCACTCAGGCATTTCTACCTTGGCATTCGCCGAAAGCATCACCCTTTGGTTCTCCGCCAAAGCTTCCAGCCCCGGGCAATAGCTTGCACACCTCTAGCCAAAGCATGGATATGAAACTGCATGCTAATCAGGCGCTCCTCCAGACTCTCATGCTCTTTGTGCAGAATGAACTGCCCAAAAGAATTAGACAGAATATTGGTCGCGCTCAAACCCTAAGCCATATCAAACACATTCCTCCTTCCAATTGATTGATTAGGGTCAATCATCAATTTCTTCATACTTTCGCAAATGTCCACCTCCTCATCCTCTTCAAAGCTTTCCGCCACAGACCACACCTTTTCCAGCCAACCCCTCATGGTGGCATTCCTGATTTTGCCATCCATCCAGGTAGAGAAGGACTCACCGCCAAAGCACGCTTCCTTTGCGGCTAGGAACAGCTTCCGAACCACTCGCATTCCTCATATTAACAACCAGTTGTCCCTCCGGCAGATCCCAAAAGCCCTATCACCAACACAAACTCGAAAAGATCTTGCAGAAGTGACGAAATAACCCCCACCAGGCCTAGCTTAAATAATCTCTCCACCAATCTCCTTGCACGCATGAAGGAACATGTGTGAGTACTCTAAAACCTTGAGAAGATATCCCCTACTAAATCATCATCATTCCAATAATAGATATAAATGTTCGGCGGCCATCACAATTACTCCCCCGCATTACCAACCACCAACCTTGCATCCCTCGACAGAAGGGACATGACGTCATTGGGAAAGATCATCTCCCATACTTGGCACTTTAAATGGCAATTGTCCCACAAAATCGACCCCGTGTTCGCTAAGGAATCAGCCACCATATTCTCGGCTCTTTTGATATGGGAGAATCTAATCTCGGAAAAGGAAGAGAGAATAGATTTAATCTTCATACACACTAGCATCAAGGTCCAAGCTTTTGAAACATTACCTTGGGCCAAACCAATAATGGTTTTAGAATCTCCTTCAATCCATAAACGCCGCCAATTCAGTTTTTTTGCCTCCATTAAACCGAAAAGGAGGGTCATACTTTCAGCCACATTGTTGGAGGAGACACCACAGTCAGCAGCCAAGGCCAAAACTGGTTGGCAGCTAGAATCTTTGAAAATACAACCACATCTTGTGTTACCAGGGTTACCTCTAGAGGCACCATCAAAGTTTAATTTAATCCAATCCTCATCGGGAGGTTTCCACCCGTCTAGCGTATTTTCCTCACTCCCTTATCAGGAGATTTTAGGACTATAGTCTAACTTTGCTTAAACTGTTGAAAATTATTTTTCAAACTCAAATCTTAAGAAACCTAAAAGGTACATCTGAATCTTGAGAAGAGACTTATCTTGTTTTTGGGTATAGTTATTGGGTAATTACTTGTAGTTTTGCAAACTTGTTTTCCAAGCCTAAATGTCTGATTAACATTGTTAAGTGCAAACTGACTTTTTAGACTTTCAAATTGTCAAGAAACAGACCAAAACTTTAACATTGACTATTTTGAATGTTTATAACAAATACAAAAACCTGAACAAAAGAGAATTGTGGATAAAATCTAATAGACCCTAAAGATAGAGATTTTGACCAATTTCTTGAATTGTAAAATAACTTTATCAGTCATTATAAACTATTGTCAGACTTAACTCTTAGAAGGTATAAAGGGTGTGATTATTTATATTTATCAGATTTTATAACGAAATTGAATGGGAATTTAAATATAATTTGATGATATAGACATGAGGTCGTGTATGAACTAAAAAGACCTATATCTTGTGTGTGCAAACCTTGAGATATCGGACTACCAATATTATCTAGAATGCTTTGGCCAAAGTAGTGTGATTATTGTTATCACTATTTGTTCAGTGCTTTCCTAGAGTTGAATGTATGTCGAACACCATGTGATAGTGGAGTACCTTGTTCATTTGGTTGATTTTGTGTAGAAGTAATAGCATACTTTTATATACACATGGTTCTCTATTCTGATCTATTCAGGGATGCATGACCTTCTTTACTACCTTCATTGAAGGATAGGGCTGCCACCCCATTAAGGAGGTGAAGGGAAATCCTTCAAGGTCTGTGGTTGGAGGATAAAATGCCTCAATGATATTCTCCCTCAGTTGCACTAATCTACATCAGAGACACAAAGACTATGGAGTAAACTACCTAATTAGTTAGTTATGATAATATGATTATGTTAAGGGACAAGCTTGTTGTTTGACATTTTACCATACGAAATTTAAAAACGAGAACTATTTGACAGTGGAATACCTTGTTCATTTGGTTGATTTGCTTGTAATAGAGGTAGCATACTTCTATATACACGTGTTTCTCTATTATGATCTGTTCAGGAATGAATGACCTTCTTTACTACCTTCGTTGAAGGATAGGGCCACCACCCGATTAGGGAGGTGAAGGGAGATCCTTTGAGGTTTGTGGTTGAAGGTTAAAATGCCTTGATGATCACAACCAAGCTATAAGTTAATTTACCCTAAGATTCTCTCTCGCATAGAATGCCCATAAGATCACACAACACTAGTTCTCATAGGGGAGGGAACAGCGATGGCGGTGAAGGCAAAGCTTGCACAGAAGGCTGAAACGGTGAATCGGTGCAGCGAGGGGGAGCGAAAATGTAGTGGGGGGTCTGTGCTAAATGGAGATAGAGCCTTAGGAGGGACTCGGGCCCTTGGGGAAGGCGTTTCAAAAGCCGGGGAAGGGCACATTTGTGCCCTAACTCGCACCCGTGTAGAGAAAAAGAGAAAACGGCGGATGGGCAAGGCTGGGGATTCAGTGGTGCGGCCAAAGGATCTACAGGGAGTGGCGACCTGGGTTGTGGGAATCTTAAACCTAGGGTCTCTTTCAAAACTACCCTGGGTAAAACCGAAGGAAATGTAACAGGCAATTAGCCGTATTTGGTGGATCTCACTGATGAAATTCCTTCGCTGGTCGTTAATGTTAGGAGGTGGATTAGTTCGCTCAACGGCCTATGGCCTTCCTCTACAGAGTTATACCAATGGATTTTTAAAAATTGGACAGATAAATGTGAGATTTTCCTTTGTTCCAGAGGTTTTTTTGTTGTTCATTTTAAAGAGGTGGAGGATTACCAGCAGGTGTCTTGCAGATGGGCCGTGGTTCTGGGGAAATGCGGGTCTTTTTTGACTCCTTGGTTCCCATAATTTGATCCCAATTCTCTTTCGATTTCCAAAACACCGGTTTCCCAATCTTCCTTTACATTTGTGGTATGCTCTGGAAGACATTGGTAATGTCTTGGGCGTAGGTTTTTAAAAGAAGATCTGGACAAAACTCATGCGGGCTTGTGCTCTTTCACTCGCATTTGTGTAGAAGTTGATTTGAGTAAAGGGTTGTCGATTAAATAAATCTAAAATTTGGAAATTTTGAGCACTCGCAACCCTTGGATTACGAAAATACAACATTTCGGTGTAGAAATTGCAGAAATCCCGGCCATCTACAAGCATCTTGTCCAGTGAATAAGAAATCATTAAAGAAGCATGGCTCGGCCTTCCTCGTGGTTGGGGTGATGTGGATCCGGAATTGGTGGAAGTTGCGACATTTAAGGAGTCATACAATTCCAATGTCGAGGAGAGGACAATGGAAATCATGAGTCTCAAGTGATTTTTTCCTGATTTTCCTGAACTGGAAGAGTTCCTTGCTCAGGACGGTCAGGGGCAAGCGCAGTCTTCGGGAATCACCCCTCGACTTCAGATTACGACTCTGATCTTGCACACAACAGTGAAACCTGATCTCTGTTACCTCCCTGCTGAGTAACATACATCATCTGTTGTATGCAATTAGCGATACCGACCCCACCATGCAGGTGGGAGTCTCCAGGGAATGCTCCTGGTGAACACCGTATTGCTTCCACCTAGCCTTAAGGAGGCCTCGCGGCTAATCTCCCCAGTCCCGAAGGACAGGGGCCAAGTGAAAGAGAAACTCTTCCAGCTGTGTGCCTGACGGGAAGGCATTGCCCTACACAATCGTGCGTTGGCTCATTAGTGGTTAGGCTACCCGGAACCCGGAAGGGGTGGAACTGCGGCATTTCCCCCTCCCTCGTCCAACCCTGCAGGCCTTCGATAAAGGGGTAGTGCCACAGCCAAGAGGTTAGCTACGAGCACGAAGCTCGCAGTTCCCCTCCGATGCGAACGATCGCCTAACCAATACGATAGACGCCGACCGCAACACTCCCCACCAAGGAGTATCGAGAGCAAGTCCTTCTCACCGGCAACAGATGGGGCGACGCAACAAAGCTCATGCAGTACTTCTTGAAAACCAGCCTGCGATCTGGTCTCTCGCAGCCTGACATGCGGGCACTTCACAAGGAGATGTAGAAGGTCCCCCCTTCACCCCCGCACAACGGGCACAAAGAACAAAGGGCAGGATCCAACACCCCATCCTAGAGGCTCGACTACTAAGAAAATACCCCCACTCTGGCATTTAACAGCCAGCAGACAGCTTCGCCGACACATTCTCAAATCTCTGCGCTCGCTTGATGAAGCACTGGGTCTCATCCAACTTGCAATCCTTATAAAATCTTAGCGAACCTTGGAGCCTAAACTTGCTCTCCCAAGCTTCCCAAGCCTCTTCCCGGACCATTTTACTATTGTTGGCTTTAGGAACATTCCTCTTCATCCACTTAGTGGTCCTATGAATCCATGTCCAAATCTCTCCCACCCTACACGGCGGGTTGTGGTTCACAAGATCTGAAATAACTGTCTTAAGACCGCCATACTTCTCAAGGGCTCGGGCCCTTTGCCCTGCATGAAAACTGGAAACGGGCAGATATTAAGCTCACGATGCATAACCGCCTTGCCCCACCATGTTAGAAGTGGAGGACTTCCCAAGCATCCACCTCATCCCCTCCACAACCACTTTCTGCAGGGCGCCTGCTTGGCCACATCAAACATTCCTATCACTTCGGCCCCAAAGGTGAGAACAGGGAAGACCAACGCTTTGAAAGTGAGGATCTTAGACCAAGTGGGAACTCTTCGAGAAGCCAAGAAGTGTCGAATCCCATGCAGGGTTCTACTTCCTGAGGCAGCTCGTTCCTTGATAATTTTCTCTACAGACAACTGCGGGTCAGTTTCAATCCCCAAATACTTGTAGTTGCTGCACACACCAATCTCATGCTCCCCCAACTTGAAAACATGCTGTTGGAGCTCCTCCGCATCTCCAAAAATCTTCATTACCTTACACTTATCAATTCCACACTCCATTCCCCACTTATCACTCCAACACTGAATCCTCGCAACACCACATGCATTTCCTCCACCGATTCAGCCATCGCGACCAGATCATCCGCAAAACCAAAAGCCAGATCAAGGGACTATGGTGGTTAGCGGAACGAAAAGGGGTCATTCTCCTACAAAATCAGATTCAGACCAGGAATCCCTATCGAGAAAATCGGTTGGCTTCAATGAATCCTGGTGATCTTTCATTAGCAATTATAACAGGGACTGGTAAGTGGCAAGAAGTAAAGAACAGAAAAACAAAAAAGGTCAAATGGGTAATATTGAAGACTTCTTTCCACCCCTAGTTGGGAAATATTAGGTATTTGGTTATGTAGTTAAGTTAAAGTTTCATATGCTTGTATTATGGGATATAGGCCCAGCAGTTCTAGATAATTATCTCGGGTATTTAGGCCCAATTTTTTAAAATAGGGAATGGGTCCCTTCAACCCGCCTTATCAATCAAAAAAAAATGCCTTGATGATCTTCTCCTCGCCTGCACCGAACTACATCAAAGACACGGAGACTATGGAGTAAACTACCTATTTTCTTAGTTATGATATTATGATTATGTTAAGGGACAAGCTTGTTGTCCAACCTTTTTACCATACAAAATTTAAAAATGAGTAAATGTGAATTGGAACATAGCGATTGAATCTAATATCATCATAGAACATCTTGTTATAGTGACTTTTTAACAATTAGCTGCCCTATTTTGTGAGTATGAGAAATAAAGATTTCAGATTTGTCTAAAGCAGTCTATATAGCAATCCTATGATGTCTCATACTTTATTACTCACAATTGTTATGCACTTTTATACTATAATTGATTACGAGAATACATTTGAAAATGCATTAATTGTAATTGTTTCTTTTAACATGAATTTTCCTATATCTAGAGACAGGATCATTATGACACATTGTTGTATTTTTTGTATTAGCAAGCCAATTGATTTACAAATAGTGGCAGCATTTGTAACAAACTTGGACAACATGTGATCATTTTTGGTCCTTAAAGAAAGATCCCGCATTTTTTCTTGCCCCAAATAATCTATTGCTTTCAAAAATATAAGGGCCTTGATGCAAGTCACCATGACATTTAAAAGTGACTCGGTTTCTAATATTAGTCCAATTGTCCATCACAATGTTGCATCCTTCTATAGACCACACTCTTTTAATTCATGCATTTTCATGCTCTATCTTTGATTTTTCTTTGTCAATTCAAGTTGTACAAAGCTTCTCATATCCAGGAGGTTTATATCTTGTCAACCCATTTTTTAACAACACGAACCATCTCCTCATAATAAGGAGAGCAAACAAATTTGAATGGTATTCTACTATAGCATTAAAGAAGCATGCAATAGTTGCATCAATTGCATCTCAACGACACACATTGAACATGCCTTCAATGAGATTTGCACTACCAAAGTTTGGTCTCTTCGGAGAAGGCCCTACACCCCTGTGACGCATTCGGCATGCCTAGAAGACACATCTAGCTCTAATTTTGTACACTAAATTTAAGATGCAACTATCATTCAAACATGAGAACTTAAATAGGACCCTTTGCCTTCACCCTTTCCCTGTTCCTTTATAACTTCATAGCTCTCATCCTCATTTGAACAAGCCTCAACCCCTTTCCCTTGGTGCAAAAAAATATGCCCTAACCCTCGTGGAAGTGCCCTAAAACAACATCCCACAATTTGCAAGTGATACCTATTATGCCACCACTCCCTTTGATCGTCGTAACTCAATAACAACATTTCGCAACAAGACAAGGGCATCTTTCCATCTCGATTGTACACTCTTGTCCATGTCAAGATAATTCAATCTACTTAGCGATATCAAGTTCCTCGCCAAACAAGAATGTGTAGAACATAGAGCGGGATTTGGTCAATCCATCTCCAAGCATGAGCATTATTCCACAACCAGCTACTTTGGAGACAAGTTGTCTCCTAAATACACATCCCACAATCAAAATCAGCATACTCAAAAACCATTCCCAATCGGGAGTAATGAGGTAAGTAACTCCGCAGTCAATCAACCATGCAACGCCATGTGCATATGTGGCAACAACTGCAATAAACATGTCATTTCGTCCTCTTGGGAAGCCTTAGAGACCTGGATCATCATCCGGTTCCCTTTTCTCTTCTTCTTCTCCTTGTTGTACTCATTGTACTCCTTGATGTGGCCTTGCTTACCACAATTACAGCACTTCACCTTGGGTTGTCGGGGAGACTTGAAACTCCCTCCGATTTGGATTTGGTGTCCCTTTTCTTGTTCTTTCCTTTCCCCTTCAATGTACCTTGAACAACCAAGGCATCCTTGACAAAAAAAGAAGTTTTTAGTCTCAACTCTTCCAAGAGTAAAGCAACCACCACTTCTTCAAGCTTTAGCTTAGTGGTGGTGCTACTGATTGCCATCACAAGGTTGTCCCGCAAATTTGGCAATGAACATAAGAACGTGATACACCAATCCTCATCATCCATTTGCACACATATGGACTACACTAGGTCTCAATGATGTTGAACGCATTCAAATGCTCTACAACCAAGTCGCCATCACCCATCCTCAAGGAGTAGAGCTTCCGTAGAAAAAGCTTATTTACCACGATTTAACTTGGTAAAAATTCCCCAACTTCTTCCAGAGGCTCTCCATGGTGATCTCTCCACATACATTTAAAAGCACAGAATCAGCCACACAAAACTGAACCAAGCTCCTTGTTTTCCAATTCATTACTGCCCAGTTTTCATCCTTCATATATGTTGGTTTGCTACATTAAACAACGGATCTCTTTCTATGAGCAGATCCTCCATCTCCAACTTTCAAAGCTCATAACTTGTGCCATTGAATTTATCTATGTCCAACTGTGATGTACTTGCCATGTTGAAATAAGATCTCTACTCTACACAACTTTCACTCTAACCAAGATTAAAGCAAAAAATTTGTTTCCTAACCTAGGATCTCAAAAGTTGGTCAGGGTTTGATACCAAATGAAAGTAAGTTAGATAATTATGGGGAACTTCTTACTTAATATTTAGAGGAAAGAAGTGTAAAACAGACCTAGATCTCTCCAATTCAATAAGAATAATAAACATGCAAGTAACCTACAGCAACATGCAATCACATATAACTCGTATAAGACACAACCTATACCCTAGGAAAAACCCTTCGGTGGAAAACCCAACAACCAAGAAGCACTCAATCATACTAGGATACCTATCTTAGAATAATCTATGTAAAAGATGCTGAGAGGTATCATTCTCAAGGCACCTACATTAAATAGTAAATTAAATATATAGATATAACAAAACATCTTAAATATATCTTCATTTAGTGTAACAAATATTTATACATTTCACATCATTTTATGGTGAAATACCTAAGATAAATCTTAGATTTCATCATAAATTAAATACCTAAAAAATTAAATAGGTAAATAAGTTAAGCATATTATTTAAGAGTAAATAGGTTAAATGAAAAGATAGTTAAGTAGGTAAATAGATATAATATGGATGTAAGAAATTAAATGCAAATAAATAACTTAGATTATAATAATGTACGTCATACTATCTATATACACTTAAATTAAAACTAATTAACTCATATTTATTTTATTATTTAAGTTATTAACTAAACGAATTTGCCCATATTTATTTTATTATTTAAGTTATTAATTTAAACTAATTCACCCATATTTATTTTACTATTTAAGAGGTAAATAGATAGCTAAATAGGTAAATAGATATCATATAGATGTAAGATATCTAAAGTAAATAAATAACTTAGATTATAATGATGTACACCATACTATATATATACACTTAAATTAAAACTAATTCACCCTTAAATGTTTGGAAACCATTGGCAATGCTCTGGGTATTTTTCTCCTTGTTGATTCAAATACCGTCGGATATATCCATACTACCTATGCTCGCATTCGGTAGATTTGGACACCTCACAGAACCTCCCTACCAATATTGAGCTTAAAGTTCTTGGCAAAACTTGGAATCAACTCTTGATTATGAAGTGTTGTGCTTCAGACGCATGAGATGTTTTACCTTAGGACAAATTGCTTCCGATTGCCAGAGCTGAGTCACAAGAATGGGCGAAACTACTGGTGGAAGGATACCTTCCCCTATCACTTAGTGGTAAATGACAACTCTGTGAGGGATCCTGTTTCAAATTCAATTTTACAGGAGCTGATTGAAAACATACCTGAAACTCAAGTTGAGGAAAAAACAAAGCCAAATCTCTTCTTAAGAGACTCTCCTTTTGATTCTATTTGGAAGATCAAGGAAGATGTTACTTATTCTCCTCCAAGGAATTCATTATGGGTAATTGATATCATAGAAGCTCATTTACTGTGTGGGCCTCAACCAGATCATGATAGGAACAAGGAAGAACGGACATAAACAAAACAAGAAGAGTTATTTAGAAAGGCATCAAAACCATTGCATATGTCTCTCAAGTCTCACTCTTCATACTATTTTCCTTCTTGTTGTTTTTGTGTTGTGTTTTGTTTCCTTTTGTTGTCTCTGTGTTGTGTGGCAACTGCGTCATTGTATTTTGTTTTTACTGTGTTTATGGATTTATCTGAGCACGGTGACCTTTTGATAACACAGTGGGGTCCCTGCCAAAAAAACTTCCTTTAACAATAGGTAAAAAATAAATTATTATTCAAGTATTGTTACCATATTTTCCACGCAAGAACGAACAAAGCTATTTTTTGTGGAGTTAGCTATTTTGGCAAAACTGCTATTTTCAGAAATTTGGCTATTTTTAGCGTTCACTAAAAATAACGCGTGTTAAAAATGGAAATTGGCATGAGTGGAGAAAAGAACAAAGGAAAAGCATGCACAAGAGCTAGAGAAATCTTGGCGCCAAAGGTTGCATGAAAAAGCATGCTAAAAATAAATAGACTGTGTTATTTTTAATAAAGCAGTAGCTAAGTATACTCTAGAATTGGAGCTAAAATAAGGAGAAAGGTTGCATGTTTAGAGCCTAAAAATAGCAGCTGTTAAATATAAGTTTGGGCACCCAAGAGGAGAGGCAAAACTCAGTCTATTGTTAGCAATCTGTTAAACATCTAGTTTGTTAATTTTAAAAGCAGCTGTTAAACATCTAGTTTGGGACACCATATTGGAGGGATAAGAGTTTGTTTTATTCATTGCATGTTGCATACACAAGATATGGCACCAAGGGTGAGAGTTTGGAGGTAAAAATTAATAAAGTTTATTGCAGTTGACCCTAGAATTGGCGCAGCAGCCTAAAAGGGATGAGTTTTTATTATTTCAACACTTGCATGCTGCCAGCAGAATCAAGGAGATGAATTAAATAAAATATTTTATTTTGCATGCACAGAGGGGCTGAAAATAGGATGCAGCAGTCCTTATAGTCTGATTTTTGTGAAGAAATCAGGGAGACACTACTTCCAGCTGTTTTGCTATTGTAATCCTAGCTTGTACTTGCATCTTTGAATAAAAACTCCATTTTGCCTTCTCATATTGCTGGTTTTCTAAGTTTTCATCGTGTTTAGCAGGGTATTGTATTGCTTTGGTGTGGAAATTCTTCCCTCTACTGCTGTCCTTTAACCCAAACCTTTGAATTAATTTTGCAGATTAGCTTAGAGTTGTGCAAGTGTGTGGATCTTTGTATTTTTTGTATGCAGTAGTACATATGTGTGTCAAATCATTGGTGTATCACCTCAATTTTATATTTCCGCATTCCTTCTCCCTTTTCCTTGTCAATTTTATTAGTTTTAGGTGATTCACAAAGGAACCAGCCCACTCGCAAGTTCACCTTAGTTATAGGTTACCCACAACCTTGAAGTGCCCCAATTTTGTCAATAAAAGAGAGAGTACACACACCATTCTCTATCAGGGTGCACTTATGGGTGACAACATTTCCGGTATGCGTAGTACATATGTGTGTCAAATCATGTGTATCACCCAGTGTTACGCGGGGACGCGTCCCGACCATTTTCCTCACGTCCCCCTCGGGACTTGGGGACGGGACGACATTTCCCGCCATCCCTAATTTCACGAAAAAGGGGGACATCCCCACAAACCTAAACGCACCCGGACGCCCCGGTGCTTTGGGACTTCGTGACGCCCCCGAGACGAGGGACTTCACAACATCCCGAGACATCCGGGGACTTCACGACGTCCCCAACGAAATCTGCACTTTTCCAACATTAAAACATGTGAATTTCAGTTTTATAATACTTTTTTTATATTTTTTTAAACTTTTAATACATTCTAGTAAAAAACAACATGCAGATTTCTCATAATTACCATAAACTGCAGAAGTATTGTTGCTCCTCCATGTTATGTCTGATGATATGAAGTAATGGTCACAGGTCGAGTTTTATAAATTTTCAGTCATACACTATACAGCTAGTGTTTGTTAATTCTTCGTTGCTGGTTATCTGGAGATAGTTTATGGTTCTTTCTGTTTCAGTGATAGGACATTTTGTTTGTTTGCTGCATATTTAAGATTTTATATATCGCAGAAGTTTTTGCTTCAGACCCATCTGCATGTAGCAAGGATCAGAATGTATGTAATCCTATTCTCAAATATAAAATATAATAGTCACAATTTTTTTAAAAGGAAAAAGTAGAGATTATAGTTTGTACAATGTTGTGGCATTCAGAAAAATGAGTAATCTTTATGCTTGCTTAATTTTCTATAAAGATATTGTAGTTTTCTGTGGACTTGCAGCAGACACTAACTAGATATAGCTAGCTTAGTCGAGTGTTAGCATTTGAAAATCATGAGAACAGTGTAACAGTTACTCTTGTTCTTGTTATGTTCTAATCAGTGGCTTTGTAATAGGTACGTCAACCACATATAGATGCAGTTACCCATGTAGTAGTGGATGAAATCACGTTACAAACGTATTAATTTTCAAAACATATAGATCTACTTAAATGGGAAACAGAAAAAAGTAAAATGAAAAACCTCAAATAAAGACTCTTACCTCTTAAATCCCCGTTGAAATCTTTTGAAGCTGATGCAGATGAATAATTGGATTAATCATTAATGGTTTCAATCTTCAAACTTTCAATTTTAAGTCTTAGTTTATTGAATTATTCATGTTATATTTGTAAAATTAATAAATTATATATATTTTTATATATTTTTTATTAGCTGTCCCCCTTGTCCCGCCGTCCCCAAATTTTCAAAAAAATTGTCGTCCCGGAAACCCCGTCCCTACGTCCCAACATCCGGAGTCTTAGGTAACTATGGTATCAGTGCTTAAATCAATAATTTTATAGTTTATCACATTCCTTCTCACTCCTCGATCTTCCTTGGATCAATCAATTTTATTAGTTTTAGGTGATTCACAAGGGAACCAATCCACTCAATGGAAAAGGTTTACCTTTTATAAGTTACACAACATTGAGGTGTAATATTTTTACGTAAGAAAAGCTTAAGAGAGTAAACACACCATTCTCATCAAATGATTGTGCACTTGCCGCGCACATAGGTTCACAAGTACCATATTTATCGAAAAATGTTATTTAACTAGATAAGATAAGATAAATATATTAATGTCCAACTATGGACCACAAAGTAGGTTTTGGGACGCTTGCAGCCCAAACAATATACAAAGTCACTTGTGGTTTGGACAACTCAAAGCGAGTTTGGATCCCAAAAATGCAAAAAAAAGAAATAAATAAATATACCCATAGAAGCCAATACCCCCTTGGGCAAGGTAAAATGGGGCAAAAATGAGGACCAAGGTCTAATCAAAATCTATATTAGCACACCCTCCTAGGACATTAGAAGCCGAAAAGAAAACAAGCTCCCGATGACTAAAAACCATCAAAGAGGGGCGAAAACCTAAAAGCCTTAAAGAAACAAAATTCCTGAGATCTGAGCTCACCCATAATGAATGATGAAAGAAGCCTGACGCGATAAAAAGGAGGGGACGAATGAGCCTGATTTACCCTCCATAGGTAAGAACTGCATGTGCATCTGAATTTTGGGGTTCTTCTTTCAATTGATCGATGTGGAAGTGTGAAGGTCAATATAACCGGGACGAATAGATCTTTTGGCATAGTCAACAAAGTAGGAAATAGCTAGGGAGATTCAAAAGAAGCTAGAATCATTAGTTCCTTCCAAAAGGTTAAGCTTGGGAAAAGAAGGATAGAATAAATGACACAAAGGGGATGACTTCTGATCATCTGGGGATGAAGAATTGGTCTCCGAATCGCAAAGACTCAGGATGTAGAGGTGTGGACACAGTTCAGATTTGAAACAAGAAAGCGGAGAGTCTTATTAATCCCTGAGAAGAAAGAAAAACAGAATATAACATAGAACATGGATCTCAAAGTATCAAACCGAAACATGACCCATGAATTTGAAATGAGTCTCTGTTTCCACCTCATAAGGCTACAGAGCCTACAAAGTCTATCATCCCGATCAATGTGGTGATAAGTCTCGCACCGAAGTTTGTGGAGCCGACTCGAAACTAACCCAAGTAAAAAATATGGATTACGACTCTGGATAAAATAGGAAGGAAAAGAGACCAAATGATACAAAAGTATACATTTGTTGAGGGCATGCATCCTAAGTGGGAGAGGTGTACCGAGGTCCGGATGATGAGTATAATATTCGATTTGTCAAAGACAAAACTTGAAAAGACATCTTGGGCGCTATCAACCCCTGGGGTTCTCCAAGTAGTCCATAAATGAAGCATCCTAAAAAGATATCCTCCCAATGGACTCAAAGACACTTACATTTGGGAAGAGATGTCTGGGAGCATTTAGAGAATCCACATGTGGAAGGGGGAGACCCCTTTTGAGTTTCAATTGATACTACAGTCAATACAATGCATCCTTTGAAATAAAATGTGCAGAACCAACAAGGGCCATAGGAAAAGGTTGTTGGCAATACTTAACAAATCTAGGTTATAAGAAGCAAATTATGGATACAAAACTACCTGTCATGGGAGATACCAACACGATACGGTGAAGAAAGGATGATATGTCAAATATAGTCTACAAACGTAAAGGCCATAAAGCCATCGAACTGCCCGACTACACAAATAATATGTCATGGGGGACCGTCTGTTTGCATACTTGATGAAACGGCTAGAATAGATTTCTCATAAATTTCTAACAGAAGTTGTCAAATCGCTGAGAGTCATAAATCTCTAACGGAGGCCCAATCTCAGCTGAGTTCCAAAAGGGAGAAGGCTCCTCCAATGATAAGCATTAAGTATGTCCATAAATTGCAAGCACCCACAGAGCATTAATGAGGGAGGTCATCAAGAAACATCTTGTGAAACGTATGGAAGTGGACACAAACACCATATGTTGGCATGGTTCATTGATTGCAATCATAGTTAGAGAAGAATGAAATCCGATTAAGTTCGGAAGGGCTATAAATGGAAATACGAAGTTCTCAAAAAATGTTAAAAATCGGTATAAATAATATTGTACTAAAAATAAATCAAAATGTAATGGTAAAATTAAATTCATAATAGACAAAAACTTAAACTATTATAAATATCCATAATCATTTTAATAAAAGAACAAGAAGGTATCCTAATTTTAAATACCATGGTGAAATTAAATTCACTATTCACACCATTATAGAATACTACGTTAAAAACTCGCCGAGTTTACAAAAACTCGCCAAAAGACTTGCTAAACGGTTAAATTTGGAAAACTTCGAAAAGGAAAGAAAACTCGAGTTTTGAAAAATACTCACCTGAGTTAATCGCCATAAAATTCGCCAAAACTCGGTGAGTTCGTGGGTAAATACTCGCCTGACGCGGTTTGTACACATAGAACACGGTTTTCACACGCAAAAACCATTTTTTTACACGGTTTTGGCTCTTTAAAAAGCCCTCTACTCCCTCATTGTCACTCACACAACCATTTGAGCTTGCATTGCTTGTGTTGAGTGGATTTTGGAGCGAATTCGAGGAGAGAATTTGGAGATTTGCATTTGGAGGTAGGTTTTTTTTTTTTTTTTTAATTCTTTGAAGTTTTTTCAAATTTTGTGTATATT
This sequence comes from Taxus wallichiana var. yunnanensis, assembly GCA_018340775.1. Classification (NCBI taxonomy): domain Eukaryota; kingdom Viridiplantae; phylum Streptophyta; class Pinopsida; order Cupressales; family Taxaceae; genus Taxus; species Taxus wallichiana. The sequence continues at coordinate 974,904,220 of CM031242.1, forward strand.
ATTTAGGTTTTATAGATTCATATTGTGATTCTAAATACATGTAATGTAAAATCGAATGCTTGTAATTTTTTTATACTCATTTGCAGCCAGAGGTATGTATTTTATTTTTTTTAACGCAAATTCATTGTAAATTAGTTAAATTTTATGTATGTGTATTGTAATCGATTCGTTTTGTAATTCTAAATACATGTAATGTTAAATCGAATGCTTGTAAATTTTTATACTCATTTGCAGCTAGAGAGGTACGAGGTATTTTTTTTTTTAACGCAAATTCATTGTAAATTAGTTAAATTTTATGTATGTGTATTGTAATCGATTCGTTTTGTAATTCTAAATACATGTAATGTAAAATTGAATGCTTGTAATGTATTTTTTTATTTACGCAAATTTGTTATTCAAGCACGTTTAGTGTTTTACTTTTTAAAATTAAATTAAGTTTACGTTTTCTAATTTTTTAAATGTGCATTGTGTTGCAGATTAGAGCTTAACAATGGCATCAGGCTCGGCATCAGTTCGGCATCTGAATCACTAGCAGGACCTATTCCTCCGAATGCCCGTTCCAAAGCATGGAAGTATGTTGTACGTGGAGCTAGTGAGGGCGAAATTTTTGCAATTTCTGTAACAAAAAAATGAATGGAGGCATCAATCGTTTGAAATATCACCTTTCAAGTATTGTTTGCCGAGATGTTACGGTTTGCCCCAACGTGTCGGAAGAGGCAAAGCGAGAGATTAGAGCAGAGCTGGCAGAGTTAGAGGAGAAGAAACTAGAGAAGGCAAGGTTGAAGGCAGCCATAGCACAAGCTATTAGACCTGGGGCTGCAATGGAAGAGGATTTAGACGATGATGCGGCAACAATTGTGGGCTCTACTCGTGGTCCACGCATACGAAGAGGAAGAGCCGGAAGAGGCGCATCTTCATCGAGTTCGAGCAAAGGCATACCGAGTTTTTTTGTGGCAAGGAACACACCTGGAGCACAACCTTCATTGGAAGGTACATTCTGGAACAAAGATATGCACGAGGAAGTGGATAAAGCTTGTGCAAATTTTTGGTACTACAACAACCTGCCATTCAATGTGGCAAAGAGCCCATACTGGGAGTACTTGGTGACAACGTTGACAGTTGTAGGGAAAGGGTACAAGGCACCCTCTCCAAAAGATTTGAGTGGGAAATTACTTGAGGGTGCAATTGCAGATGCCACTACCATGCTAGAAGAGCACAAGAAACAATGGAAAAAATTCGGATGCACCATTCTTTCAGATGGGTGGACGGATGGAAGGAACCGCACCCTTGTTAATTTTTTAGCAGCTTCAAACGGTGAGATGGTGTTTTTAAAATCTATTGATGCCTCTAACATAATAAAAAATGCAGAGAATTTGAGTGTTATGTTAGAGACAGTTGTATTAGAGGTTGGTGTACAAAATGTTGTGCAAGTTGTCACAAACAATGCAGCAGCATATGTGGCGGCTGGGAGACTACTGCAGAGAGACATCCATCACTCTTTTGGACTCCTTGTGCAGCTCATTGCATTGACCTTCTTTTGGAGGACATAGGCAAAATTGATTGGGTGAGGCCGGTTGTAGAAGATGCAAGATCTATAACGAAGTACATATACAATCACCCTTGGGTTCTGAGCTTGATGAGAGAACACACAAAGGGGAAAGAACTTGTTCGAGCCGGTGTCACAAGGTTTGCAACTAACTTCTTGACGTTGCAAAGTATTTCTAGTTTGTTGACATCTTTGAAACAAATGTTTGTGAGTCAAGCATGGCTAGACTCACAATATTCAAAGAAAGTTGATGGAGAGAGGGTTGCAAAGATAGTTTTTGATGATATCTTTGCAAAGAGAGCTATAGAGATCATCAAGGTAATTTCAAACTTCGATTTATATTTCATTCCTTTATTTTAATTTGTTAAATTATAAATATATTGTTCTACTTTTCACTTTTTTATTTCATTTCTAATATGTATTGTAATTTTGCAATCTTACATTTTAATTTGTGTGTAGGTGTCAGAGCTGTTGGTGAGAGTTTTGCGTTTGGTTGATGGGGAGCAAAACCCCATGGGGTTTATATATGAGGCCATGGATAGGGCCAAAGAGTCTATCCAAAACTATTATAGGGGGGATATCGTTAGATATGGTCCCTTTTGGGAGATTATTGATCGGAGGTGGAACAATCAACTCCACCAACCTATTCATGCAATGGGTACTACCTCAACCCCAAGTATTTCTACTCCGATAACTTCACAGATGTGAATGGAGAGGTTATGGAGGGCCTTTCAACATGTATTGAGAGGATGATACCGGATGTTGAGACGAGGGACCTCGTCATTTTAGAGCTGCAGAGTTACAAACATGCTAGGGGGAGACTCTTTTCTTCGGTGCTAGCTATTCGAGGGAGATCCACACAATCACCAGGTAATAAAAATTAGAATGTTTACCAAGTTACTTATTAGTTACAGATTTGATTTTATTAATTAATTATAAATTTTTTATTATCTTGTTTGTAGGTTCTTGGTGGGAGGATTGGGGAGGGAATACCCCAAATCTTCAAAAGTTAGCCCTCAGAATTCTATCTCAACCTTGTAGCGCTTTTGGATGTGAACGCAACTGGAGTTTGTTTGAGGCCATTCACACGAAGAAGCGCAACAAGTTGACTCAAAAAAGGCTCAACGACTTGGTTTTCGTGTGCAATCTGATCTTAAACCGCACAAAAAAAAGTTGAGGCCACATCAGAGGAGCTCATTTATTTGGATGAGATAGATCCATACAGTGAGTGGATTGGGCAAGAAGAGGAAAACCCTGCATTCACAGCGGACGAGATTGCTTCTTTTGAGAGGGAGGCTATGGAGGGAGAAGCACTAGCAGGACTCAGGAGATATTGGATTGGATGACATCTTTGGAGGTGATCTCCAACATGCAGCAGAGGAGCCACCAACACCACCATCTAGTTCCAGGATCGAGCCAGAGTCGCAGCCTTCTAGGAGGAGCGAGGAGACGCAGCCGAGTGTGGGGACTAGTAGAGGCACTAGACCCTCTCCCCAATATTTCTCTAAATTGGGGAAGAGGAAAATGTAATTTATTCATATTGTATATTGTAACTTGCATAGATATGAAATTTATGATGATATTTTTCAATGTCAATCATCATAAATTCATATTACTTATCAGCCGATTGTTGTATTCGCATGATGATGCGATTTTGTATTGTATTTGTATTCAAATCTAATAGAAAACACTTCTCCAACATTTTATGGGCTCATTTGATACATTTTGTAGCTATGTGTTGCTTAAAATTTATGTTTTTTAATGAAATTTGAGTATTTTTAAGTGCCGAGTATTCCAAGTATTTGCCGAATATTGCCGAGTTTTTTGAGTTTTTTTTTTTTTGGGGGTCAAGCGAAGTTTTGGGTTTGGCGAGTATTCCTACTATGATTCACACAAACCCTAAAATAACAAATCATATGTAATTATTTAAAAGTGCAGCAAGTAAGAAGATAACATATTTATTTGTTTTGATTTTCAAAAGTTAGGTCCACTAATACAAATGTATAACCTTTACAAATTAAATTAAATATGTAAAATAATGTCGGCCTTAATCTTTCTTTCACGGGTGCAACATTAGAGTCCTCCACTCCATGCTACCTTTGTAGAATGCCTCTCGGCATAATTATTCAGTGACCAACAATCTGTGATTACACTATAATGACAAATTTTCCACTCCTACAGTCCCAATTAGTACAGCTGGAAATTACACAGGCTGCTTATCCTTTTCTTACAAATACCAAGAATACTGTCTCATCTTCTCTACTGCCAAGCGCCTGATTTATAGACTTTTCCAGCACTTAGAATAGAAGAGAATTAACAGCACTTATTTCCAAAAATAGACAGTCTATAATTAGACTTCTCAGCCACCCAGTATGCATGATAAATTAACAGCAGTTTCACTAAATATAGACAGTCCAAGAATAGACTTCTTCAGCACCTTAATTGCATGATGAATTACCAAAATAGACAGCTCTTATCCAGCCCTACATTGCATGGTGAGTTAACAGCACTTAACCACCAAAATTAGCTGCCCTTGTGCATGCTGATTTTGGCCTATGCTTATGCTCCAAAATTAGCACTTTATTTTTCCTAGTTCACCTTTTATTCTCCCTCTATGCATGCTCTTAATACATAATACATAATACATGTGACAAAAAAAGCCACATCAAGTGGGAAGCATGTGTACCCATAATTAATACAGAATAATAAATTAAACTCCAGCGTTAGGATTTGCAAGGTATATGACACCTGATCCCAACAAAATTTGGAATATGTTAGTGGAAAAAACCAGAAACAAGTTCCGTATGTGTTAAGGCAGGTGGCTTCCTTCATTGGTCAGATTAATTATGATGCAGGAGCATCCTTCATGATGCTTGAAGAGCATGGATAAGTTTGAATAAGCCTTCTCAAGGCATTCTCAGCATGTGTATAGAGTTTTCATAGTTTCCCTCCATGTTGTTGAAGTTTGAATATTTGAAATCATGAATGTAATTACTGTTTACCATGAGAGTAAAAGTCAAATGCTAGTTGTCTTAGGTGGATATGAGTTGCTCATGATTAGGCTACATTGGAAGAATATTAGAATGGTCATAGGATAAAGTGGAGATTTCATTAGAGTTGTATAACCATATACCAAATAAGAAGATTGACCAAGTGAAGGCTGTTGAAGGAATCTGGGAAGCTGTTGAAACAACTCCTATCCTTGAGCAAGTTGATCTAATCCTAAGGAGCTTGACCATTCTTGGAGGAGGATCAATTTTCATAGGAGAGGGATGGAGGAAGTCTAGACAGTAAGAGTAGAAGTTGTTTGTTTAGAGTAATAAGCCTCTAGGAGGCATTCTGGGCATAAGACTCTAGGTTTGTATGCTAAGTCATATGGTGTGAAGGTGTAATGACAGTGAAAGGATAATTTTCAGGATCAAATATGTTCCTTTGTATGTAAGTGAGGTTCTCCAATGTGTTGGAGTTTGATGAATTAAGTTTTGTGATTGTTCTTTCTAATACTTTTGCAAACCCTGTCTATACTCTGCCCCTGTGTACAAATTGCACGTAAACCGTGTTGCCTAGCTCGATTGGGGCATTATTAGCATGTGATTATCAAAGGAGAAAGTTGGCTCATATTATTACAGGTCTTTTGAGCTTGGATTTAGGTTTTAGGACGTCCATTGGAGCAAGATACAGAGTTATCTCCTTCTCGGGTTGATTGTAACCCTCTACTAGGGTTTCTACACTAAAATCATCATATCTCACATGTTTTGATGGGTCAAGGGCTTAATCTTGGTACAAATGATCTAGACACATTCCCTGGCATATAAAGAGGTTTGGAGTCATAATATACAGTACGGAATGAGGAAAAAACTTGACAGTTCTAAGGAGGGTAGCATGCTATGGTCACTAGACCTGATTTCAAATTCGAGAAGAAGCCTTCATAGCTGGGAGAAATAGGTAGAGAGTTGGTTCTCAAAACTGGGTAGTCTTCTTAATGGGCCAAAAGGATATCCTGATATGGTTCTAGTTTTCAAAGATGATGATTTTATCAAGAGTTATGATAAGATATCTCTCCAGGTAGGGCTACTAAGAGCCTAGGAAAGGGTATTCACAAGAAGCAGACCTTGCCTTAAACAAGATAGGGAATGGTCTAGAACCGCATGAATGATGGTGAATGGACAATAACAGGTATGAATGCTTTGATATGCTCTTATTCTCATTATGAGTACATTTCTAGCCTATGGACAGAGGAAAGACTTCTTAGCAAGTAAGGGGATAACTGTCTAGATGATATCTAGGAAATGAGATCATGATGAACAGAGACGGACATAAGTTTCTGAAATAGGAAATGAGTCAATAGTGTATCACAGGTCATTGCCAATGCAGGAAAAGCATCAAGGAAGCTCTTGGGGGTTATAGGCATGAAGAAGGATCAGTCAAGGTACATCAAGGAGAGTATCCTAAAGAGCAAAGTTTTGTGAGACAAGAAGGTAAGTAGCTCGTGAGTGAGATCAAAACATCTATAAGCCTGTATTTACCAATGATTCCATAAGAAAAACAGAGGTGTATAGTGTCCATGATCTCCCTATTGTCAAACTATAATTATATCTTCTTAAGAGTAAATCAGAATTGAAGATGATGATAGCTTTGGGAGAACTCTGTTCTTGTAAGACAGAATGAAAGGTATATCTTCAAGGCATACTTCTAATGTTGTTATGAAACTGTGAAAAGGGCAGAGTATAAAGAAAATTATGATCTCCCTAGGCCATTACAAAGGGTCAACATTTCATCAAAAGGACTGTGGGTAAACGTCATAGAGAGAATGTTCTTAAGACAAATTTGCATGTTAAAGATGGGTAAGTGACTGAGCTAACATTTTGCACCAAATTATGAATAAAGCAGTGCTTCGAGTGGTTCCCAGCTACTTGATGTCTATTCTGCAGATGTCTCTAAAAGTAGTCAAGCAAAGTCAATTCCATTCTGAGATCCTTCTTTTGGAAAGGATCTCAGAACATAAAGAAATTTCCCCTACTATCCTGGGAAAAGATTTGTTCTCGTAATTAAAATGGAGAGGTTGGTATTTGCACCGTGGATCTCGAAAATAAAGCCCTTTTAGCAAAGTACATCTGGCGGATCTATAAAAATCAAGAGAAGGGGTAGAGAAAAGTAATTTGAAGCAAATATAATCAAATAGAGGATCTTAATGATTTTTTTCATGAGGACAAATGGCCAAAAGGTTTTGCCATTTGGAACAGCCCGATTGAGGTAAAGGGCATCGTCAGAGATCAAATCTTTCGGAAAATCAAAACTGGAACTAGAACTGAATTCTGACATGATCCAGAACTCGCCTTGTGAGAAGCCTTCAGGCTCAAGTATTCGGGAGAAAAGTTTTAAAATTACTAGATATGAAGTTTACAATAAGGGGTCATCACTAGAGAATGGAAGGATTTCAAGAACTGCACATTGAGGATGACGAGGTTGTGAATCTGTGATTAAGATAAATGAGCTTTTAGCCAGTTATAGAACTCCCACAACAGAGAGATTCTCTGGGATGGGATCACAAGGGCAAAGGGGTGTACTCAGTTTTAAAAGGTTAGTTAACCTCTATCAAAAGAGACATAATCCTAAGGCCACAATGAACTAGAGGCTGATATTAACTTCCCGAGCATGGCCTAAAGCCAGAATGTTTCTATGATTGGTAATGTAGGGCAAAATCCTCACAGGGGAATATCTTAGAAGAAAGCGTTGTGTGGGCCCAAGTAGATGTCCTTTGTGTGAAAATGTGGAAGAGAAATACAATTACCTTCTCTTGAGTTGCTCCTTCGCCAGACAAATCGGCGTTATTTCATTGAAAGTTTTAAGTGCAAATGAGTGTCTGGCAGAGACATGGAGATGTAAATGGGTGTCTAGCTGAGACATGTTGACGTAAATGACTCACTAAAAAATCCTGGTTGTGCTAAATATCTTTAGAGATATTTGGCAGACTGCCTGGCAATAATATGCTGGAAGCTTTGGATTGAGAGAAACTCACTGAGTTCTCACTAATAAAAAGGTAAGGTCTCTAATGTTTGGGCACGTATTAAAAGACATATCACAAAAAACAAGTAATAGGAAGAACAAGGCGAATCCAAGTGAGATTGAGATTCTCCTATTTTGGGTGCAAAATCAAGGTGGCCTTTGACAGGATGATCAGGAAAAATAAAAATAAGGTGAAAGATCAGGAATGTTTGGGCAGGTATTAAAAGAAATATCACAAAAAACAAGTAATTGGAAGAACAAGGCAAATCCAAGTGAGATTGAGATTCTCATATTTTGGCTGCAAATCAAGGTGGCCTTTGACAGGATGATCAGGAAAAATAAAAATAAGGTGAAAGATGAGGAAGAATGGGGAAAGCCTCCAGAAATTTGGAATAAACTCAATTTTGATTATGGCTTTGAAGCTTGCCCCGGGAGAATTGGAAGCTGGGTATCTTATTAGAAATCATGGGTCAAATAATTGTTTTTGGGGTGGCTTGCAAAGATAAGAACTCAAACAATATAGAGGAAGGCACTTGACTGATTTCTAGTCTTGTAGAAGCAGTTCAAAATGCCCCTCGATGTAATAAACCTCACACCCTCACTCCAAATCACTATCAAAACTTAAAAGCATTGAGCGTTGCAAGTGCAACAGCGGCAAAACAAGAGAGAGAGTAAGCAAGGCTGCAAGTGTAAGAGCATTAACACAAGGGAGAGATACAGCTATTAGAATGTAAGGCTTATTAAATAAGGACTTCATTAGTTATTTAACTAAAATATGGTTGTAACCGGTCGTAACTATATCAACCGCTTTGTAACTACATCATTCATAATAAATAAACGGACACACAATTTCAAATGTGTGCACTCTGCCTTCTCTTTATTTCTTCCTTGTGCATGTCTTCCAACATTGGTATCAAAGTGAGACACAAGGAGGTTTTTGAGAAGAGGAAAGACAAAGACTGCAAAATCGTGAGTTTCATATAGCCACGATTATATACTAATTCGAGGGACTGCAACAAGTCACAACAGTCGAGGTTTTTCGCAGCATTTTCAACTCATTTTCGTGGCATCTTGGTGCCTTTCGTGGGCTTCCTGAAGTATGCTGAAGATTTTGTGCTAGGGCACAAACAATATAACCATGAAAATACAGTCCTTTTGAGCACAAAATAGCCACAAAAACAGATGCAAATATAGTCGCGAATTGCAAATAAATACAGTCGTGGCCTGAAAAGAAATCGTGAGGGCTAAAAACTTTAGTCAAAACAAGGACAAATCGAGGGCACAGTCATCAGAAACGAGGGGGACAAATCAAGAGCACCATCATACAATTTATACAGTCGTGAATAACAGTTGCAGTCATAAATTTACAGTCACGTTTTTCAGGAGAAAAACAGAGTTTCAAGTGAATACAAACTAGGGCACGTTTTTAGTTTGGACAGTTGTATTCTTCCAATATCTAGGGAACAGAACAGTGCACATCACAGTTGCAGCAAAGGACTGGTATTTTTCTCTATTTACTCATTTCGGTAATACGCAGTTGTATTTATTTTATTTTATTAAATGGAAATTCCCATAGAAAAATATTCTGGTCTAAATTTTCATACATGGAAAGTGAAAATACAAATGCAACTTATGAATAAAAATTTGTGGGGCATAGTAAATGGGAAAGAAAAAGACCACCAGATGCAAAAGGTAGTGAGGACAATGATGAATACGTAATATAAAGATGCTCTAAACTTTGAAGGCAGGAAAGGACACATGGTATATGAAGCTATGGATGATTGCTCGGATAGTTCAAGAGACTGTGGATCTTGGGAATTATACCCTCACGAGGGTCATGAGACAACTTGATGGCGCTTGCGGATGGCTCAATATGGATGGTTGTCCAATAATTCGGGAGATCTATGATTTGGGAGTTCGGGAGGTGGAATATAGGGACTCGGGAATTCAGCTCAAGAGCTACACCTTTACGAAGGTCACAAAGCAACTTGATGGAGCCCTACCTAGTCATAGCACTGCTTTCAAATTGAAAGCCTTTGAAGATTACATAGTTCTATTTGGTTCTAGTTTTGTTAGAATGTTCGTTTTTTGCTTTATGTAGGATAAACCTTAAGAGGGGGTATTAGAATGTAAAGCTTACTAAATAAGGACTTCATTGATTAGTTAACTAATGAGATGGTTGTAACCGGTTGTAACTATATCAACCACTTTGTAACTACGTCATTCATAATAAATAGACGGACAAACAATTTCAAATGTTACAATCTGCCTTCTCTTTATTTTTTCCTTATGCATGTCTTCCAACAACAGAAAACTAAAGAGCAAGTGCCCAGTATTTCAATCAATCACTCGAGTTCTTTGACAACCACACTAGCCATTTGATAGTTGTTGATAGAGGAATTGGACTTCTTACGGCTTCATCTATTCTATTAAGAGGGAAAACTTTCTAAAAGGGTGGAGAATCTTGTACCTATACATAGCACCTCGTCTCATTGACCACAACATGGTTGCATAGGATAATCCAGCAGCCCAATGAGATAAAGAGCCAAAGGATCGAGGTTGATAATCATGTGACACAAGAAAGGTATTGTTTTGGACTTAACCGTGAGGGGTACAGCAATTCAAGTCATGAGGAGTTTCATGTATTCGATTAGAGGTATTGGGCCATTGGGCAATGGTATTTGAATTTTGAATGTAATCATCATTTTGAATATAAATAGTAATATACCATTATTTAGCATTTTCAATATTCAATGCAATGTGTTTAGTATTTCAAAGATTCATTTCTTATTCCTTATACCTTTTAATAATTCACTTTCCAAATACTATACCTGTTGGCCCCCTATCATCCCCAAACCTAGGCCCTTGGTCCCCTTCCCAAGACCCGTTCCCATTCCAAGACTTGTAAACTAGGTAAATGAAAGATCCCTAGATGGATCTTCCTTACACTATACTAATTTTAATCAATCAAAAACAGCAAATACAAGGTGTATTTTATGTCAGCAGTACAGATCTGGAAAATGCGACTAGGGTTAAGAGAAAACGGTATAAATCATGCCAAATAAAATTATCTGATATCTAATGACTGTTGATATTAGGGGACAGATTTATATAAAAACTGAACTTAATATAGTCCCAAAATAGCCCAGAAAATCAGTTGAAGTTGGTTATTATTCAGCTTGAAAATCTTCAAAATACACTTGAAATGATAAAAAGTACAGCGATCAGATTACAGAATGATGACAATTATTTGACAAATATTTTCAGATGAAAATAGGAGTTTGGCATGTTTCAAGGGACTGATCCAATGCTGGTTGCAAAATCACCTGGAAAATACCTTCAAATCCCTTTCCACTCATGGCTGAACTGAAATGAAGTCGATGAAGAACACTAGGAATTTCGAGTGAAATCCCTCTAATCATCTGGGGTTTTTTGAAGAGATAAATTCACAAGGGTTTTTATGAATTTATGGTAAAAGTAATATAGCATTATGCAATAGATGATAATAAAAATCTAGATATCCCATACAATGCTTGTTTATTTAAAGGGAGATCAACCCAACTTTTAAATTGGCCAATCAAATTGTTTTATTTCCCTATGCTGGTCGCATTTTCCTTTTTGGGCTGATTGGCACATTCTCCCAAAAATGATTCCCAAGGCAACATTTTCTCCTTTCTAATACAATTACTTTTAATTGTATTTTGACATTTTAATTTATTATTAACTTTATCATTTATTATATGTGCTTTTCATAATATTATTATTTTTTAGAAACAATAGCACCATATAATAAAAATAATAAAGTTATGTCACCCTTAAAGACTCCCCTTTCCCGGGTAGACATAAAGGCCAAAGGTCTTTGATTTGGAAAAGGGGACATTACAGTAAATATCAGAAACAGCACAAACACAAGCATTGAAGTATTTTGCTTTCTTTTAAGAAATTTTCACCATCGCAAAAGGAATTTGTTGGATCACACTGCATTCATGGATAACTACAAGAATTGAGCTGTCGGAGAAAAATCTTGGCATTTGTTTGGTAAACTAACTACCAGTGGAGAGGTTTTTTCCTATCTCAGGAAAATGTATGTTCTTCCATTGTCTGTTTGACAAGTGCTCCCTGGTGTAGGAGTGAGCCTCTGTATGTTATGTATGTTTAGTTAATTGATTTCAATAAAAAGGATGAGAGAGGAGTACATGTTTATTTCACAAATCAACATTGTCTCGTAATCACTTAAACAGAAGAAGGCAGCTTCGAGCTTAGTTGGGATTTGATCTCACATAAACCGAGGTAGGGTTTATGAGGTATTTATATGGCAGTGAGAGAGGTGCCAACGTAGCTTGCCATTACGGTCGTTAGGGTTTAATCTTACATAGGGTCTTTATATTGCCCCAGCACAGAAACTTTCTTCAATTAAATTAAATGGCATTCGGTAATTGAAAAGGGGGAAAGAGAGCAACTGATCGAACCTGGGGTCTGATCATCTGCAAGGTTAGTTGGGGATCAGTGGGGTGGGTTTTAAACCAAGACAGCCATTTCTCGTCAATAGGCAGCTGTTTCTCCAAATTGTCCGCCATTTTATGACCCACAAGCAGCCATACCTCGTCCTTAAGCACCCTTTCCCGGACCGCGCACACCTGCTTGCGGCGCAAAGCAAGATCATGTTCCATCTCTGTCAATGTAGTCTCCTTGACGACAGGCGCTTGCCCTTGCCTCGTTCCCTCCATATCGTCACGATTGCAATCCACAGAAACCTACAAAGAACAAGTGGCCAACTAGGTAAAGTTTTGTGGTAGCATGTCAACGACACAATTAAACCCCAGCTAAGTAGGTTTTTGTATCAAAGTTTCAGGTCGAATGCTGAATTAGGGTTAGCGAGACGATAAATTAAATTTTAATGAAATAAAGAAAAAATAACACCTTACCTTAACCAATTCCTCCAATTTAACGCATAAGTTTGCGAACTCTCTGTCGCTCTTGTGGCAGCGGGGCTCAGACATTATTGTCTTCTCTTCTCCTTGTCTTCTACCCCTTCAACACACCTTTTTCTTCTAACCCGAGGAGGGTTTCTAGATGAGCCTGAGAGCAGATATTTTGCAATAAAATCAAATAGAAACAATTTTAAAGTCTATTATTTCTTCCCGAGGAATGTTTCAACTTCCTTGAGCTTCAGATCTTGGCGGTGAGATGTTAAACTTCAATCAAAGAGATATTCGCTCGAAATTCTACTCTGCCCTCCAAAACAGAGTTACTCCGTTTTTAGGGTTTCTGAAGCCATAACACAGTCTTATCGATCATTGAAATGTCTCTGAAAGGTTTTTACCATACGCCATCAATCCTCTTAACCTTCTTCAACTCGATCTTTCTTCACAAAACTCGTTCCACTTAAACCTTTTATCACATCTCCTCCCAAATTTATACACTCATATGCCTTCGTTAGTGGTTCCAGTTACCCTAAATTGCACGGAGGAACTCCGAATTAAAACTAGCAAGTGCACTCAAAATGGATGCATCAATAGGTTGCTAACTTTAAGAGAAAGGTGGTACACCCTAAGTTAAAAGGGTTCACAAAATCATTTTTTTATTATGTGGGGTGGTGATTTTTCACTTGTTCACTATATTTATTCTTTAGAATTTTTAATCGAAGGGAAAGTCATATTTTGAATTGATTCAGAATGGTAAATTCGAGTTACACTACAATCATAGTGGAAACCAATACTTGAACATGGGTGATAATGATTGAACATTTAATTTTTAATATTTGTACATGGGTGAAAGGTCTTACATGTCATGATGTGATTGACTACTCTACATAATTATTATGTCAAAAATAAATAACCACTAGATAGTACTATGACAACTATGAAGTGGTACTATAACAACTATTGGGTATTGTGTGATCAAGACTCGTGTCAACTATTAGACCATGTTCACCTATTGGCCCCTCTCCCCTAATATGTAAAATTTGTAAAATGTATTTATTGTTCAGTGCAAAGATTTTAGAGTTGCGTGGGAGTAACACAAATACATATCTAATGAGAAGGAAAAGTTTGGGTTTACATCCAACATTTGTAGTTTTATTACAAGTTTGTGAGGTCTTTACATGAAAAAGAAATATCACTGCATTCTAAAAAAACTATACAATAATATAGAAAGAATCTAACTCTATAACAAAGAAATTACAATTTGTTATACTAAAGTGAAACACAATACGATTTTAAATTTGTCCACGATAGGTCAAACTACTACAAATTCTAATCCCAATGAGTTTATGTATTTGATGTTTAGGAAAACCTGAATAGAAAATATAAATAATTTATTACAACCACTTTCCTCATATTTAATAATGACACAACAAAAGGTGAACATAATGCATGTCAAACACATCAAGTGAAAAGATGTACATGGTTTTTTTGATTTAAAATGGTTTCTAGAATTTAATGTTGAAAGTCAAACTTCAATGTGTTTCAATTTAAACCAACGCTTTGAAATGGATGGTCATTACAATTGTCATCATGTAAATGCGGTATTAAATATAACAATATGTCGAATCTTTTTGCACCATACTTTCACCAAAGAATTTGAATGTCACAACACAACCAAGATTCTTATAGTCCGCAAAATAAAAGGAAAGAACATGAGCCATCACAAACCAATGCAAATAGTAACAAAGGCAAAGTGAACAAGAAATGGAAACAAGTTGCCCAAAGAGTTCATTCACAATTTAAAATAATCGCATGTTGTCAAGTTTATCGCCCACTGGGGTAGTGTCACGTGTTTTCACATTTTTGCACAACATTTTTCTTGCATTGTTTTCCTTAAGGTGGAAGAGGGCATGCCAAGTAGTAGAACATGTCCAATTGAAATTTAATGACTTTACATTTGACTACAAAAACTTGAAGCATCTCTAATTATGCTTGTAATTGCGAAAACAGGATGATACATGTGTAATTTTATTAATCTTGTAAAAAGAAGATTTCAAACAATGAATAGGGTTAATGTGTGTACGCATTGTACAAATTTTATCTAGTTCATGAAAAATGGATCGAATAAACCTATTATAAGCAATATGCAAAAAAAGCACATTGCCCTAATTGTCTGCTAGAACTACCACTAGGGAAAATCCAGAACACACAATCTAGAAATTTCCCATAAATATAGGGATAAAACAATATCACTAAGTAAAAAACTAACGACAACTAGAAACTCAAGTTAAGAATTAAAAATAAATTACTTTAACTTATTACATTATTCAAATATAACCTAATGATGAATTAACCTAGGTACTTATATCCTTATGTTCCCCCTTAATTCAATAGGGTCTCAAGTGAATAGGAGAGAAATTCTCTGAAGGCCTCAAATTTGTCTCAAGTAAGTGACTTTGTGAAGACATTTGCACGGTGTATATCCATTGGGAAATATTGGAGCTAAATGTTATTGTTCGAACATGTTCACAAATGAAATATACCTACACCTCAATATGTTTAGTGCACTCGTGAAAAGTTGGATTCCAAACAAGTATTAGTACTCCTTCATTATCAACATGTAGTATAGTTGGATCTTTCTGTGGTATTCCCAATCTTTCAAGTATATGTCTGAGCCATATCACTTCACAAACACTCCACTGTTGCACGATATTTTGATTCTATGGAGGACCTTAAAACGCAAGTTTGCTTCTTACTCCCCATGATATTGATTCAAATCCTAAAAGAATACAAATCCTAAAGTGGATTTGTTATCGTTTATATTCCCTACATGATCTAAATCAATATCTTGTTAAAAAGAAGTTATCATTCTTCTTGTATATTAGGCCATAGTTCGTAGTTCCTCTAACATACCTCAATATCTCCGCTTTGCTTCTTTCCAATGACAAACCCTTGGTTCTTGCATGAACCAAGATAGATAGTTGACTACATAATTGATATCTAGCTTAGTGTAAGTCAAGTAGATAATATTATTGATCAACTATTGATAGAGAGTTGAAGTTACTTGTGGTGATGAATCTGTTCGAGAAAATTGAAGTTTTGCCTCCATAGGTGTGGCAATCGCTTACAATCCATCATATTGAACATTTCGAGTTTTGTCTTATCATATTTCAACCGTGATACAAATATATAATTTTCTCTTGGTTAAACTTCAATTCCAAGACAATAATACAGAATCTCGAGATTGGTCATGTTGAATGATCATGTTAGAACTTCATTTTTTTATTCAATCATCCCCATTGATCCTTCGATGATGACTAGATCATCAACATATACTACAACAATCACTATCTCCCCCTAGTTTTATGAGATAGAGATTAGGATTGTATGAACTCCTCTTGAATCTATGATGAATGAGATGCTCATTGATTTTTATGTACCATGTGCTAGGAGATTACTTTAGACCATACAGTGATTTTATAAGTTTGCATACCTTTTCTTCTTTACTTGGTATGGCAAAACCTTATAGTTGAGTCATGTAAAATTATTCTTATAAGTCACCATTAAGAAAAACACTTTTCATATTCATCCGATGTATTTTCCAACCAAATTGTGCAACTAGAGAAAAGATTAACTTGAATTTTCTTATCATAGTTTTGAAAAAAAAGGTATCCTCATAATCAATGCCTTATTTTTTAGCATATCCTTAGTAACTAGTCTAGCCTTGTGTTTATCAATTTTGTCATCTACTTTGTACTTTATTTTGAAGATCCATTTGTATCCGATCACTTTTCCCCTAGTAAAATATTTGTAAGTTGGCATGTGTTATTTTTCATAAGTGACTTATATTTTGCATCCATAACATCTTTCCAAGGTTTTGACTATATGGCTTCTAAAACTATGGATGATTTAGTATATTCAACAACTTTACTCATTAAGGCCAAATTGATGTCATTTTGAGCCATATTGTGAGCCTACATTCCATTAGTGGATGTGTTGGGGACACTATCTAATTGTATATCTTGCATCATACTTGTATACCACTTAGGCAAATGTTTAGTGGTTCATGTGGGTGGTTGATTTTCACCAAATCTCTACCATTATCATTGTCATCATCAAGGTGTTCACCATTCTTTGTTTCCACTATAAGACTACTTTTTTATCATGTGAGTGTATGGAAGGAGCACCTGATTTGTTCTTCTCAAAGAACTCAACATCCATGCTAGTGTATGCCCTTCTCATTTTTGGATCCATGAGTCTATATCCAAGTTCTTCATCACTATATCCCAAGAAGATAAGTTTTTATGATTTCATATCAAGCTTAGTTTTTGTTTCTTAGGAATGTGCATACTAACTTTACATCTAAAAACTCTAAGGTGTGCAATAGATGGATTATGCCTTGACCATGCTTCACATGGTGTTATCCCATCAAGAGTTGCAAAGTGGGAACACTATTTAGTAAATAGACTACCATTTTAGTTGCTTGGCCCAAAATGTTTTCGATAAACTTGCATTGTCAAATCATAGATTGTGTCATGTCCTTAAATGTATGATTTTTCCTTTCAATAGCACCATTTTTTTGTAGTGTGTGAGGAAAATCCATTTGATGATGAATGTCACGTGTTTCAAAAAAATTGTTGAACTCATTATCGGTGTATTCTCCCCTCAATCCGAGTGGAGTGTCTTTATATTTGACCAAACTCGGTCTCAACAAGGGCTTTGAACTTCTTGAAAGTGACAAAAGCTAGGTATTTTGTGCGAAAATAGTACATCCACATTTTTCTTGAAATTTTTCAATAATGAGCATGAAGTATTGAAACCCATAATGGATAGGTCTCATTGGTCTACACATATCGATATCCACTAAGTCAAGTTTTCCCTTAGCCACGAAATGTATTATGTTTGAATGGTGCTCAATGTTGCTTTCCTACCAAACAACACTAAAATTTATTTATAACCTTTTTAAGATGTGGTAAACCCCTTATCATGTCATAGCAACGAAGTGTGTCGAGATAGTTGAAACTAACATGACCAAGTCTTATGTGCCATAGTTGTTTTGATGTTGTATCCTTGGCTACAAGTTCTTGATCATCCCTTTGAAAAAAATCTAACTGAAACATTATACCTATGTTTGAAGCTTTTACAAAAAAATCGAGCTTTGCCTTGTCTCGAATTAAGCACATATTTTTAGTGTATTTACAATCAAAGTCAATTTTAAGATTGTAATCTAATAATTGACTTACGAATAATAATTTTTTGGTTAAACCTGGGACATACATAACATCTATAATTTTACAACTTTGTTTACAGAGTGGTAATTTCACGAATATTTTACAATGTACATTACCCAAAAACGTGGTTTTTATGCGTGTGTTATTCAACGTGAAGAACCAATTTTTCCTTCATGTCATGTGTCAGGTTGCACCCAAGTCGACATACCAAATTTGACTTGTAGAATTGGACACTTCATTTGACTATGTAATATACAAGAATTCATCATCATCAAATTGATCTTCCTGTTCAGATAGATTTCCTTATTGAGTTGGATTTTTCTTCCACTTTCCCTTATTTTGTCCATGTTTGTCTTGTTGGCCTTGTTTTGATTGTTAGTTGTCACTCTTCTTGCCTCTTTGTGATCCTTTTTGGAACATGTTGTACCAATAATCCTTTAATGCATGTCCTTTTTACCACAAATAGGATTTTTTTGGGCCTTTTGGCCTTGTTGAGTGTTTTCTTTAGAGGTTGTTTATTATACATAGCCTATTTCTTGCCTTTTTATTAAAAGAAAGTGTTTTCTCTTTAGTTTTAGTAGTTTAATGAATAGCTTCTTCTTCTTTGTAGCATATTCACCAATTGTTCAAAAGTTGTTGTTTGACCAATTATGTTTAATGTGGTCACAAAAATCCTATATAAATGAGGAAGATCTCTCAACACAATTAGCACAAGTGATGTGTCAATTAATTCTTCTTCCGAGAGATTGAAGTGATGTTCACCAAGATGCAATTCTTTTAAAAAACATTTGAACTTGTTGATTGGTTCCATTTTCAAGTTCAATAGTTGACTCGGATATGAAGTATCGTGTTCTTATTTTTTGAACCATATACGGTTTTCAATTTTTCCCAAGCTTGTTTTATTTTTTTGGCCTCACAAATACGAGGTTAAATCTCATTTGAAACATCAAACAAGATTATTAATCTTGTATTTTGATTTGTGTGTTCAAGTGAATGTTGTTGTCAACATCGTTTCGAGATCGTGTAATAAAATAGAAACAACGGGCCACATATCTTCATATTCAAGTTGTGCACAAATTTCAGTTTTACATGATGTATAATTACCAAGTATGAAGAAGATGTGAATTAGGAAGAAAGAACTTGGGTGCCTTATTTGTGGCAATTGTGAAAACCGAAAAATAAATGAAGAGTAGAAAAATTAAACACTTTGCCCCTTAATGTAGTACACACCCCCAAAAATTTATTTTAATCAATTTTGGGATCTCTTTTCAGCCATTTACAATTTGTGGCATTATCAGACGATTTACAATAATCAACAAATTTGGCACTAATGACCAATTTTACAAATTTGAGAATATGCTGAAAAATACCTTCTTTTACACCTTATTTCAACCTTTGATTTTTATAAAAAAATATATCCACCAAAATCTCCTTAAACCATCTTCATTAGTTCTATATTGAAATCTATAATTTTACCAAAAAAATTACAATTTTTCGCTTTACGAAATGAGATTTATGGCATTTTGAGTGAAGGTTGCTCTTTGTGCAAAAAAGGACTCCCTTTGAAAAAATGAATTTCATCAAAAAAATGTGTTTTGGGGATCTTGACCTCTTTTCCCTTACAAAAATTTCCTGATATCACTTCTACAACCAATTTAGAGACAAAAATAGTCCAAATAGGGTTTTTCCTTCTAATTTTAGTTGGGGTTTTAGTTGTCACTAAGTGACTTCGTGGATGTTTAATGGTTAAATATAACATAATCCACTAAATTTTTAGCTCAACCCCCGATCTCTTGTATTTCAATGACTTCACAATCAGTCCACAAACGACCTAAGTGTTAAGCACTTTACAATATAAACTAAATTAATTCATATTAAAAATAAATAATCTTTTTTTAAATAACAAGTATGCCCTACCTTTTCCACTTGGCGTTTTGCAACGAATACATGTGAAGTTAGGTTTGTAGAGTTAACTTTGGTTTCGCCGCTTATAATTCAACCAAATTGGAGGATTTTAACTTTGGTTGATAACTTTGTTGGCTTTTTTTAAGCGTGCAAGACACGAAAGAAGCTCGGTCGCTCGTGGTAGGAGCTCATGGTAGGGTTTTATGCTTTTTTAAGCTTGTGTTGTCTAACTTGTTTGATTAGAATGTATCCACCTCTCTTAAACAATTCTTCTTCAACTTACCATGAATTTGTGGAGCTTGATCTATAGTATATTTGGCTCTGTCACTTTTGCAATGGAAAACCATGGTGCTTAAGCACACAAATCAGTTCACTGATCCACCCTTTGCAGAGATCATCATAGCTCTGAAATAACTCACCCCATTCTTAGATCAGCTCAGGATGAGGAAATGATCGTACTGATATGTGAGTATTATTAGTATTAAACCCATGTTTCCTCACATGTTTGAACCAATGGCATCCAAATTGCACCACTTAAACTTTGTTAAATTCGTTCATTTGTGGATCCAACTTTACAAATAAAATCTCGGCTCTATTACTTGTATATGATGTAATAGATCCTCAAATAGCTAGCTAGATGTAGCTTAGTTGGAGAAATAGTAAACTTGCCCTTTAAATGTAATCTTTAATATTTGAACATAGTGTAGACACAAAATTATGCACTTTAGACAATATTTAGCCCAGTCTTATACTACTATTTAGAAGGTTCTCAAGTGGAAAAAGTACTAATTAATCCCACCTTTTGGCCATCTTTATTTTATATTTTATTTCGTCATTCCCACATATTTTTTTGCACTTATCCACCCATTTCACAACCGCATCATCATTCTAGACCAAAATCGGGCGCCTTGGTCCCACTTGGGCGCCCCTGCCTATACACATCCTTTTCGCTTCTTTTTGGGGCCTTTATAGCCATTTGTTGTCCTTATCTTTTTCCCAGTATGCCTTGTCAGGATTAATTATGAAATTAAGCTCAAGAGCCCTATAAATATAAAGTTATAAGACCATAATAAGAGTCTTAGGTCCTACCATCACATTACTACTATCACTCCATCTAGAGTTACATCCATTACACCACTTGCATCCACATAGTGCCATGCATCAAGGTTAGGAGATCTCGTATCACACACATTGCATAGGGGAGGATTCTTAACCCTCGTTTAGTAGAGGATGCCTTCAAAAATGACATAATGGTTAGTACGTTAGAGAAATGACCTTCTACCATTCTTAGATAGCTTTGAGGGAATGATGGATTTGGATAGATAATCGAATATTTGAGAGTACCAAAGATCCGATGAGTCGGGTTCAACAACATTAACATGAGGTAACCCTGTAGATGTGAGATGGTTGATCACGACGACAAACAACCACCAAAAGTTTGGATTCATTAGTTGTCCATGGGATGAGAGATGTAAGGGAATCCATCGTGTCAAAAATGATTGGATGAGTGAGGGACGACTTGAATAGTATAAGAATCAAAGGCTTCAAGGAGAAATAGGACGATATCTCGATATTTTTGTAGAATGTCATTTTTACATTGATAATTTCCTGTAATTTGTTTGATGATGAGCTCTGAATCCCCATAGATGTCGAGGATTTGAACACCCAAAAGGACAACAATTTCAAGACCTAAAATAAGGGCTTCATACTCTGCCATATTGTTCATGCAGTCAAAGTCAAGTTTTGGGCAATAGGCATAGGAGTGTCCCAAGGAGGAATGAGAATGATGCTAGTGCCTCCCCCTTGCCGACATTTAGATCTGTCAAAGAAGAGAGTCATGCGAAGAGGAAAATACTCATAATGAAGATTGTTAATGGATTCATCAGAAATTGTTCATGAGGAAGATGAGTGGTAGGAAGAGGGGCTTCACTAATTGGTCTGTGATCACTTGGCCTTTAATAGACTTTTGAGAGATGAAATCTAGGTCAAACTCTGTCATGAGCATGAGCCATCGAGTGATGTGATCATTATGGTAAGGTTTAGAATGCATGGTTTTGAGAAGATGAAAGCTAGTGACTACATACGTTTTGTGATTGAGAAGATAATGTAGAGCTTGGAAGTGGCAAAGAAAAGGGCACAACACATCTTTTCAGCTTCAGTGTAGCGAGTTTCATACTCGTAGGGTACGACTGATGTAATAGACAACTGCTCTCTCTACCTTGGCCATCATGATGTGCCAACATGAGCACCTAATGCATGATCGATGACAGAGACATATAGATAAAAAGGATCCCCCTCATGTGGAGGTGTAAGAATAGGTGGAGATAGGAGATACTACTTAAGATCATCGAAGGATTTTTGGAAGTTATCATCCCAGTGGAAGGTGACATCTTTATGAAGAAGATGATGAAAGGGTTGGAAATGGTCTGAAAGTTGTGAGATGAAGCAACAGATGGACTGAATATGGCCTTGAAGACTACGAAGTTGTTTAAGATTAGAAGGAGGAGACATCTCAAGGATAACCTTGATTTTGGCAGGGTTAACCTCAATACCCTTGATAGAAATGATGAATCCAAGGATTTTTCCAATTAACACGCCAAAAATGCATTTGGCGGGATTAAGGCAAAGGGAGAAACAAAGAAGACGCTCAAAGAGGATTTCAAGGACAAAGAGGTGATCACATTAATGTTTAGATTTTCCCAAGAGGTCATCAACATAGTCTTCTACGGTCTTATGTATGAGATCGTGAAAGATATAGGTCATGGCTCATTGATAAGTGGCCCCAACATTTTTCAAACCGAAGGGCATGACACGATAGAAAAAGGTCCCCACGGGGTGATGAAGGAGGTCTTATGTTGATCTTGGTGTGATGAGGATCTGATTATAGCCAGAAAAACCGTCCATAAGAGAAATCATCTCATGTCCTATGGTAAGGTCCACAAGTTGATCGATGTTGGGAAGAGGAAAGTCATCTTTAGGGAAAGTGAGATTAAGATCCCAAAATTTAGTGCATATATGAAGCTTTCCCGATGCTTTGGCGATGGGTATGATGTTAGAAACCCATTGGGGATAGTCAATGGGGATGATGAAATTGGTTGAAATAAGATGTTGTAACTCCTCTTTAATAAGGAGAACAACTTGAGGATGCATTTAACAAAGCTTCTACCTAACTAGTTTAACATTGGGGATTGTGACAATATTATGGACAACGATGGAGGAGTCAAGACCTGGCATGTCGAAGTATGACCATGCAAAGTCCTGACTATATGAGGATAAGAAAGAGGTGAAGGCTCGATTTCTTGTGGCTCAGATATTAGCCAACCTTAAGGATGCAAGGCTTTTGAGGATTCCTGATATTAATGTCGATAGTGGACTCATTTAAGAGAGTGTAAGTTCCAGGGGAAGGGACGTTTAGATATGAGAATCCTCAGTCCCCATGTAAGAAAGAATGAAATTATCATCGTGCACTGAAGAATGTCAATGGTAGGGGAATATTCCTCTACCATCTCTAGATGTTTGAGAGGAAAGGACCGAGTTTCATTTCCAACCTGATAAGTGACCAATCCGAGGGAAATGGTGGAAATTAAAAAAAAGTTAGGGGGAATAGATTTGGTATCATCGGGATCGATGAGATAGTCGGATGGAGAGAAGGGAGGTGAATCAACGTTGATGGGAGAAGATGCAGAAGTGCTTGAAGGGGGATGGAGGGATCTTTGTATCCCAAGCCAAAATTATCACATGGTTCACGGGTTTGTTTAAAGACATGGCCGTGGGTACCTTATTCATAACACCCCATACCAAACCCCTTCCATGCACAATGGTGGAGGTATGTGTAGGCGAAGGATGGTTTACCAAGGAAGCTGAAACCACCAACATATGGTTTGGTGTGTGGGTAATCTTCGACATGAGAAGAAGGGTGATCGAGGCTATCGTAGACCAAGTGGGTTTGGAGAAAAGAGGGGCCAAATGAGATGATTTCCCCAACATTCTATTGATACATAGGGGCCTTATTAGGGCGGCTAGTAGAAGGAATATAATTAAGAGCGAGGAGTTGATATTCTCCTAAGGAAAGGTGTTACATTACAACATCGAAGATCCATTGTGGGGTAATGTAGATGCAGGCACAAAATAAATAGTGGATGCACCAGAAGAAGGGTTGGATTTAGGTACAAACATGTCTTTAGGTTGATAGGTCATACGACATGTCTTGAAAGGAGGGGTATCGATGGGGAGAGTACAAATGGTCCCTTCATGTTCATATTTAATATAGTGATGGAGGGTAGATGGGACGCAATGCATGACACGAATCCAAGGATGTCCAAGCAGAAGATTATACTGAAATTATCCTTCTATAATGTAGAAGAGCTCATGGAGGAGTTTATGGCCGACGTGAATGGGAAGGACAATTGTACCCAATGGGGGTTACAACATCGTTAAAGCCATGGAGGATGGTAGGAGATTTAATGACAATGGTGTCTAGGTAGTTTGAGTTGGTGAAGGTGTGAGAAGAAATTATATTGATACTAGCACCATTATCAATCATAGTCCGTCGGATGCACATGTCGTTGATGGACCGTGATGAAGAGAGGAAGATCGTGTTCTTTGGTGGCATGTTGGGGATTTCTGAATCCTCGAAGGACATGGTGGTGGATGTGAGAGCATCAACTAGAGCCGCGAGGGGTTGAGGCTCATCAGATGATACCGGATCCATTATAGAGCTTCAATAAGAGTCTGTTTGTGGTTAGGAGAGCTTTGGATAAGCTCATAAAGTGACATTTTAACCGGGGCCTGGTGAAGTTATTTGACAATGGTCTGTTCAATGGAAACAAGATTAGGAGTGGCCAAAATAGATACCTTGGCCTTAGAGGAAGATGGAGGGGTTGATAGGGGATGAGTGGTGGGTATAGCGATGGCAAATTTAGATGGTGTGGATGAGGTAAGTTCCTAGGAGGAGGGATAACAACAAAGGTATTTAGCTTAGGTTGTGTGGTGGAGTTAGGGTTATGTGTTCTGAATAGGTAATTATCCAAACAACATTGATCACAAGAGGGGGACCATCCCTAGGAACATCCTCTTTTGGTGGTGGGTTGGTGATGTCCTTGGATGTATCTTCTTTTGGTGGTGGCATGTTGGAAAGAGTCCTTGATGAAAGGGGTGGCTTAGATTTTGACAGCATACATGTTGGGGTGAGGGAGTGGATTGGGTTAGTGGAAGAGTTGGTTCTCCCTCATCAAGGGGATCATTCTCATTGATAAGGTTGTGTATGATGGTTTGAAGGGCTCTACAATGTTTAGTGTCATGTCCTAGTGTACGATGGTATGCACAAATAAGGTTAGATTCAAACCATGAGGGTCTTGGTGCACTTGGTTTGAAGGGTTTAATTGGTGACAGGGTGATTGCCAAGGTCTAGAGAAATTGGTAAAACATTGTAGTATAATATCCCGAAGGAATAGGTGATGGTGTGGCTATAGGTAAAAGGTTTTGTGATGAAATTGATGATGGTTTGACATGTGGTGGTGTGATGGGAGCCTTTGATATTATCTTAGATTTAGAGGATGATGGGGATAATTGTGTTTGTTTTGGAATATTGGTTGATGGTGTGGACAACCTAGACTCGTTTTGGGAGGTGGTTTAGAAAGAGGTCGTCGTTGTGTTGCTTTATTAGTAGCAGAGGTTTTTAATGAAGGGGATGATATCAAAATAGAAGAAGATGATGAAGGGGTGGTCCCAAAATAGAAGAAGATGATGAAGGGAGTGGTCCCAAAATAGAAGAAGATGATGTGGGGAGGGGTCCTAAAATAGATTATGGTGACATGGCCTTAGGAGGATTAGTCTTATGGGAAGGAAGCTCTAAATTTTTGTGATGATGTTGAGGAAATGTGCCAAGGGGTCTAGATCTTGTTTATGAAGAGGCACCCTTGGGAGGAATGAAAAAATCTCTACTGGAGGGTCCAAAGATGGTATTGTGGTTTATACGGATGAGGGAGTAGTATTTACATGATGATGTCAAAAGGAAGTGAAGATTCGTTTGATGTGAAGGTGTTGATTGTGTAGAAGAGATGGGAGGATCACTTGAAGTTATTGCAAGTTGAAGTGATTTCCAAAATTCTTCAAGTGATGAAAGTGATGTAGAAGAAGAAGGTGATGTAGATGTGGTCACAATAGTTGATGTAGTGGGTGTGGGTAAGAGTGCGGAAAGAGGAACTGGGACTGATGCTAAGGATGGTATAATGGGTAAAGGTGGAATGGATGTGGATAAGGTAGTCGAACCTAATGAAGTGGATGTGAAAAGTGATGAAGTAGGAGTGATAGATAAAGGAGCCGATATAGGTGTTGGATCAATGGTGGGTGTAGGATGAGATGGGGATGGTTTTTCTATAAATTATTCAAGGGGAATCATTGATATACTTGTGAATGGGGAAGATGTGATATGTGGAAGTAGGTATGGGTGTGGGAATAGATGTTGAGATAGATGTAGGTATGATTGGTGTGGGTATGGGAATAAGTGTTGATGAACTTGTGGATGTAGGAAAAATGTCTAGAGAGGTGGATGTGATGGTTGATGAAGGCGGTGAATCATGTGGATGAGATAGGATCTTGATCAATAGTGTGCAGAGTGTTTATGGTATGAGCGTTAGGTGCTTGGGATGTAGAAGAAGTGGTGGCTTGACTTTTTGGTGCATGGTTGGGGAATGGTTGTTTAAAGATGTCAAGTGGTTGGTTAGGGGATGCATTAGGATTGTCCACTTAAAGATCGCCCGATTGATGAGTCTTTGGAATAGATATTTGAAGGTTCGACACCTCTCTATATCGTGTCCTCAGACTTGGTGATATTTACAGTAATGATCTTCATGATACCACGTGGGTTTTGGTCTTGATTCATCAAATGGTCGGATGGGAGGAAGAGTAATAAGGTTAACTACCATCATTTTGTCAAATATTGAACTATATGATTCTCCAAGGGGAGTATTGTTGGAAGTTGGTCTAGGGGAACTTTGTTGAGCCCGTGTACTAGGAGTAGGTGCGGAAGAAGATTTAACAATCACAAAATTGGTTGTTTCCTTTAATTTGTCATTTTTCATGGAGGACTTGGTAAATTCATGTTTAGGTTTATTTGATTTTAATTTTAAATGACCTGCTCAAGAGCATGTGCTTCAAGTTTATGAGCCATGGTGAAGGATTCGTCAAAGGTTTGAAATGATTGGATTTGTAAAGTAGAAGATATATGCTTCACACACGAATGTGAGAAGAGCTCGATGAGATCAGTTTGTGGAAGAGGGAAGGATAACTAGTTTATAATGCCACGCCAACGCGTGCAAAAATCATGATAAATTCGTCCTCAAACTATCGAATGGCATATAGATCATTGATAGTTATCTTGCATGCGATGTTAATTGAAAAGTGTTCTAAAAATAGTTGTGCGAGTTGGGCGAATGAGAACATATAATACTACTGGATATTATTTGTACTGTCTAGTGTGGGACCGATCAAGGACATGGGGAAGGTGCAAAGCATTAAGTCCTGATCATATACAATAAGGTAGCATGCATGTCTGAATGCATGAAGATGTTGTTGTGGATCCTCTTTGTTGTTAAACTTGATGAATTTTGGCAATTCAGTGCAAAGGATACGATTTAATTGGTACAGATGGGTGAATAGGCTCATTACATATTTGTTCATATGATAATGAAGATTTGGATACTAAAGTAGCAACTTTGAGGTTGGCTATCCTATTCACAAGAGCATGCATGGGATCATTTGGAGAGTCTGTTTGGGGAGGAGAGGTGGTGGTTACATGTAAGAATTGGTCAGATGAGTTTGTTGTTGGATTTGTGGATGTGTGGGTGTTTGGGGAATTTGATAGGGGTGAGTGTGAATCATGGTCTATGATTGAAGGGGTGGTTGTTGAAATAATTGTTGTTGAGAAATGGGGACATGGTATGATTGTTGGGACTGGGTTGGTTGTTGCGGAAATTGTTGAGTGGGGATGTGGGCATAAATAGGTTGATGGAATGGGTGAGACATTGAATAATGCAAAGGACCCATAAAAGGGGTTGGGAAGCAATGACATGCACATGTGATGTGAGAGGAACCTTCATTGTTTGGATAGGGGATGTGATGTGTGGGCATGTTGGATGGGGGCACTAGTGATAATTATGGCCGAAGAGGTGATAGGAATGGTAGTTATAATAGTTTTTGATTGGAGGGAGATTGGGGGAATAGGTGTGACTAATTGAGTAGTTTGGTGGGATGGTGGATTGGTAGAAGATGAAGCAAGGTCATGTTGGGATGTAAGAAGTTCATTTACGATAAATTGGGTGTTTTCAGGATTGGTCTGATAAGAGTAAATCTGCTGAAGTGGTGGACCATATGGAGGAATCTGAATGGATTTTCTAAGGAGATAGTCTTGGAGAGCCACCAGATTGGCATCAAGAATTTTTGAAACTCTACATCGCGCATGAGGGACGATAGGAAGACCAAAAGGCTCCGATCTAATGGATGGTGGGGTGGTTGGCCTAGATGGGATAGATTGATGGTATAAGAAAGAATTGGTCTCATCTAAGGTCGAAGTGTGAACAAGGGGTCCTTGGTGAGAAACGTTGATGAGGGGTTGAGTGCCCATGAAAGAGGTAATCAAGGGCATGGATGAGGTAGTTATTGCGGTGGATGTTTGTTGGGATGAAGAACTATTTGAAGCAAAGTTGTGTTCCATTTTCTTAGTGGTTGAACGAGTAATTACGGGCATGAAAAAAAAAACTTTTACACTAACTAAACCAAGCAAGTCAGGCAAATAGTTCTTTTTTTTTATTTTTTGATTTAGAAAATGTGAAAAAATAGCAAAGGGATGGATAATAAGGTACCTAGGAAAGGCAGTCTATGTTTGGTTTTAGGTAAGTTATGGCGGGAAATGTCTAAAATGGTTTCTGTTGGGTGATCAAATCCCAATCAGTGAACCAAGTGAAAGGAATGTTTCGATGTGTTAATTGGTTTGTGAAGTTTTAGGCAGTGTGTGGTAAAATGTGTGATGTAGAAGATTGAACCTCCTATTTAAACTATATGAGCAAGCATGATGAGAAATGAAGGTTCTTTGTTAACCCAAATCCAAATGTTATCTTTCATGAGGACACACATAGGAAAGGGAGTTACGATGCAAAAGGAGAAAATAGAGAAAATGAGGAATACATGTATAACACTTTTCCTTTTTATCTGGAAGCAAGTTGAGGCAAGCAAAGAGTAGGCTCCAAGAAATCTTTCGTAAGCAAGCCAACAATGTAGACTATCTGCATAGTTAGCAACACAATAATACCCGAGATAATATGGAGCTATCAATGTGAGTATGTGGATTAAAAAACAACAAACTACTTATGCAGTCAATGATCTTGTAAAAGAGGTTAATAGTTCTCTACGATAACGAAAAGACAATGATGTAGGATACCACAGTCACATTTCTGATTCTCAGGATCACTTTTGACAATCGCAAGAGAAGAGGATATAAGTTTTGGGTTGCGATTAGCTTCTCAAAAAAGAAAAGAAAATGACAAGAACATGGAGAGGAAAGAGGGTTAGATGACAACGTGAGTAAATAATAATGACGTGTTGTAAAGCGATATGTGGTATCGTCAAACAACGAAATATTCCAAAGAAGCACCAACCACGATGAGCGATATTGCTGAAGATGTCGTGGGATGTATTGAGTTGTGTGTAAAAAATGTCTTTGACAATGAAATGAGGTGGGGACGCAATCTCGAAGAGGTCACCTACAAAAGAAAATAAGATAATTAGGTAACATGATTATAAAAAGTACGTTAAATACAATTAAAAGATCTAATGTTCACTAAAGAAGGTCCTATGAAGAAAAATAAAAATGATTAAACTAAAATAAAAATTGTAGTCCAATGTTTGAATGCAATGATATTAAACAAGTTGTGAAAGCTAAATGATAGACAAGAAAATGATATAAGGAAAGCAAACACGTGAAGGGAATGGAAATGACAAACTAGTGGTTATAAATTAAGAAAACAACGAAAGCAAAGACTAAAGCGAAAGAAATGAATAATGACAATAGGAAATGATATACGATATAAATGATAAACTATACACGTTATAGACCAATGAAATGATGTACAATATACATGAGAGGGCGGCATGAAAGTGAGACTCATATAGACAACGCAAATAATGCACGATATAAATAATGTAAACTAATATATAGACTGATATAGACTAATGAAAAAGCTAGACCGAAAGAAAAACGAATTACGAGATAAATACAAGACTATCTAAATGCGAGACTATTATAGACAAAATTAATGATGTAAAATAATGTCGACGGATTAAGACAAATATAATTGCTATATAGTGACGAAGGAATTATAGCAATGCAAGACCATATGAATGCAAGACTATGGAATAGTA
Organism: Taxus wallichiana var. yunnanensis; assembly: GCA_018340775.1. Taxonomy (NCBI): domain Eukaryota; kingdom Viridiplantae; phylum Streptophyta; class Pinopsida; order Cupressales; family Taxaceae; genus Taxus; species Taxus wallichiana. Next base: position 974,934,249 of record CM031242.1, read on the forward strand.
GAAATCGAAGACTAAAAACAATGTACTCGAAAGTTGGTGATGAAAGTCAAACAAGTTGGTAAATCGGTTTGTTGGTTAATGTGGATTGGAAAGGGGGGTGGGTTTGGCATTTGTAAATGTAAATGGGAAGTTGGTCAATTTGTAGTGGTTGGTTGATGTGAAGGGTAAATAGTAAATAAACAGAGTGTGTTGTCTATATGTGGAAGTGATTGAAATGGTGGCCCAAGGAAGGATGACAGGTGTGGTGGAGAGGTCGAATGAATAGGAGTAGAGAAGGGGAATAGGAGCATGGAGTGGGAGAGCTCAGGGTAGGACAAATGTCTCGAAAGGTAGAGGAATAACAGGAAGGACGAAGGCGTTGTGGACTGCAGCGAGATATGTGGCGAGGAGTGCAAGGTGAGGGCTTGGGACGAGATGAGGGCTGGGACTGTGGTGGATACGAGAGAATGCAGTGCAAAGCCGAGGAAGGTGGGGACAAGTTGGGGGATGGAAGCCATTTGGGAGCTTTGGGTGGGAGAGGGTTATGATGTGGGTTGTCGGAAAAGGGGTCACAGGAGATTCTTAGATATCCTGGCAAACGCTCCAAATCAAACATATATAAGAAAGTGAATAAGTAGGAACAACGATAAAATCATATTTTTCATGCTATAATAGACACATGCACGATTGATGGAAATGAATCTCGATAAGCTATATGTCTTTTCGAGTCTATCAATGGAATGAGGAGTGGAAGGGTCGTGGTGTCAAAATAGGAGAGTGAGTTGGGTTGGTGAGGATGGAAGGGGAGTGGATGGATGGAAGTTGAGTTGGTTAGGATGGAGTGAAGGATGGGGACGAGGTTATTGGTATGGGCTTGGGGAGATAAGGGGTAGAGCTCGCCGAGGGCCTATATGGGATAAGAGTCGGAAAAGGATTTGGGGATGGGAGAGCTCGGATGGAAGAGATGGGTAGGAGAGCTCGGAGTGCGATGGGTTGGTGGGAAGTGGAATGAGTCAGATAGGTTGATGGGGATTGGGTGGTGAGTGTTAAGGGTAGTGTGGAAGGGTGATGAGGCAGCTCGGGTCGAGTTGGTTGAGTTGTTGGAGGAGAGAAGGGACTAGGGGGTAGTTTAGATAAAAGTTAGGATAAAAGTTTAGTCTTAGCTATTTTTTTGTTTTTTTAAAGTTTTTTATTTAATTACTTAGATACTATATCTATTATTATTATTATTTAAATAAAAATAAAAATTAAAGCTTCATACGAACTATAAAGCACCAAATACTAACCGTTTGGATATGACTAACTGAGACAATTATAAACATTAAAATAATAAGAATACCGCCACCACTTTAAGAATGTGAGAACCTTAAAAAAGTTTTAAAACAATGACTCGAGAAGGTAATTAAGAAAAAAACTAAATGCCAAGAGTCATACATGACGATGCAAGTGACATTTCCACTACTACCGAACCTCACAAACACCCTAAAACAACACAAAGAAACATTACTTCCCACAACATCAACACTAAACACAACATACCATATGAAATGGAAAATGAAACTACAAAAATGAACACTAATAGGAAAATGATAGATAAAGCAACGAGTTGCAAAACTACCGACAATAACTCACAGGAAAGTCCCATCGGGCGTGCCAGAAATGTCGTTTGGATTTTCTTCATCCCTGTTTAGATTAGTGAATTATATAACCAAGAAATCAAACAACCTCGAATGATGGAGGGTTTAAGGTACCTCATATGCGATATGGTGGATATGGGTGCTAAAAGTGATTGATCTCCACTTTCAACTGGATAAACCTACAAAACAGAGGCAACTAAGAAGAAAAAAAATTAGATGGTATATGTGGGGGCTGCCCGATGAAGTCGGTTCCAAGAAGTACGAGCTTCCTTATGTGGATGTTAACCCTGTTTGATAAGATAAAATAATATAAACGAATGATAAATGGATAACATACATAAACTGATAAATAACATAACCTGAAAACGTTGATATATAGAGGAGCTACTGATCTGATCAAAGTAAATGTAAAGCAAACCAAGCTAAGATAACCACAAAAGCATGAGGATGGTATTATGGTGATTCAAATGGCATTACAAGGGCACTGTGATGATATTATGATAAGAAAGAGGCTACTAATGTCGAGGTTTTCTATCACTCTTAACTTATTCGAAAGAGGGGGGAAGGCATGTATTTATATCCTGGAGATGGGGTTAGTTTAGGGGTTATCAGGTAACCTGGTTTGACAAAGTAACCCTGATTAAGTGAGTGGGGGGGGACATGATTTGAGTGATTAGGTGGAATAATGGATTTGATAAGGATTATTTTGCATTATTTAAATCATGAGTGGGGTTCATGATTTGAATGATTTTTGAGTGATATGACTTAATTTGGAATATTTAGATAACGAGGTTTAGGTATTTAAAAGGGGATCAATTAATCAATTAAGATTGATTAATTGAACATGTATTTTTGGTGGGAAATGGGATTTATTCAAATTGAGGGGGAAAATGGATTCGAATGGGTAAGCCTAATAAAGGTAGAAAACGTGGGGTGAAGGAGAGGAGCTACACCAAAATTTGGTATCTACAATATGCTTAGAAAAACATTAGGGAGTTTGTATACATTCACTATACAATCAACTATGCTTTCTATAATAAAATATTATAAATTAATAAGTAATGCATATTAAATTCAAAAGAGCTTACAAGCCATTTATGTTCTAAGATAATCACTTTTACTTGCATAAGTCAATATATAATGCGCATTTAAATAGAAAAATTTGATGAGTTAACATATTTTAATAAATAATGTATATTCAAATAATAAAAATTGATAAGTTAATAAGGTGGATTATTTGCATGTTATCGACAAAAATATAAGCACACCAAATGAAATGGACATATGAGTTTTGTGGATGTAGAGCGAGTAAGAGCAACACTAGAATTCAAAGAGAGAATGATCTTCTATTGAAATCTCGTTGTTTGAATACAAATAAGCTCCATATATATAAGAAGCTTTAACTCCAAAATAGGAGTAACAATATTTTTATTTTTATGTTGAAACCATACAAATGGTTTCAACCACTCCACTCAAATAATAAAATGAAACAAATCATAATTGTTTATGTAACAACCCTTTTTACATTTACTAGTTTACTTTTACTAACTTACTAACCTTCACATATATTTACCATAAGTAAATATAAAACATAATGTGAAGCACTAACCATAGTTTTCCTAACATTCCCCCTTAGTGCAAACATGGGGAAAACATCAAACATGTACCTCACCGCTTTCGTGATTTGACGATTTTCGATTGGATGATCACAAAACAAGATAGAATGGTTTTATTTTAGATAACCAGAAACTAAGAGTAAGGTGATTTTCAATTAGCTAATCACAAACTAAGGAAAAATAGTTTTCTCTTGGTTGACCAAAAACAAAGATTGTGGTGGTTTTCCAAAGAGTTTACCACAAACAAAAAAGTGATGGTTTTCAAGTGGTTTACCAGCAAACACATCATGATGTGCCAAGTACATCCATTAGCTCTCTCATCACATCTTTTCTCGGGAGATTACATAGGAAAACTAACATATCCTCACAACATTAAACATTGCCACTCCAACTCATATGGAAATAGGATCTTGGAAAACATAGTGGAAAAAATACTACATAAACTAAAATAAAATAGAAATATTTCACATTACCACCTCTAAGAATCACAAAGTTCTTAGTTGTAGCCAAGGTTATCAATCGTTTCCACTCGATCTCAAATAACATAGGAAACTACCACTACCAATGGAAGTTGCCTTAGACATTAGCTGTTTTAGGCGTAGAATGGAAATGGAATATTGATGACATGTTCCCCCTACAATGTGAAACTTACACACACAAACACCGAGAAAAAGTTGTATCAAAGACATACTACCGAATGGATCTTGCTATTTAGATCTTATTGTACATGGTCACCATTGCAAGTGAACATATTCACAAGTGGACTATCTTCCAACAAAGTACGACAGTCAAAAGATCATGTTAGTTAGAAGATCACTAAGAACCATCTATGCTTCAACACAACTCATTTCCAACATACAGAACCATAAAAAAGGAACACTGAAATGAAACACATCACGCACAATTGAAAGTAAACACACAACAAAATGTGCCACCAAACCTTTGATGAGGTCCGTCATAGGTGGATCGACGAGAGGTCATTGATTGACCTCCTACCTTTAATGCCTCAGGACACGGTGTCATCTTGCTAAATAATCATGATTTATCTTTGAGGCTCATGATGCAAATATTGTTGATCTACATGATGAAGCTCTGAATCTGACAAAAATCCACTTTTGATGATTTGACAATAACTTGAGAACTAGAGCTCCATTTTACAAACAATAAAATGTGTCAAAAATATGGTTTCAATATATTTCTAATGGTACCACTAATTTTTGTAGATGTCTAAGTAATCATTAAAAATTTACCAAAAATGTTGGTGATTTTCACAAATCACTAGCGATTCGCTGACTCGAGTCAAAATCATTGGCGCGATTGGGAATTGTTGGCAATTGAGAATCATTGATGATAACTATCAAAACACAAAGCGTAGATTCTGAGATGCGCCAACAAAACCATATTTGAATGCATATAGGAGACAATCAAAATCTTTGAAAAGTTTGATTTGGGTTGGTTCTTGATTGTAAAGATCTGTTGTAGTCTCTTTCCTACTATGGTAGACCACACGTCCTCCTTTCTTCTCAAGGTTGGGCACTCAATCAAAAGCAAAAAAATGGCAACAAGAAACCAGATGAATAATTCCTTTTGCCATACCTACTACGATACTAGATGAAATAAACACATGAGTTTTGTGGATGCCAAGAAGAGTAAGAGCAACACCAAAATTCAAAGAAAGGATCTATTAAAATATCACTGTTCGAATACAAATAAGCTCCATATATATAGGAAGCTTTAACTCCAAAATAGGAGTAACAATATTTTTATTTTTATGTTGAAACCATATGGATGGTTTCAACCACTTCATCCAAATAATACAATGAAACAGATCATAGTTGTTTACGTAATAACCAATATACAACCTTTTTACATTTACTATTTTACTTTAACTAACTTACTAACCTTCACATATATTTACCATAAGTAAATTTAAAACATAATGCAAATCACTAACCATAGTTTTCCTAACACCAAAATGGTTTCATTCATGTCATATTTTCCATGGTATGTTAATTGAGAGGTTGACATTTATACATGTTATCAATTATCAAATGATTAGCCTACCATATTGCACATTTAAAATTACTTGTGTTAAAATGTCATTGGTAGTTCAATAATGATTAGAGTGAAAGTATGGTTGAGATTTGGAAATTTGAACACCCAAAAAATATGAATACCATAATTTTTATCGTGAAATATTTTTGAAGCCTTTAAGGACCACATTGAAAAATCAAGTGCTTTAAATTTCATGAAGAAGAAATAGGATCCTACAATTTTTCCTCGTGTCTTCAAAAATTATATGTTTTCAATATAAATTAATTTTTGACAAGCTATTATTTAAAAAAATTAAAGCCACAACCAAAAAATAGAGATATGACTATTAACTCACAAAAAAATCCCTAGATCGTATCAAACCCATAAAATTTTTCACCATTGTAAAAATAGATATCTAGTTTTATAGATATTCCCTATAGTTCTCAACATTATATGGTTCACGTATAGAAGTAGTAGGAGCACTTTGTTTTAAGTCATTAAAAATCATTGAAGAACACCATTGTTCCACCATTTTTAGATTTATTAATATTTATTCCTAACCAAAAAGGAATGAAATAGAAAATATAGAGGGTTATTTCGATTAATCGACTTCCAACATTAACCATTCACTATCAAAATAATGGATTAATACTTGTAAGAAATGTATACAATAATATACAAGTTAAAAACATGAGGGATTGAGTACACTAGTTGATTACATATGATTTTGGACTGATCCGGGGTTTTGAATGATGGAACAGGGAGATATGAACTTGAGAGTACCTCGATACTGAAACTATGAGACAAATATTTTCTTGGGCGGGATCGTATAGTAGGGAAAGGAACATATGTACACTCTTGACCTATTTATATGGTTTTGATCTTGTTTAGAACTATGATTTGTAACTTTTTAGATTTGTCACTTGTTTGAATATCTTTGTCACTTTTTTCAGTCATTGTCGGTTACACTCGAGGGCCTTTAAATGCTTTACTCAATATTTCAAACCCTAACCATGGATGATAATTCATGTAAAATAAACATTATTTGGGTTATGGGAACCCCATGTACCACCAACATTTTCATTACTCTGAAGAGGCCTCAAATCACACATTGTTCTCCACCTAGCATGTGATATCTAGTTGTAGTGCAATCATATTTGACATCCTTTCTTTGACAAAGCTTGACTTGAGTTTATCTCTTGCAAATCTACTTGAGTGAGTGACTTTGAGTGCTTGCAAATGTGGGAAGAATTCCCTATACCTAGTGGGAAGCTTCAGACTTGTATATGGTGCTACCCTAATGAATGTGCAAAGGTATTTGTGGAGTGTAGGGAGCTTTGGGTGCCTTTTGTGCTAGCTTTTGCAATAGGAGTCCATAAGAGTACCTAGTTCTAAATGAGGTGAGTTTCACTTGCTTATATATGCTTCTGAAGGTGATTTAAGTTACAAAGTCTAACTGAGAAGGAGTAAATGACCCAAAGAATAATATGCAATTGAAAGTTTGGGATCAAAGTGAGTAAGGTCAAAACCTAGACTAGAGTTAGGAACGTATGACACAATTTGACTCTACTATACTTTTTGACCTAATACGAGAAATTTGAATTCCAAGGTTTGAAAGATAATAGGCGGAGTTTCTTACTGGATTTCATATATTCAATCCTTATAAATTTTTGATAGATGTGATGCAAGATCATCACTCATAGATATTTAATTTTGGATTTTTTAGGTGTTTTAAGGTGTGAAAGGTCCATTTGGGTGGCCTTGATGTGTTTCTATTCCATTTGGACTCTTTAGTAATGTAATAAGTGGTCTTCAGAGGCTTCCTCCAAAACCACACTTTCAAATATTCAAATTTTCATAGGTTTAAGTGTTAGTGTAGGTGTAATAATAAGTGGTCAAGACATATGTTCCTCACCTAGACACAACTTCTTTAACTCTACCAAGGTGTTAACCCACTTTGGTTTTTTTAGTCATGGGTGAGTTAGTTGGTGAGAATTCAAGTGGAGTGGAGGAGAGAGAGTAGTAGGAAGCTGCAAAGTGAATGAAAATCCTGTATCGGACCAAAATAGCTCAAGGAGCCATGTATTGTTCATGGAATCAATGTTGGAGGAACCTTCTTAAGTATCTCTTATTGAATTTATATGTTACATTATGATTGAATATGGTTTAAATTTGAATTTTTAATGTTGTTTCCATTGAATGAGGTCTTTGTAGGCTTATAGAGTTATGAGGAAGTGAATATAAGTATCAAGAATCCACGATAATTGAAGAAAACACAGACATTAATATATGGAGGTGAGAAAATTGTGTTTTATAAGATAAGAGCCATTGCATGATAATTCATAGAATGGTCAAGAGATGTAAGGATATTCAAGGGTTTAATAAATGTATAAACAAAGATAGGTATGTGGAATGATAAATGTCTATGTTTGGAAATGTGTGCAAAGGTTTATATTTGAGAAACTAGGTTTTAAGTCCTAAGGTAGAAATTTAGAAGTCATTCACTATGGTTGCAAATTTTTTCCACCTTGGATAAATTTATTAGGTTTGTAAGGGAGCTTGTAGAGGAAATTTTATTTTTAAGAACCTTTATAAAACATAAACAAGGAACTAGTCAAGAAACCTTTTTTAATCTAAAAACACCTGCTCTAGGGTATAAAAGCAAGAAATTTGTACAAAGCTAATAAAGACCCTAAGAACCATGTTTGAGATAGTAAGCAGGTAGTTTGAAGTGTGTAATAAGAGTTCATGAAGTAATAGAGTAGCGGAAGATGATTTATAATCCAATTTTTGTAGAACACGGTCCTAACAATGATTATGCCTAGTCTTGAGGGTTTCGGTGGAGACATTTTAGTATACAATCCTAATTTGTACTCTTATGAATTATGGAGTCTTGAGTAATTTGATAAAGGAGAGTATTGTCGGCATGAAGGCACATAAACATTATATGAACTTAGAGATTAAGGTGTTTGGAGAGAAAAGGAATTTAAAACATAGTTATCTAGCCCGAGTAAGTGACGGTCATAACAAGTTTGAGAATCAATTTTTTTAACTAAGGTATAAGGGGAAACAATGACCTAACATTATTAGATGGTGGTGTGAATGTATTAAAATCCACAAGGAATGAGGAAATTCATTTTAGAGTCATCAAACAAATAAATTCCTTGATTGTCATGTTATAGTATAGTTGAGAAGTTTAAGGAACAAGAGAACATTTCCTAACTTGAGTTTGGTGAGACTAGTTGAATTGTTAGAGTTAGTGATTGGGAAGAATAAGGAGCGAGTGAGGTAATTTGTGAGTGATATGAGTACTTAGGAAATCTAAATAAAGCTCTAAAATAGAGTCAAAGGACCTGTTAGTGACAAGAATAAGTCAAGAATCTAAACTTGGGAAATAAGGTGAAAGATGAAATAAGGATGAAGGAACATTAAGAATAACATTAATAAGGTGTGTTAAGATGGTTTAAGGCATATTAGAGGTCGAAACTGATTGACAAGTGACAAAACCCTAGAAAGGTCTTAAAACCCTAGGTAGACCTAGCTAAAAAGGAAAGTTGTGTTGGGAAAGTTGTAAAGGGAGTTAGAGGATAAAACTTGGTATGAAGTAAGAATGCCCAAAAGGGTATCTAGGAAGCTATTTACTTTTACGTGGAATTTTGTAAATTGTTCTAGACAATAAGTTTTGTAGGCTTAAAGGGCTAGTAGATAGGCTGTTTGTGAACAATAAAAAGAGAATAACATTTTATGGACTTAGATTTGAACCTTGAAGCTTTGGAAACAATTAAATTGGCTAAAGGGGTATTAGAATATCTTGAATGATAAAGACTAAGTGCTTGTATTTTTGTTTTTGATCAAAATTAGTCATTTTGGAGGGCTACTAGAAGTTTTAGGGGCTAAAATGGAAATTGATGCTAATTGATGGTTTGAAATTTTTAAGTCTCTAATCATGATTGGTTGATGCATTTGAGTAGGTCCAAGGCCTTTTAACTCTTGAAAAGAGTTGTCAAGCATTTGGAGTGTTGGTAAGCCAATTTAGGCTTCTTAAGTTAAGTTGAAATTACATTGTTTTTTGTCGTTATTGCAAGGTGATGATCTAAACTATTGATTTGTTTTAAGTTAGGTTCATTTACTTTGTATCATAGTGGTATCGGAGCAGGTTTTCTCTTTTTTTTTTACGAGAGAAGTGAAGAAAATAGTGAAGAAAAAAACCTTATCCTTGTGAAGGCTTGAAAAGAGAAATAGAGAAAATTGAAGAGTGATCAAGGTGGAACAAACTTGGAGGTTGAAAAATAAGACAAATTAGTTCCAAAATACTAGGTGGAATCCTAGGGTAAGGTACTTAGAAGAATCAAGGTGCAAAATACTTGTTTGTGAGAAAGAAAAAAAAGAAAAAAAGAGAGACATAAGAGAGAGTGAGAAAAGATGAAGGATTTCTTTCCAGTTGGATATTATGACAAGTTGGAGAAGAGTGAGAGAAAGAAGAGGTTGAATAATTAAGAGATGTTGGTTGAGTTTAGTGAGATTGAGGAAGATTTTAAGTTGATTATAGAAATAAAGAAGAAGGAAAGTCTTTTTGGATGGAGTATGAAGAGAAGAATGAAATGGCCCATTGAGTGGCTTGTTGAGAGGAAGAGGAAGCAAATTATTGCTTGGAAGAGAGAAGAGAAATGGAAACAAAGGAGAATAGAGATTATTTATTATTATCCGGAAGTTGGTGTGATGTTGGGTAAAGAAGAAGATCAAAATAGTGAAGGAGGACAAGAAAGAGAGGATGAAGAAGAACTCGTCAAAAGAGCTTCTCATGAGGCTATCTCGACCTCCATATATATTTTTATAATATTTCCTTGTTATGTGTGAATGTAGGTGAATCAAATGAAGAAGTAAAAACAAATAAAATTGTGTTGAATGAAGACAAACAAGTCAAAGAAACTGAATATGAGAGAAGAGATGAAGATGATAAAGCATTAACAACAGAGAGGAAGAGTTGATATGGCAAAAATCATGGATGAATAAGAAAATTCAGATTTGTTTGAAGATGAGGAAGACTATATAAGAGAAAAAAAAAAATCAATGAAGATATTGAATGATGGAGGAGAAGATAAAAACATGAAGAACAAGATGAATAAGATTTGAATAAGATATGGGATGATGAAGATGAACAAAAATTTGATTTCATGTAGAAGTTGAGAGTGAAAGAAAAAAAAGAAGAGAAAGAGAGAAGACAAAGATGAAGAAAATGAAGACAAATTTAGCAAATAAAAAGAAATCAAGCCAAAGCAATGTGAAAGATGAATCAAGATGGAAAAATCTCAGAAAAGAGGAAGAAAATGAAGTAAAAAAGGTAGACAAACTAGAAGACAAGAAAGAAACTATGAGCTCAATTCTCCCCACATAGGGAGTATGATGTAGAACCATCACTTGTAAATATTAAATTTTGGATTTTCTAGGTGTTTTAGGGTGTGAAAGGTCCTTTTGGGTAGTCTTGATGTGTTTCTAATCCATTTGGACTCTTGAACAATGTAATAAGTGGTCTTTGGAGGTTTCCCTCCAAAACCACACTTTCAAATATTCAAATTGTCATAGGTTTAAATGTTATTGTAGGTGCGGTAATAAGTGGTCACAAGACATATTCCTCACCTAAAAAGATTTCTTTAAATCTAATAAGGTGTTAAATCACTTTGGTTTCCTTACTCATGAGTGAGTTAGTTAGTGAGAACCCTAACCACATTTTCTCTCTTCATTCTAATCATACGCATTTGAGTGGAGGAGGAGGAGAGAGCAATAGGAAGTTGGAAAGTGAAGTAAATCCCTATCGGACCAAAATAGCTCAATGAGCCATGTATTGTTCATGGAATAAATGTTGGAGGAACCTTATTGAATATCTCTCTATGTTTTATTCGCACAAATAATTCTTATATATTTCTTACACTCATTCTCACGACTACATGGAAACGTCTTTTTATATCAATCCTACTCGTCTCCCTTTCGCATTTTACTATTTGATTTAAAAACTTGCATTGGGATTTCAATCCGTTAGTTTAGGAACCACTTCGATTTCTTATTACTTGCATCAGTTTTCAACCCATTAATTTTGGAGCCAATTCAAAGTTTTGCAACAAAACAAAGTCAAACTAACAATGTCTTTCTAATCTTCAATGCTTAAAAATCCAACATTTTCTTAGGAATTCTAAGAACTTCTCCAAAGAATCAATTGATCATTTGATGTTGGCCCCTAAACCTTGAGATTTATCAACATGGATCGATTCATTTTATAGATCTTTAATTCAATCATTCGTGACTTCTTTTATAGTTTCGATGGCTTTTCCTTTGTATTGCAACATTAGTTTTTGATCTGCAAATTTTCTTCTTTCATGGTTGCTTTTTAATTATCCATGACCTTTATTTTCTTCTCATGGCTATCTTCCATCCTTCGCATCCTTTATAGTTCTTCACGGATTTTCTCCTTATGTGCAGCTTCCTTAAGACTTCCTTACTCATGACTTTGCCTTCTGAATATTCTTACTTTCGTGGGTCTACCTTCACATCCACGACCTTACCATTCTCACTCATGGCTCATCTTTTAGCTTCTTTTTGCTTTGACGACTTTATTCATTTACCCTTGGACTTCACTAAGCTTTCGCAGCTCCTTCAGTGTTCCACGACTTCCTATAGACTTCGGCGGTTACTTCAAGACTTCGACAACTAACTCCTTATGTATGTGGTTTGCATAAAAGATGATTAAGTCCCATAGAACTCATCCTTGATCATACTGAGGCCTTTGTGATATGATCTACCAATCAACCTTCAACTTTCTCACTTGTTCACTTTACCATTGAATCCTTTTGCCATCACTTCCACTTGGCATCAAATACTTTTTCCATCAATATAACTTGACATCAATGAAAAATACCTATGATAATGACAAAGGTCCAACATCATGAATTTAATATTAAAAAATAATCCATATGCAAATCCACCTTTGAATTTAATATTCAAATATAATCCCCACTCACCTAATTAGGGTAACTTTTCTAAATCATGATTACCTAAATTAATCTCATCCTCAGGCTATAAATAAGAGCCTTCCCCCTCTTTCGAACAAGTTAGAAATCATAGCAAAAATTTGGCATTCTTGTTCAACTTATATCATCATAATACCATCCTAATGCCCTTGTGATTCCACTTATCATCATAATACCATCATAATTCCCTTGTGATTCCACTTATATCATCATAATATCATCCCAAATGCCCTTGTGATTCTCTTAGCCATCCCATTCTTGGCATCCTTTCATCCACAATAGAAGAGTTTGCAGGTTCCTCTCATCTAGCCCAAATTTCCATTGATTTGTGCAAGTTTGGTTCGCTTTACATCTATTTTGATTAGATCTGTATTTTCCTTATATATCAACATTTTCAGTTTCCATTTTATATCAGTCCACATCCATTATCATCAATTTTATCTTATTTTATCTACAAGAGGGTTGAAATCCATCCAAGGAAGTTCACACTTCTTGGATCCGACTTAGTCGGGAAACCCTCCATATATCTACTAATCCATTTTTCTTCTTAGTCTTCTTTGTTGTGCAGATTATCAAGCTTGCAACGAGGAGGAGCTATCTTTGCACCCGTCCACATCATCATTGTCATCTCGAGGTACCTTAAACCCTCGCATGTTTTGAGTTACCTATTTTCTTTAAGTACTAGTTCACTAATCTGGACAAGAACTAAGGAAATTTGGTCAACAACCACCATTCAAAGTTTGATGCACTTTGGAGTGGCCCATATATAATCAGTTCTTATAAGGAGGCCAAATCTTTTGAGTTGTCTCATTTTGATGGAGATGCACTACCAATCCCAATCAATGGGATTTATCTCAAACATTTCCATTAAATTCTTTAGCATCATGTACATATTAGAGTAGTTTCAATTCCTCCAAGTGCACTATGTGCACTGCCTTGTTTGTATATAGTTATTTCCTTTCGCGCACTCTTTTGTTTGTGTGCACCTTTGCCTTGTTTGTCTACACTCTTTTGTTTCTTCTAGATGTCATTCCATGTGCTCACATGTTCAAAGAGGTTATGTTTCATCTGGTTAGCACTCTTCAACAATTTTGCAGCAATCCTATTCAGAGTCGTAATATGTTTTAAGTGACTTCAAGGGTGTTCTTCAAGTTATAGATCATAACTTCATGATGGTAAGTGGACTCCATGCATAATGGATACTTCAAGGTTATTGATCTATTTCATCTAGCATGCGAGATGGCCCCGAAACTCACCAAATTATTGCCCAAAATAACCACCATGGCTATTTAGACAATATACGTTCCATTTTGACTTTGAGTTCAAATTTGTAGGTTGTGCGCGCCATTGGTTTCTTTCCTTGGCACATTTACTTGGTTGTAGTTCTTTATGTGTGCCCTTGCACACTCTTCTTACTTCTTCCTTACGCTTTCTATTCCCTTCACTACCTTTTGTGTGTTTCTACCTTTCTTCCTTATTTTTCTATCTCCTTCTATTTCTCCTCTACACGCATTCCTTGCGCATTTAATTTCTTTCTTCATTCACTATGCACTCCTTGCACAAGCCCATGCAGACTTGCCTTACATTTTATCTAAGTTCTTGTCATGCCTTGCACAAATTCCCTTCTTTTCGAGTCATGTGCATCCCCTCACGTGCACTCATTTCCCCTTTCACTTTCCACCTTCGTGCACCTTCCCTACGCTATTGCTTCTATGAATTCTTGTCTTGTGTTTCTCTTCTTCCTCGCATACCTCCATACCTTTACAAATATGTATATTTTCTTCCCACTCCTCATGTACCCTCTTCGCACTCATTATTCCTTCTCAAGCTTCTTTCTCTTGTGTACACGCCAAGTGCAAACTTCTGCTCCAGTCATTGAGTGTCACGTGACAACTTGTCAATTGAGTGCACAATACACAACCTATCAAACATGTCATATGAGCACTAAGTACTCACATCAAATGAATGCATGACACATTTTAGAAAAGACAAAATAACAGATAGTCAGCTGAATATTTCAGCCAACCAAATAGTGACATGTGTCTTACATGTTCAAAGCTTGTATCTTGTAAAATTCAAATCACAATAAATTTTGTTATAGAGCTCGGATTCAAGTGCACTTTATCTTGTTAGAAATCTATTGACGTGGGATACATGATGTGATTTTAAAAATAAGATTTCAGAAAGGATTTGGTAGGTGAAATAGGAAACACAGATCAGTCATCAATACACATATTCAATCGACTCAACCACCCATATTTGATTAGATCTTGTATCCTTCTTCCACAAACTAAGATGACATAAGGAGGCAGATCTAACAATGTTCTTGGTGCATTTATAGGCATTTAATGTGGGTTTTGGTGGTTGTATTTGAAAATGTGAGTTTCCCTCTCTCTTTTCCTCTTCTTCTCTCCTTCTTCTTCTATGTATTGTTGAATAATGCTTTGATGCGATTGCATTAAGACCCTAAAATGCTATAGGGATATAAGAGACCTATGGTAGAATGTCAAACTCATATAAATGAGTGCTTTACTTGAGTAGGTAAATGTGGAAGATGAATAAGCTTGTAAAATGTAGTTTAGGTGTATGAATTGTTTGTTTTAGGCCTAATTAAGCCCATAAAGATATGTAATAAGTTATCATGAGTCTGGATATAGTTGACAACGAGCTTGAGAGAGAAATTTTGAGATAATTTTATCCTATTCTAATCTTAGTTATGAAGTTAAGCTATTTTTGGGAGCTAGAGCTAGAAATTAGCTAGTTTAGTAAAGATATGAGAGAGCTATTCGATGAAAAATGAGTCATAGAAGTTGATTCAAGAGAATGTAATGATAGGTTTGAAGAAAATAATGAATGATGAGGATATATACTTTGGTGTTGTAGGTAATTTAGACCTGGATATGCATGTTTAATTCTTATTTTTATAGATCGTACATTATGGATTCTGTCCCTGACCGAATGGTGAAACTTTGATAGTCATCCAAATGAATCATTCCTAGATCTGTAAGTGCATGAAAATGTGGGGATAGGTAAGAGGAATTGTAGTGCCACCATTAAAAATTAATAAAATGTAATTAAATTAAAAAGGGGGAATCGTTGGGGAATTGATTGGGAGTGGTTGGAGAGTGTTAATGGGGATGCGTGGCGGGGAGTTTGGTGTATGAAGGAGACTGACAAGGCACATGGGCATATGAAAAAGGCCTATAGACCTATCATTTACCTTGCATAATAATATTTGCACTTTATTTTAAGATCTAGAGGCATTAACAACGTAGAAACCCAAATTAACATTGTAATTTTGTAGTAATTGGATAGTTGTAGCAGAGTCAAAGTTGTGATAATGGGAAGTGTTTGACTAAATGAAATAATGAGGCAAATCCTCATGGGAGATGATTACAACAAAGGTACAAAAGACATGGGTTTCCTCACGGGACAGTCACATTGTTTCACCTATGTAACAAATAGGTCTCCAACCTGATTAGTTTACATTTTCCTACGCACTCCCAAAGTGTGTGCCAAAATGCGAGCTTTGGAGCAAGGTATGGATGTCCATTAAAGCATAAAAGATAGAGGAATTTTGTCAGATGTTGTAGTTGCAAATTCTCTGGTAGATGTGTATGCAAAATGTGGAAGCATAGACAAGCACATGAATTGTTTGAAATAATGTCTTAAAGAAAAATGTGGTTTTGTGGACAACATCATTTATGCAAGATGTGTACGAAATGGTTTTATTGAAAAGGCTTTGGAAATTTTCATGTATATGCAATTGGAAAAGTAAATTAGATAAATTTCTGGGTTTGGAAATGCAAAACCAAATATCTATATTTTTTTCTTTGTGCTTTATAGGTTTTAACGATAGGAAAGAGGATGGTATTTTATACTGTGATGTTAAAAAAATTATATCCATTGCATTATTTGATTCCCACCCCCACCTTAAGGAGAAGTCGAGGCGGTGCAAAAGTGGAGCAGGGATGTTGTAGAGGCTAAAATATGGGACCCTAGGTGGACGTGATAACTTTGCATGAACATGGGAGCCCTGCAACAGTTGGTTTAGGTAAAGAGATTGGGAATAAATGTTTCTTCCTTGGAAAATTTGAAACAAATACACGATATATGGAGATGGAGGGAAAGAGAAGATGAGGAATGGAGGAAAGCAATGTATGAGGTGTTTTACAAGCTAGATAGGGAGGATAAGAGATCTTTTCTCTCAGAGAAGAGCAAGCCTAGAGAAGATAAAAATTATAGAAATGAGAGTAATGCCAAAGAAGAAACAAGATTCATGAATATTCATATGGATTTAAGTAATATTGTTAGCAGATCTAGATGAAATTTGAGACCTTTATGAGCCTCATTCCTACTGTGAAAATTTAGAGCTTCAGAATAGGGTAAGGACTCCCATTGAGCAACAAGGATGGTGAAAATTTGTAGATATAGAGGTGGTTTTCCTGGTAGTCATATAATCAAAGAATGGGAGCATAGGAAAACACGCAAGCCTAGTAGAGGGATGAAGCCTTGTGGAGTGCAAGTGAAACTGCATGAATTACCTCATACACTGCAAACACAAATATCTCCTAGGCATGGTTCATCTCACCTTGTCCTTCATAATTCTTGTACTTTAGTTTTCCATTTGTAGCGTAATAAATTTAAAACCCTTGGATTATCATACATTCGACTATTTTATATATATTTTTGGCAAAATAGTAAAATGTCATCTAGCACTTATGTAACATGAATAACACTTAGTAGTCAAGCATAAACTTAAACCCTCCTTTAAACATGATTTGGAAAACTTCATAACCATATTAGTCAAAGCACCGACACCTTGTTTATTGACAAGTTGAGTTTGTTCCCTTGTAAACCCACCAATTGTTCCATTGTAAAATCTAGTAAATCACGATATTCAAGGACCCACAAAACAATTTTTGAAACCCGAAAAAGGGATGTATAGTCTCTTTATTGTCCCTTGTTATGAGGAGAGTCACATCAAGCTTTATATTGACCCCAATAGACCATTTATACTCTCTTCGCCGCTCCTCTTAGAGCCCTGTTACTCTGTTTCTCACTTTTAGGAAGCTACTAAAACTGAAAAGTTGACTTTTGTTTTGACCCACCGTTTGGACCCTAAGCGAAGAAATAGTTTTCTGCCATTGCAAACCTCTAGTATTAATAGTAGACAATTGCTTACAACATTCAATTTGGGGAAAAACATATTTCTAGATAGTTTGACAAGGGTTTTTAGGCATCCGGTTGTAGTTTGACTAGGTCAAAGCTGGACCAATTCGACCGGTGGCTCGGACAACTTGTCGCCATTTGTAACCCGTTTTCCATTTCCTAGTTCCATCAACTCCAACGTATTCTCCATATATAGGAGGGCATGTAGGAATCTTCCCATGGAGATTCTAACCATCGAAATTCAGTTTTCGGATGAGGTTTCTTAGCCCTCGAGCTAAAATTGGTTATTTATTGCAACTAGCCTAGTTATAACTATGGCCCCGGAAAACTAACCTTGAATCGTAAATAGATCGCTAGTTTCGAATTTCGCATCGAGTTCTGTAAATTCTTGGTATATATGAGGACACGTAGAAATTTCCCGTTTTTATTTACTCATTGGAAAACAGATTATTGAATGTGGTTTCTTAGCCTCCGAGCCAAAATGAGACATTTTTGTAACTAGTAGAAAAATGTAAAATAAGGTCACATGACCCTAGCTAAGACAATAAACCACCATGAAAACTTATTAAAATGTATAAGCAATTGTAGGAAACTCTCCCATGTGCCTTATTATGTGAAATGTGACTTTTGGAAAAATAGTGTTTCTCTCTCTTCCCTATCTCTTTCTCTCTCCTTAGTTAAGAAATGAAGTGAAATGAAATGAAATGAGTATATATGTCTCTAAACCTTTCTTTCAGATTCAAACTATTATTATTATGTAAATGGAAAACAAAAAAATGTTAATTATGTTAGATCTAGGTGGATGTCATGCCAACGATTTATCGTTGATTTCATGCTCACATGGTTTTACAGGATGTAAGTAAGATGACGAAACAACGTGGTTGTAATTCATTGTATATTATTGTAATTTATGTATGTTTTTATAGATAAAATAGGTTGAAGGGACTTGTTCCCTATTTACATAAGTAGAGGCCAAGCCCCAAGAAGTCGAAGAACATTGTCAAAAAGCAGTCTACCCAAAAACAATTTGAATATTACGAACAAAATCCAACACCTAATGATTAAACTATAAATATATATCTATATAAGAAGGTAATTAATATCTTGGATCCATTGAGACAGAAACACATGCCGCTAGGGACGCCTAACCCCGATTGTCTTCCTCCTCTCAGATCCACCTTCACCATGCTTGACCACTTTAGCATTTGCCCATCCCAACCAAAGGAATTCGTAAGCCCCACCAACTACATCCCGCAACTCAGCCCACCCAGATGGCACCGAATCCATTGGAGAGCTGAGAGCTTGCACATTTGGGAGCAAGAGATGTACGTGGCTCATAGAGCGATCTCGGGCATACAAAACCAATTGTTCAAGTAAAAGCCGATAAAATGCCCAACCGCTTTTCAAGTTTCTTGAAAATTCTAACATCCACCATAGGCACACCCTATAACGAATCCTCTACTGCCCAAAACGCTAAACAAAAATTCGCCACTTCGGATGCCAAATTCCCATAGAAAGAAGGTCAAAGCTAACACAAATATAGATTTACCGCGTCCATTTTTGAAGGGTGAATAATCAACAAATTTTCCACGAAGACAAGCAACGCCATTGTTGACACACAACCACCCTTCCGCCGATAGAAAAACATCCCCCAAAATGAATTTAATGGATTCAAGGTCTTCCACACAAGTGATCAAAAAAATCCACATCAACCGGTTATATGTGATCCTAGTCCAAAACGCCATCTCCCGCATGTCGCAGCTCAAGGAAATGCAAGGAAAACACAGGGAAACCATTGTAAATAGAAAAATAAATAAGTAGAGACATCAAACACCCTCCTTAAATAGAATTAATCTCCTCGCACAAGTGCATAATCATATGATAGATCAACTTAAAGCCGCTTCGTGTGAAACCATCATCTCCAATCCTTCCCACTCTTTAACATTAATGTCCACTTTCTCCATTTGTACTTGCTCAATCCCCGCATTAGCCAACCTATCAGCGCAATGATTACATTCCCGAAACACGTGCCTAATACTCCAAGAATTAAATTTCTTGAGTTTTCATAAGTTTTTTTGATTCCTAAGTCCAATTTCCATGAAAAATATTTCTTTTTAATGATTGCATTAACAATCACTAATGAGTCCCCTTCGATCTCCAATTTATCCACTTTCAAAGAGGAGGTCAAATCAAGACCCTTGCTTAGAGCCTGTAGTTCAATTGTATTATATGTGCCATCATGAAGCTTGAAAGATGCCACCCCTACTACTTGATCCCTTTTGTTTCGAATAATGCAACCAACACCTGAGGCACCAGGGTTTCCTCTGATCGCTCCATCGAAAATGAGCTTGTGAAACCCCGAGGCGGGGGGAGACCACTTAGCTAGTTTACTGGCGAAGCTAAAGGAATCATAGGAATCTTGGCACCATCCCCAAGTTTAATAATTTTTTGCCACGCTTCTCAATTTCCCTGTCAAAATTAGAAAAGTGATGAAAGTAGGACCAATTAGAAGAAACAACCTCAAAGATATCCCATTCCAACCTGAGAATAACCCGCTCTACTGAATTCTTTTCATCTTAGAAGATTCTTTTATTTCTCTCCCACCAAATATGCCAGAGGAGAAGAACAATACTGCACAACCAGATAGAGGAGAGAGCGCCATGATGTAAATTGACAGGCCATGCCAAAATGGCCTCAGGAAGGGAAGAAGGTTGAACCCAAGGAAGATTGAGCTTGACACAAACCAGCTCAAAGCTTCCACGACAAAGGGATAATGCAACAATAAATCATCTCATTCCTCCTCATGTTTTTCACACAGAAAACAAATCGAAGGCCCATGAATCCCATACCTCTTCCTTCTTTCATGAGTGAGGATTTTTCCTTTGAAGGCCATCCAAGCAAAGAGGCCAGCTTTAGGAGGACAAGAGGAGGACCAACAAGCTTTCCGAATCTGATCCTCCACTCTCATCTCAAAGCATACAACAACTTGTAGCCAAAATTTGGGGTGTATCTCCCATAAGAGGCCACAATCCAAACAATTTCATCCTTACCCCATAAAGCATGTTTTTCTCTTATGTAGGACAAAACGGAAACAGGATTTGGCTTCCACGGAGATGTCTAGGTGATCAATGTTATTTCATTGTATCAAAGTAGGAGTATTTTCAAGAGCTTGCCCATAATTAGATACATATGGACCCCACCCTTTAACCAAAAGTATATTTATTTCCCCAAACTTAGGAAAATCCCCAAGCACAGGAAAAATGTTCCAAGGATTGTCCCAGAAAAGTGCCCTGTCACCACTTTCAATCTTCCAGGCTACATTATAAAGAAATACCTCTCTACATTCAACCAAGAAATTCCAAATGTGGGAACCACGAGGGGGGTTTGCAATTCAGAGAATAGATTCAGGAAGATGGGCACCCAGATAATTTTTCCACCACCTGACTGTAAAGACTACGTGGATTTTAGAGGAAATTCCATACAAGCTTGGCACCAAGGGCCAAATTTTGGAGACCCAATTTGAGAATACCGGCACCACCAGGTCTTTGGGTTTAAAAAAGTTTCCCAACTGATCAAAGGAATTTTTCTATCCTCAGACAAACCTTGCCAAAGGAATTTTCTCATAATCCCAATCAACTTCTCCAGAACACCTTTGGGGATTTTAAGAATGGATAACATATAGAGAGGGGAGGCACAAAGAACATACTTGATAAGCACCAATCTCCCTGCCAGTGACAACCACTTCCCTTTCCATGAATTCAACTTTGAATTCACCGAAGAAAGGAGATCATTCCACAGAGAAGATCTTCCTGAGCCACCAAACAGGGGGACACCAAGATACTTGACCAGGAAGGGATCCTTTTTTAAAACCAATAATTCTCAAAATTCTAGCCTCCAAAAGAGGAGGAACATTAAAAAAGAAGATGGAGGATTTAAGAAGGTGACCTCTTGACCCGCCAGAATCGTATAAGCATTCAACAACCCCTTGACTCCTTACCTCTTGAACACCGACTTTACCAAACAATAAGGTATCATCCACAAATTGCTGATGGGAAATAGGGTTCACCCCCTCCGTTATTTTTAGGCCCTGCAGTTTACCTTCTCGAATCCATTTGCAAATGGACCTACCAAGAGAATCCGCCACCAAAATATATAAAAAGGAGGACAAAGGGTCCCCCTGCCTTATGCCCCGATTGCCTTCAAAAAAACCTTCAGCATTACCATTGATCAAAATAGAGAAAGAGGGGCCTGAAATACAACTAAACACCTAGTTACAAAACTGCATTCGAAAAACCAAACTTCCTAAGCACCCTGATAAGGAAACACCAATTGATCTTATCATATGCCTTGCTGATATCCAATTTTATCAACATACCCAGAGAATTATTATTAGAAAGATAATGAATAAGCTCATAGGAAAGAAAAATACCATAAAAAATCGACCTCCTAGGCATAATTCCGGTTTTCTCCTGAGATATAAGAGGATCCATCACACATTTAAGCTTGGACGCAATGGCCTTTGAAATGATTTTGTAATTTGTATTGCACAAGGAGACATGCCTAAAATCAGCAAATGAAGAATATTGGGACTCTTTCGGGAAGAGAATGATAAAGGATCAATTCAGTTATTTGAGCACTGATCGAGACCTTCGGGATTCTTCAACAACCGTCCACACATCATACCTAACAATGCTCCAGAAATTTTGGAAGAAATCCACCTGAAAACCATCCAGACTCGACACTTTATTCTTGTCCATATAAAACAAAACTTTCTCCACTTTCCCCATGGGAAATGGCTTTAGAAGGCTACATTTTGAACATTAGAGATCAACAATAGAATATTATCTAGAAAAGAGGATTGCTCCTCTTCAAAAGAGGCAATTTCACCACCTAAAAGAGAGGTAAAAAACCGAACACCTTCCGAAATTTGCTTTTGATCAGAGAGGACCACACCTTCGCTATTGCTGATTTCAAAGATAAAATTCGAGATCCTCCTAGCTTTAACAACAAAGTGAAAGAATTTGGAATTCCTGTCACCATCCTTAAGCCACAACTCTCTCGATTTTTACTTCCAGTAAACTTCCTCCCTAAGGAGCAATTCACCAAGCTTGGCTAGAAGAGATTTCTCCAACAAATACTCCTCCTCCCCCATTCGAAACAAATATTTTCTCATTCAATGCTTTCAACTCAGCTTCCACTCTAGCCTTTTCTTGGAAGATATTCTTAAAGAAAAACCTATTCCAATTCCTCAAGTCTCCTTTGAGAAGCTTGAGCTTTTGAGCAAGCACATACATTTTTGTTCCATCAATCTTATAAGAGTTCCACCACTGCTTAATATTATTTTCCAAAGAGGCATCCCTCAACCACATAAGTTCAAACTTAAAGGGGGATTTACGAGGAGCAAAATCGATATTAACCGAGAGGGACACCGGAAAATGATCTGAACCAGACCAAGGAAAAATCGAGCACTCTAAAACAAAATATTAAGAGACCAGTTGGGACCAACTAAGAACCTATCCAACCTCTCAAAATATTACAGAAACCCCTTCTACGATTACTCTAGGTGAACCACCCCTGTTTGGGCTCAATATCAAGAAGAGAACTATCACTAATAAAGGAACAAAATCTACTTGAGGCTGATTCCTTTTAAGGCCACCTTTCTTATCCTTCTCCGAGGTAATAACATTGAAGTCTCCCCCAAGTAGAAGAAGATGATCCTCCAAAGAAGCCGAGACATAGAGAGATCCTACCACACCACTCTTTTTCCAATGATGCTATTCGGACCATACACATTGAAGAGGTAGAAGACCATTTGAGAATGCTTAGGACAAACACGACCTAGCTACCAACTGAAATTCTGGGAGATAAGATCAACCCGCACTTGAAAATCTTTCCACATGAAACCCGGACCTCCTGGAGGAACCAGAGGCATCTAAAAAAATACTTACAACCTTTACCAAATTTTCCCCATAATTCTTCCACCTCCACATCAGCCATCTTGGTTTCTCAAGCAAAGACCACGCTCGCTTCCAAGGAAAAGAGATAATGCTTAAACAAGCATTGCTTGTAAAGGGTATTGAGACCTCTAAAATTCTAAGAGAGGATATTCGTTCTTTGAGTGGGAAGGGCAATCACCTTCCCGGACACAGCTTTGGAAAAATTTAGAACACTCTGCTTACCCACATCCACTTCCTTCTGGGCAACCTCTTGCTTAGATTTTTTACCCCATTTTCCGCTTTGAACATAAATTGACCTCCTTTAGACCCTCTGTCCATATGCCAATTTCGATGGAACCAAATCTAGAACCAACATATCGGGCTCAATTTCCCTGTCCTCCAAATATCCACCTCCTAACAGGGGTCAAGCGTCTTAGCCTCAACCTTATCCGAAAGCCAAATTTGAAGTGTATTCAGAGAAGCCGTATGTCCTTGCTCAAACCCTTCTTTAATCAGAGACACCAGTTCCCCGAATTCTTATGCACCTCTTTTGTTTCCTTCAATAAAGAGAGAGGGGACAATTTCCCTACCGAGAGGGCATCTAAACCTCTAGCTAGCTCTAGAGGAGGAATAGGAAAATCCTTACCAAGAGAATGTTTATATCCAATGAACGAACATTTGTCTTCGATGTTGCCTTTTGTATACCCACCACCTTGGAATCCTTCACCAATTTTACCGCATAGTCCTTAATCAAATGTCTCACTTTCTAACAATAGAAGCACTTTGCATTCAACCCCTCATACTTGATGACAAAATACTTAGGGTTAAATCTAGTTTGGAGGCACAAAGAGGTCGACAAAGGGGCATTCAAATCCATATCCACACAGACACGCACCATAAATTTCCTCCAAAAATTTAGTGAAGGGTTTCTAATGGGCACGAATGCACCCAGAGAATTCGCAATAGACTTAAGGACTAACCATTTTCAGAACTCAAGGACAAGCCATGAATGCATAGCCATAACGGGGCCTGAGAATTTTTTTCCTTCTAAGGATCAAAATTCGGAGACCAAGGGTGTAAGTATAGTCTGTAAGAATTCATGAACCAGGGGCCTCCTTTATATACCTGATCCAACAGCTCGGGGAAGGAAAACATACTTGGAAGAAGCCATTGACAAGAAAGCTGACCCTAGGTTTAGCTTTATTGCCCCAGAACCTAGTGACCCACCGCAAAATCCTTCCCGAGAGAAGCACGCTCTTAAAAACTTACAACAAATCATCCACTTCACCTAAGAATATGAAAATACTTCCTTGGGGGCGGGGAAGAGATAAGCTGTAGACTCGTTGTTGTAACTTTAAAATCAATTCCCCTGACCTTGAATTCCTCCAAACTTTGTGACCCATCACGGTCAAATGAAATTGGATTGGAAGGGACCTCCTCAGTGCTCAGGGGGCTCGACTAACTCTAGACATTCTTTCACCGCCATGTTTTCCAACACCGTCGCACCAAACAAAGAAACTAGATATTTAACAACCATGCTTGCGCCAAACTTTTTAACCGACGTAGACACAACCTTCTCCGCCTCGGTAGAATGCTCTTAGCCTTGAAAGCCATCGCCCCTTTCGCCACCCACAGAATCATGTTCGCACCCATGAGGACACCTTAATCGACATGAAAACCCCAACACCCTTCACCTCCCTAATTTTCAAAAATTCAATTTTTTTCTCTTTTTCACTTTTCGGCTCTCCATCTCCTCCCACACGTAGCACATATCATGTTAGTTTAGATTTAATCTATGTTTATGCCATAATTTATGTATGTTAATAGAAATAAATTTATATGTATTGTTATGTTACAAAGAAAGACATATTATGAAATTTGGTAATATGAATGAGATGCTAGATTTAGGGTGCTTTGGGAAATGTGCATTTAATTATAGGTGTTCTTTTGATTCAGATTTACATATGGTAAAAATGGGGTTGGATATATATGTTAAGTGATATTGTAGAGGATATTTCAACATTTTGTGAAGTATTGAAAGGTTTATTAGTGAAGTTTTGTAACATTTTAAAGATGTTGTGTTTAAGGGAAATGTTCATCTAAACATGGGTGTTATTTTGATCCCAAGTTTTGTATTATAAAATTTGGATATATGTGTTAAATGAAATTGAATTTAATAGCTTATAGTGCAATTCCAATGTGCAATTGATGATTAAATAATTTGGTGTGTTGTGTTTCTTACCTTAAAATGTAATAAAGAGATCTAAATGAAACAATCCACCCTAGTATAAACTTTGTGTATAACTACCCTTCTTGTGTGATTCTTTGTAACATAGAAAAATAAAAACTTAGGATGAACTTAAATCCTTACAATTGATAATGCCTTCTAGTTAAGTAAATAAGCGCTAAAGTTTGAGTTTATTGTCATGTCCTATATGCTTAATGACATCGTAGTGAACTGACGATTTGAATGACATGGTCAAAATTTATCTAAAGTATGTGGTCCCCTCCTAGGATTGGTAATCGTGTGTGTAGTAAGGAGAATGTGATTTTATTAAGGTAGTACTCTATGGGTAACCAAACTCAAACATAGTGTAAAACCCTCTTGGGACGACACATGTGTTGAGTGGCGAAGATCACCAACAAACCTTAGAAGTCACCTTTAGGAGTTGGGATCATAAATGAACCTGATACCCAACCTCAATTATCGTTTTGGGTTCTATGGTACAATACTAAAAGTTAATTGCAAGACTTAACAACATTTTAATTTATGATTAGTTTGTGGGAATGTAACCATAATATGGTGTGCTAGAGAAAAGTGAAATTTAGATTGTTCATATAATGCGTATAAACCAACTTGTGGTGAAGGACTAAATCCATGATGTGTAATCCTTAATGTGAACTCGTAATGCTTTAAACAAAGGAGTATTACTTGTTACCCACTTTTCCTATTGCATAATGAATGTTCATTGTGAACCATGTAATCATATTATTGAGGCATTTCCCTAGGATGAGAGCTACTAGTTCCATGAGCATGCAAATGTCCTTATTAACAAATGGGTTACTCAAAAAATTTCAAAACACTATTTAAATCAAATTAAGTGAAATCATTTTAAGATGAATGTAAATGATTTGAGCAGGTCCTATGTTTTAGATACCTACACATGAGAATAATAAGTGTGAATCCCCTTTAACCCCTCTCAAACAAGAGTGTCATCTTGGCAAGAAGTATCGAATGTACTTAGAGTTACAAGATAATTTTTGGAGATAAGTGTGTGCAATCACTCTAGTTGTGACCTTAGTAAGTTTGTAAAATTTATATTTAAATGTCTCCAGTAACACGCATCTAATACTTAATTGTTAGGAATCTAAAATTGGTTGAGTGTGAAATCATACTCCTTAGGACCTTGATGACTAAGCATTTAAATGAAGTAGATAGGATATACGGTTAGTTGTATTTACTTAAAGCAAAATCGGGTAACCTTAGTAATTAAATGCTAATATAAAAAGAACGTGTATTCTATTTACTCTTGAACTAATAAACCTCACTTGTTCATGTGAACCTTGTTGCAATTGAGTTAAATTGTAAACCAAATAAACATACAACTTTGAAGATAATCCTTAGAACAAACACCAATGGCTTAGGTGGGAATGCAAGTTCTTATCAGTAATCGGGCCATATCTTTCTTGTGTGGTAAGGGAAACAAACAAAATTAAAGGGAGTAACTACACGTGAAAAGATAAGTAAATTATTGATAACATAGTATAGTTTTAAGAAGGATGAATGACCACATAATAAGTGATTCTCAACAATGAATACCAATAATGAAAGATGAAGGTAATAAAATTGTAAACCAAGAAAGCGTTGTGTCTTGGATGGTGCCCATATGAGAGTTAAATTGTAGTTGAGTTAATTGTTGTACCTTTTCGTTTGAGGAAAGGTGGTCTTGATGTGCAACATGAATTTTCATGTCATCTATGTGGGATAATGTTTGTGCAAGTGTATCATGTGTTGTCATGTATCAAGACATGTAAGTAAAAAAAAATTATTCCGGTATTTTTATTGTTGTATTTGTGTGTGTAAAATATGGGTGTTACATTTGGTATCCGAGTGAAGTTATATACTCTTAAACCTCGGGATGGATTGGAGTTGTGATGATTCATCATGGTGGTGCTGTAGATGGGAAGAGTAATGTGATATGTGTTGTTATGTGACCAAAGTTGTAATTGTGATATTATGAGCGCACATGTTGTGCATGTCACTTAGTGCGTATTTTTTATCATGTTGATGTGTTGGTGATGAGAGTATTTTCTCTCCTTTTGTGGACTCAATGGGGATTTAACATGTGATGTGCCACCTTGTTTGTATGAAAATAATATTATTGTGGATTGTGGAGTGTTGGAGTGTCTTGTTATTTTTGATATGTAGGTGTGCTTTGATCTGTTGTATGACAAAAATTGGTGTATCGTGAATTGGATTATATCACGATGTCATCACCATGTTTTGATGAATAGTGTGTGTCACCAAGTTGTAATACAATTGACTGTATTTTGTAATATTAGTCACTATGTTCATCATACATATAATTCATGTAAACTTTTATGGTTCATGTCATGAATTAGGGGCATATGGTGATCGTATGACCCCTATTGTGCAGTACTTGCACCTTGGGTGCATTATGTGGAAACATGATGTATCATAACCCGTGAAAATAATTATTGTGTTATACCTTGTATATATACCATGCGTAAGATGCTATGGTTAATATGCATGAATCACCATTATGTTAGTGATGTAGTTATGTGTTATGTTATGAACCTTACACTAGATGACCCTAAGGGAGCAATCGTTAAGAGTGTATGTGTGGAGAGAGGAGGCGTGGACCAGGTTTTCATAATCTTGAGCCGAGTATAAGTGAGGAAGTGGATTCTTATATGGAGACCGATAACCCACTTCTATCTATTTAGTATACTTTGAGCTTGCTCAGTATATTGTGGATGCGCACCACCTTAGGCTCAACTTATGCAAACTAGCGTCCCTGCTCTCTCCTATTGGGTTGTCCATCGAACAATCCTATGTGATTTTGACTATGTTGAGCCTTGTGGGAGTATGGAGGGATGATTCAGGCAGAGATTATGATAGTTGTATTATTTGATATGTTATTTTATGAGTCGAGGCTCGATGTTTGAGTTTCAAAGAACTCGATGAGTACCCCTTTGGTGGTCGTATGAGGCCACATAGTGATTGTAATGTGCTATTTCTCTATACGTATTTTATTCGTAAATTGATCATTATATCTTTTCTTTTGAACCAACAATTTTCTTGATTGATGTGTTCTTATATTTTGGGCATTTTATTTGGTTGTTGCACTAACATGGATTTTACACTAACTATGGTTATTTGGCCATTTGTTTTGCTTAGTTTTAAATTTGTGTATCAAGTTTAATTTTTTTATAGCCTAGCCCAAGGCTTGGGATTTTTTCCACTTGACATTTGAAATGGATTGTTATGTTGGTTCTAATATCGTAATGTGTTGGAATAGGGTCATGGGATTCACCATGGAGTGGTTGAACCTATGGACCCGCTTTGTTGTATGAGGGTACACCCTAAGAAGTTACATACAACTAGTCGGTTGTTGAACCACGAGTTATTATGTCACTTGGGTTACGGGTGTCTGGACTCTATGTGCCTAGGGCCATAGGGTGACCGACCTCTTTGGGGGAGCTAAAAGAGAAAATTTATCTTATTTTATTGCTTGGGAGGTATATGGAGTAGTTTGTGATGCTTTGGGAGGTATATGTAGATGTTTTGTGATGCTTTGGGAAGTATATTGAGATGCTTTGTGATGCTTTGGGAGGTATATGTAGTTGTTTGTGATGTTTGGGAGGTATATGTAGTTGTTTGTGATGTTTGGGAGGTATATGGAGTTGTTTTGTGACGCTTGGAGGTATATGGAGTTGTTCATGATGCTTTGGGAGGTATGTGGAGTCGTTTGGTGATGCTTTGAGAGGTATATGTAGTTGTTTGTGATGTTTGGGAGGTATATGGAGTTGTTTTGTGATGCTTTGGGAGGTATATGTAGTTGTTTGTGATGTTTGGGAGGTATATGGAGTTGTTTGTAATGCTTTGGGAGGTATATGGAGTTGTTTTGTGATGCTTCGGGAGGTATATGGAGTTGTTCGTGATGCTTTGGGAGGTATGTGGAGTTATTTTGTGATACTTTAGTAGGTATATGTCGTTGTTTGCGATGTTTCGAGGTATATGTAGTTGTTTTGTGATGCTTTGGGAGGTATATGGAGTTGTTTTGTGATGCTTTGGGAGGTATATGGAGTTGTTCATGATGCTTTGGGAGGTATGTGGAGTTATTTTGTGATGCTTTGGGAGGTATAGGGAGTTGTTTTGTGATGATTTTAGAGGTATATGGAGTTGTTTTGTGATGTTTTTGGAGGTGTATGTTATTGTATTATGATTTATGTGTACTCATGCGAGTCCAGTTATATTTTGTGACGTTAAGGATTGATGCTCCTCGTTGAGGGTATGATTTGATTCCCTTTTGACACTATATAGCTACAATTATTGTTTGAGTTGTTTAAAACCTTTATATGTGTACATGTTGGGAATTATATGTTGTTGTAGTCTTCTGCATGTTACGAGTAGTGTTGTGTCGGGGTAGGTGTAATAAGTACTATGTTGTGAGGGCTATGTATGTTCTTTCCATGGGTTGGTTGAGTTCTTGTGATGTGATATAGTCATGGAAATATGTAGAAATATGTCTTGTGGACCATTAGTGTTGTGTTTTGTCTTTGTGTGGTATCGTGATGTCAGTTTCTGTTGGGCACCAACAAAAAAAAAAAAAAGGTAAACTAAAATCCTAAGAATTGAAATATTAAGAGCTTGAGTTTAGGGATACTATAAAGGACAAAGATTAATGAAGTAATAATGTAAACTGAAAACTACCAATCTTCATAGAACATTAAGAAATTATCAAACTTTTCCCTCTTCCGTAAGGTCACACTTTTGTAATAAGTACCTATTATTATTGGTGGCATGAATCGTTGATTGTTTTTCTCCTTGCTTATGATCACCCTCTTCTAACCTTGGCATTGTGTCGCATCAAGGATGATGCTCTTATAAGGGGAGGGAAATGTAGTTCCACCATTAAAAATTAATAAAATGTAATGAAATTTTAAAAAGGGGGAAGCATTGGGGAATTGATTGGGAGTGGTTGGAGATTGTTAATGGGGATGCGTGGCAGGAGGTTGGCATATGCATGAGCCTTGACAAGGCACATGGGTGTTTGAAAAAGGCATGTATACCTATCATTTCCCTTGCATAATAATATTTTCACTTTATTTTAAGATCCGGAAGCATTGACCATGTATAAACCCAAGTCAAAATTGTAATTTAGCAATAATTGGATAGTTGCAACAAAGCCGAAGTTGTGAGAATGGGAAGTGTTTGACGTTATGAAATAGTGAGGCAACTTATCATGGGAGATGATACAACATGTGTAAAAATACATGGGTTTCCTCATGGGACAGTCACATTGTTTCACCTATGCAACAAACAGGTCTCCAACCTAATCAGTTTACATTTTCCTACGCACTCCCAGCCTGTGCCAAAATGTGAGCTCTGGAGTAGGGTATGGACGTCCATCAAAGCATAAAAGATAGAGGAATCTTGTCAGATGTTGTAGTTGCAAATGCTTTGGTAGATGTGTATGCAAAATGTGGAAGCATAGACAGGCACATGAAATGTTTGACATAATGTCTTAAAGAAAAATGTGGTTTTGTGGACAACATTGACTGCAGGATATGCACAAAATGGTTTTTTTGCAAAGGATCTGGAAATTTTCATGTATATGCAATTAAAAAGTAAATTAGATAAAATTATAGGTTTGGAAATGAAAACCAAAGATCTATATTTTTGCTTTGTGCTTTACATGTTTTAATAGTAGGAAAGAGGATGGTGCTTTATCTTGTGATGTTAAACAAATTATATCCATTGCATTATTTGATTCCCACCCTCCCCACCTTATGGAGAAGACTAGACAATGCGAAATGGAGAGGGGATGTTGTAGAGGCTAAAATATGGGACCCAGGTGGACGTGATAACTTTACATAAGCGAGGGAGCCCATGCAACAGTTGGTTTAGGTAAAGATATTGGGAATAAATGTTTCTTCCATGGAAAATTTAAGCAAATGCATGATACATGGAGTTGGAGGGAAATAGAAGATGAGGAATGGAGGAAAGCAAGGTATGAGGTGTTTTGCAATCCAGATAGGCAAGGATAAGATATCTTTGCTCTCGGGAAGAATAAGCCTAGAAAGATTAAAATTATAGAAATGAGAGTAATGCCAAAGAAGAAACAAGATTCATGAATATTCATAGGGATTTAAGTAAATATCGTTGGTAGATCTAGATGAAATTTGAGACCTTTGTGAGCCTCATTCCTACCTTTGCAAATTCGAAGCTTCATAATAGGGTAAGGACTCCCATTGAGCAACAGGGACAAAGTGGAAATTTGTAGATGTAGGGGTGTTTTTCTGGTAGTCATATATTAAAAGCATGGGAGCATAGGAAAGCATGCAAACCATTTGACAAAATGCCTAGTAGAGGGATGAAGCCTTGTGGAGTGCGAGTGAAACCGCATGGATTACCTCATACACTGCAAACACAAATATCTCCTGTGCATGGTTCATCTCACCTTGTCCTTCGTAATTCTTGTGCTTTATTTTTTAATTGTAGCATAATAAATTTAAAACCCTTGTGTAGACACCCCAATTTCACATCTATCCTAAATCAATTAATTCCCCTTCCTCATTTCCCACAAAAATACACTTCGAATTAATCAAATATAATTTGATTAATTATCCATTTCAAAATCTAAAAATAATCTAATCCTCACCACATGTCATTATTCTCCATGTTTTTCCACTATTGAATTAAAAATTCAAATTCAAATCCTCACCCACCATTCGTGGTCCCCACTCACCTAAAATCCTCCACTTATGAATTAAAAAATAATTCAAATCCTCACCCATTCTTCGTGGTCCCCACTCACCTAATCTTGCCCACATTTTCAAACCACTCACCTAATCTTGCCCACATTTTCAAACCACCCACTTAATCTTGCCCACATTTTCAAACCACTCACTTAATCTTGCCCACATTTTCAAACCATGATTACTTAAATTAATCTAAGCTAATCACTCCCTTAGGCTATAAATACAACCTTACCCCTCCCCTCTAAACACACGGAGAATAAGCTTACATGCCATATCTAAGTTCTTGCATCCTTTGAGCAAAGAACATCCTTTTGCCTCGTCCTAATGCCAAAATAGCTTCATAATCCTTTTTCCCATCTAGTGTAAAGTAAGAGGATTGTTGTTGCAGGAAGATCTTGCTCCGTCTTGAAGAAAAACACCTACATATCACAAAATCAGGGCTCAATCCAAGTTTCTTAGCCCATTCTGAGGTTTGCTATAACGGGCGAAGGAGGAGGTACGATTATTGGTATTTTACTTCCTTGTTAGTAGTGTATTTTTTCCTAGCTTACATTCACGGCATGATGCAGGTTACTTTCGATCTATTACCATTAATTTCCCAATTAGTGGTTTTATCTGTTCTTTGTTTATTATTGTTCATTATTATTTCCTTTTCTGTTCCTTATGGTCTTCTTTGGTTAACCTTCACGCTTTGGGTAGTATTTTTGTTGTGTGGTGTCTTGTGGTGTATCTGCAGGTTATAGCAACAATGAAACTCTGAAGCTCATCTTGTCTTTGATCTCCTCGGTGCTTGGTGTTTAGTTGACAGTTTTGGCTTTGCTATTTACTCGTCATCTGTAGAAACACATGAACTATCCATTAGTTTATCATCTTACTGTCATGGGACAACCAATCCGGAAAATACATTTATTTATTTACTTTTGCTAAAATAACTGCTTTGTAGGAAGTTAATCATTTTTTTTTCTTTTATTTTAATCAATCATTTTGCGATCTAACTCTTTCTTTCTATTTATTGTTCTTTTTTAACCTTGCTGTCAAAATTTTAGCTTCTCAGGTAAAGTACAGAAGTCAGAAAATAAAAAAACCAAGCTCCCGGGACGTTTTTCTCACGTTTAAAATTTTCATTCAGAGCGTTCTCGTAGCCCATCTTCCGGAAGCCATAACTTTTTCTCCCGAACTCGGAATGACTTCATTTTTTTTAACGGAAAGGTATTGAAAAGATCTATGCAATGAAAAAATAATTTTTAGATTTAGACTTCCGAAAAATTTTTGGTTTCATTTCTTCTAACACCTGTCTTTTTAACAAAAAAACAACAAAATTATAGTTTTATTTTATTTATTTTATTTTATTTTATTTATTTTTATTATTTCACGTAACAACCTCACACGTATGCTCTTTCCTCGCACTTCAAAAGTGATCTTGGAAATCAGAAACGTGAGGCCACTCGGGCTCTGCACAACAATTTTTTTAATTTTTAATTTTTTGCCTTACATTTCAATTTTCCACGACAACACTTCTAGATAACGTTTTCACCCTCTTCTTTCATCGTTTTTCTTTTTTGTGAAAATAATCATTATCGCTATTTCGCAATCATGATTAATTGCAATAATTATTAATATTTATAATAATAATAAAAAAACTATTCCAATTGTATCCGCGTATGCTCTTTTCTTGCGCCTTCAAGCGATCTAGAAAATCAGAAACGGTCACAATTTTTTAGTTTCTTGTTCTAACATTACAGGATCCTCTAGCTTTGTTTTCTAAATGTCATTTTAATAATTACTTTCCTTTGTCATATTCTTAATATTTGTTTGGTCGTTGGTTGTGTATGCTCTTTTCCTGCGCCTTTGAGCGATCTGGCAAATCAAAAACAACCACGATCACTTTTCTAACATTTCATTTGCAGGATAACTACTAATTTGTTTTCTGTAGAACCGCGTTGCTGGAATATTGTCAAAAACAAAAACAACAAAAATCCCGCAAAAATACCACCATTCAAAGACAATTGCTAAAAAAAAAAAAAAAAAAGTACGCTCAGGTACGTAATTATTTTCTGCTAGTGATTTATTTCAAATTGGAAAGAACCCTGCGTTTAATCACTTCATCATATTGTTTTAGCACGTAGACAAGGTGGATTTCATCACCACCAAAGCTACTGGCGGTGGCGTGGACTTGACTACTACCACGCACAACAACATTTACATCTGCATTGCACTTTGAGACCTAGTCTCATCACAGTGCGTCGGTATTTACCTCGTCGTTGCTCTTCACTTACGAGTAATCTTTGTCATGCGGCAAAGCATGCGAGTCACGCCTAAATAGTCATAACATGAAGCACTGGGCATCGTCCTTGTAAATCTTCGGGAGTTATAAGGACACCATACACATTCATCCCTCCATCACCTTCCACCTTTTCACAAAACCATTACGGACGTGGTGATTCACTCCGAAACAAGCAAGTAAGAATTGGTGAGTCTCCTCTAGTGCTCTAAGGGTTCCTCGTACCAATTCTGTCCCCGTACAGAATTAGGTATATCAGGACTAGGGTATATCGGAGGACGCATCTTCTTGGAGTAATAAGAGCCTGCATCCACCATTTCACAGCATACTTGTATGATTGCATGAAACAATGATCATTCCTGAAGAAGTTACCTCATAAGCCAAAACAATTGAATCCACATGACTGCTTGCTGTTTGAAAACACAATAGTTTAGCATTATTTTATCATAAAACTTGGCTGATATCAATGTGTTCATTGTAAAAGTTCAGACCCTAGTTGTGTTCCACAAAAAAATCAGTTCTCGACCAATTCAATACCAAGAAAACATCCAAACAATCCAACAACACGAGATCAAACCATCACACCAATTTCATTAGCCTACTTCAGCCAACAACAACTCCACTATAGCTTGTTTTCAGCTATATCCAATAGATATTGAGTGACTTGCGTTCACTCCTTATCTCATCAATTGTCAGAACATCCTTTATAGCTTGTTTCAAGCTATATCAAAATGACATTGGGTGACTTGTTTGAGTTCACTCATTATTTCATCAGCTTACAAGTTTAACAAAATCCCATCCGACACAAATCCCTTCAAATCTCATTTTGAGTTCGCAACTGTGTTGAGTCACTTGTTTGAGTTACTCTTCCTATCAAAAATCCAGAGCTTGTTTAAGTCAAACCAATCAACATATTCATCATAGCTTGTTTGAGCTATATCTCACTTGTATTGAGTACCTTGTTTGAGTGTACTCCTTACATTTTCGCTCATTAAGCTTGTTTAATCCAAACCAATCAAGATATTCGTCATAGCTTGTTTGAGTTATATCCCACTTGTATCCCGAGTACCTTTTTTTTTTTTAAAGCTTTCTCCTTATAGCCTTACTTGTTAAAACTTGATTGAGCCAAAACAAAGATCACAATCAATAGGTTGATTTCTTCATCGCACCTTTCTTCATTCTCCCTCTCTTTCAAACATGATGAATTCACGAAAAACATCACACAATGAGCTATTAGAACAAATTAATAAGATGACGACACAACTCTTTCATATGGCTACCCAAATCAGTGAGCAATCACCCAAAAATCTGATCATACAACCTCACGAAGAAATCAGTTCATGTAAAGTCCAACGTCAGTTTACCCCCCTTGGAGAAAGTCTCTCTAGTGTTTTTCATCAACTAAAAGAGGCTAAACTGATAAGATATCCAATTACAAAACCCTTTGTCAAAGGGGAAGCTAAGCCATGTTGGTACAAACCTAACACATACTGTGACTTTCATTGCATTGATGGTCATCACACAGATAAATGTGTGCGATTTAAGAATTACGTCCAAGACTTAATTGACGACGACGTCATCTCTGTAGAACTTGATGACAATGCTCTTGCAACCAACGACACATCCAATACCACAACTTTCCATGAAGAGCTGACTACTGTCGAAACTCCTATATATACTGAAATTCCACGAGATCATGACGAAAACAGTCAAGACTTTCTAATTCCAAACCAATCCATATCTTCTTCAAATTTTCTTCCATCAGCCCAAACATATATTGAACCTGTTTTGGGTGACAACATTCTTCCAACATCTAATGAGAACTTGACCTTGATTCAAGACTCTCTTTCAACCCAAACATACATTGAACCTGTTTTGGACAACAACATTCTTCCAACATCTACTGAGCACTTGAACTTATTTCAAGACACTCTTTCAACCCAAACATACATTGAACTTGTTTTGGACAACAACATTCTTCCCACATCTACTGAGCACTTGAACTTATTTCAAGACTCTCTTTCAGCCCAAACATATATTGAACCTGTTTTGGGTGACAACATTCTTCCACCATCTAACAAGACCTTGATCTCGTTTCAAGACTCCCTTTCAAACCTTGATATTACTGTAGACACTACAGACGAGGTTCCATCAACAGGTACCATTAAGTTTGATTCTATTCTTCCAATATTGGCTCTTATGCCTAACATCTCTAGCCTTTTTGTCGAAACACAACCACATCGAGTTTGGACACTTGCGACAATGCAACCCGTCGTGTCCATCATGTTTTCAACTATCGATCTTGCAGGCATCTCATCACTAATTAGTCTCACCTATCAAGACTTCTACGTGCATCCATTCTATGAGGTACTTATACCCAGGAATATCTTTACACAACCTTTTCCATCTTTAATTGTGAATCTATCCTCAAAACAATCAATTAATGGACAAATAGAAGCAAAAAACCAAATAACACAAACCATCATTGTCAACACACATGGAAGCTATTGGCTTAACCAAATCTATCCCACTCTTTGGGCTTACCGCACATCTTATCCCTTCTACTTTATTTATGGTTGGGAAGCTATTTTATATGTCAAGGTTGAATTTTCATCCTTCATAATATCCTTCAAAGATGTAATCAATAAAGATTATTATCAACAATCACGCCTTAATGAACTCGAGCTTCTTGATGAAAAACGACTTAATGCCCTAGATCATCTTCAAGTATATCAAAATCAGTTACGGCATAGCTACCATAAAAAATTCAAACCTAGAAAATTTCAGGTCAATCATTTCATTCTCAAAGAAAATCGAAAGAACACACCCAAAGAACGAGACAAACAAGACAAATTTGAGCCCAACGAAATCATAGATAATTTTGGGTTTGGAGCTTATAAATTGGCCATTGACACAGGCCAAGTCCTTGAAAAACCCATGAATGCATTCCATTCAAAGAAATTTTATTCTTGAAAGCACTCTCTATTCGGGAAACAACAACGTGTACATTGTTCATTCTGTCTTGCTTATCTCTGAATAAATTTATTCATTTCCATTGGCAAATATTTTATTTATCAAAATCACATCTTCATATTTATCATCATGAGACAAGTGCTAATATAAATCCTATTAAGTTTGTGAGCATCATACTTCTTCCACTTTCAGTCGCTTTCCTCTATGGTCATACCTAGAAGCTTACTGATGGTAATATATCCCCTTCTAATACATTCTCTCTTTCATAACAAAGCTCTAAACTTCGTTACCCAGTTCGTTTGGTCGTCCATCTCAGTCTTTGGTGTTGAACCCTCGCATCCTACTAGTCGTGTGGAAATTTGAGATTGGGGCAAATGTTTCTTCCCAAATACAAAGCACTATTGTAAAAAAATCCATCAATTCAATAACTTATGAATAATTCATTGTCACATCTTTCGTCCTTCATAGTCTTTGGTGTTGAGCCCACACTTCTTACTAGTAGTGTGAGACTAGGAATGGAGGAAGGTGCCCTTACTCGTCTACATCTTGTCTTCGGTGATAAACCCTTGCCTCTTACAAGTGGCATGGGGCAAAGCATAGAGGGTCATTCTCATACAAGCATAAAAACATTGCAAAATATTCCAAAAAATAAAATAAAACAAAACAAAAAAAAAAAGACTAAAAAGAAATTCACTCGCCTATATTTTGCCTTTGGTGATGAGCCCTTGCTTCTCACTAGTAGCATGGGGCAAGGCATAGGGAGTCATTTCAAAAATACAAAATCTTATAGTGCTTACAAATTATAGAATCCCCAAACACGTAATTTAGATGCCTAAGTGAAGAGAGAACTATCCCTTAACCTCATATCTTATCAATCAGTAGGCCACATAACTGTCTAAGTCTAGCATGTGACTCATAAAGTGAAAGCCATTTTTGAAACCGGTTCAGTACCATTATGAAGAATGGAGTCACAATTTCCCAAAGGGATTGTTGTTAGCATTTGTCTCTATATTCATTATCCACCTCCTGCGTCCTTCTTGATTCTCGGTGATGAGCCCACACATCTTACTAGTTGTGTGGAGTCAAGAATGGAGCTGGAATTCTTTTCATCATATCATCACCACCATATCCTGCCAATGGAAAGAGAATTTGTGTTATTCTGAGCATAAGTTACCACACTGAACACGCTACATACGAATAATATCCTGGTTTATCGCCTCTCAAAAATAAGTCTGCACTCTGGGCCATAAATTGCCACTCACAGTGTAAAAAAATCTACCAACATTTGAAAATCGTCAAAAATCTAAAAACATTTGAAAATCGTCAAAAATCTAAAAACATTTGAAAATCGTCAAAAATCAAAAAACAGTGTAAAAATTCAAAAATCCAAAAACATTTGAAAATCGTCAAAAATCTACCAACATTTGAAAATCGTCAAAAATCTAAAAACAGTGTAAAAATCTCAAAATCCAAAAACATTTGAAAATCGTCAAATTCCCAAGTATAAAAATCCCTCAAAAAAAAAAAAAAAACATTCAAAAATCTCCAAAAAATCTAAAAAATTATAAAATTCAAAAACAAACATTAGAAAATCCAAAAATCCAAAAACAAAAACATTAGAAAATATCCAAAATACAAAAACATTTGCAAAATTTTCAAAAGACCAAAAACATCCACAAAATCGTAAAAACTCAATAAGCAACACAATTCATCCTTTGAACTATTATCCCAAACAAATGGTCCAACCACCTTATGACTACCAATTTCAAACCACTTCTCCTCGCGTGAATCCTCGCTTGGGGAAAATCCGGCTCTCATTGTTTCCTTGTTTGAGGAGACTGACCCAATCCCTTGTACCCCTACTTGGGGGCACATCTAATCAATCATCACTGTGGAACACGTTAGGGACATGTTTACTGGTTCTTGTGTTGCATTATTAGTGGCAAATTATTAATTGCTTTCTTGTATCTTGATATATTACAGGGGGCATCTTGATTTTATGTATCCTGGTGTTCTCTGTAATATTCTTATGTTATCTGATTGCATGTCGTACTGGGGCATCATACTTTCTTGATGGCCTCTGTCTATGCTCTCTTCCATTTGCATATCGTACTGGGGCATCAAACCTTTTTGATGGCCCCTGTCTATGCTATCACGCATATTACAGTCTAGTCATCCTGATCTTTTATATCACGATGCATCCTGTTATGTGCTATATTAAAATTAAGATGCTTTTCGTCACGTGAGTATCTTCCTGCATGATCAACATCTTACTTTGCACCCCATCCATTCACCCATACTAATGCATTCTCTAGTTTGCGAATCCTACTTGATCACCGTTGCAGTTTGCGAATCCTACTTGACGATCTTTCTCAAGTAGCATTCACTATCCAGCAGCTCCTTCTCCCCCACCATGATCACCATGTATTTGATCCATTCATTCTCACTTCTCATTTTTCCTCCTCCGCCGCTTATACCCATATTACCCTTCTCACCATTCCTGTCCCCTCTCACCCATTGGTATTCTTTCCTTTCACCCTTTTTCTTCCCGCTTGACAATCTTACTTAATAACCCCTTCTATATGGAATCCTCAGTGGAGGTTTACCCTCTCCCTAAGATCTTCCCCGTTGTAGAAGCTTCTTCACCACCTACCCTCTCATCAAATAACCATCACCACCAAACACATCTTCCAACTCCACCTCTTCTACTTCCCATTCCACACATTATTACTCTCACCACGTGGGCATCCCAATTAAGGATTCCCCTCACACTCCTTTGCATATATTCCTTCATCCATTCATGTTACACTCCTTTGTGTCCTTTCTTTCTTATTATCACCTCATCTCATATCATATACCACTTAGGCATACCTCACTCACTCTTTTCTCATCCTTCCCCAAATCCACCTTATGCCTGGTCATCCTACTTACACGCTCTCGTAGTATGGAAAATTCACTTGAGGGTTCCCCTTCAGTCCATTTTGTCATACCCTATTCCCACCAACTCTAACATCATCCTTCTTCCTCAGCTTGGCGATCTTACTTAACCATTCCAGCCGCATGGCAATCTTACTTAAGACTTCCACTTAAGGTTGATCTGCCCTGTGGCCTTCCCCCATCCCATCATATTTCCCCCATCTTCCTTCTCCCACCTCTCATCGCGATCATCTTCTTCACCCTACCATTCCACCCCTATCTCCAATATCATTTTGTCTTTCTCTTTGCATATCATCCCTGTCGGTTGGGTGACCCTACGAAACCTCTCCAGCAAAGTATGACGATCTTACTTAAGAGATTCTCTTAAGCATGACATGTCATCTTACACTCGCCCATCACTCTCCAATCTCACCATCCATATTTCCTCTTCATTCCCCATCATCACATCTTTTTCCCACCACTATCACCCTCCTCTGCTTGGCAATCTTACTTAACCACTCACCCGGCATGGCGATCTCACTTAAGAGTCCCTCTTAAGGATGATCTATCTCCTTGCCTTTCCCCATCACTACACACCCTTCACCCTTCATTTTTTCTCGGCATTCCCCATTATCACATCCTTTCACCTCCTTTTCGATTCTTGCAAACACCACTTCTCGCTTGACCATTTGTCATCTCTAGTTTTTCTCACATGGCAATCTTACTTAACCACTTCCGTCACATGACAATCTTATGTCAGGGTCCTCCCTACACTTAACTTGTCATCGTGAACTTCTCCCCCGCCTCATTTTTCGTTCACTTTGTTGATCGCTTCTTCCACCTGGTATCTCCTATTACCCACTTTTTCCTCCTACTATTATCCTTTCTCCACATATCCTCTTACAACATACAACTCATCTCTTCCACCTACAATCACATTCTTTTCCCCCATTTTCCCCTTCTTGATCCATCACCCTTCATACCGTTTCTTCCCATTATTTTCATGTCTTCGTTCTTCATCCTCACCTCGTTCATCCTCATCACCCACATCCTCTCCTCGCTTCCACTTAGTCCCAACTCATCCCTCCCATATTCTTCACTCTTTCCACTTCCTCTTCTCAAATTCCCCCCACATTTCTACCCACACACACATTCGCCCTTATTGTTAACACTCCTATATCATTCTTTCATCATCATCTTCTCTTCCTGCGCTAATAATTGTCAATGGGTTTTCCCTAAAAATTATCAATCCTCATTCTGCATGACCTCATTCACTCCCTTGGACCTTCTAGAGTTTCCCTTCATTCCTTCCCTCCTCTAAGCCCACCACTCATTGTCAAAGGGTTTTCCCTAACGTCCCTTTGTTGGCGTTACCCTTTCCAGTCCTCATTAGTTTTCTCCTTTTCTTCATTTTTTCTCTCACCCTTCCCCACCACTCATTGTCAAGGGGATTTCCCTAACATCCCCTCATTGGCATTGCCTCTTCTATCCCCTATTCTCTTTTCTCTCCTATTCTTTTCCCTCACTCCTACCCTTTCTTGTCGCTTCTTACCCATCTCTCCATCTCCTCTTTGCCCTCTTCAATATCTTTACTGTCTTCATCATACATCCTTTTCCTATTTTCTCATCATCCTAGTATCCTCATTTCATGCATCTCCACATCTTTTCCAATCGATGTCATTCCTCCCCTCTTTCTTCTTTGAACATTCCTTATACCATTCCCTTTCCACTTATTACCCCCTTTCTGTATTCCCTTCCTTCTACATCATTTTCTTTGTTATCCTCTTCTCTCTCCCACCCCTCGTCTTATTTCCCTTCCCTTGTATCATCTTCTTCCCCTTTTTCCATCACGTTTCCTCCTTACTTCCCCATCGATAACCTGGTTGTTCAGCGTTGTCCTATCTTTTTTATCATACCACCCTCCACATGCATCTCCATACGGTCTGTTCCATATTCTTGGCCTTGGTCTTCCTCGCAATGACACGATTCCTTCAATCTTCTCCTTGTATTCGTTCTATCTTCCTTTCCTCTCCCCTAATTTTCACGTTTCTTCTGACCACTTCTCCTTTTCTCTACCACCCCTACCTTTTCGTTCATTCTGTATCTGTTTCTCTTCCTTTCTCTCCTCTTTTTCACACTTTCCTCGCCCCTCATAGTTTCTTTTTTTTCTCCGTTCTACTTCTTCTTTTGTCCTCTTTCCATTTCCCTCCATTTCACCCCCTACTCCCACCTCGTTTTCTCCTTCTTATTTATCCTTTCCCATTTCCTGCTTTTCTTCGCTCTCTCATTTATTTCACTTCCACGTATCCCTCTTTACTATCTCTGTTGCTTCCTTCATTTTGCACATCTCTCTATTTCATCCCTTCACCCTCTACTCTGTCATTTTCCTCTTTTTGCCTTGTTTGTCCTTCATCATTCCCTTCTTCCCCTATCATCCCTCTCTCTTATTTCTACCTCTTTCATTCTTTTTTCCCCCTCCCTATCTCCCTTACTCTTCTCATAATCAACCCCCAATCCTATCCATTCCCTTTTCTCTTTCCCACACACCCTCACACCTAGCATTCAAGGTCGATTGAATCCTTTCTCCATTTGCGTCGTGCGGTCATTCCAGTCTCTTCCACTCCATTATCATCCTCTTCTCCACCGAATCCATTTCCTTTCTTTTCGAGAGTTCTGTCGTATATTTCATTCTCGTCAGTCCTCTCGAGGGGGCATCACCACATCTATCCATAATCACATCTTCTCATGACATTTTTGTCTTGGAGGATACTATAACATCCGTCACTCACCACTTTCCATTCTCCCCAACAAACATTCGCTCTACCTTTTAAAAAGTAGATTGAATTCTTCCCCCATACCGTCTACTTTCTTTGAAAGGACACTACTTTCATAGTACCCTTCCAAAGAGGGGCAAATGTAGACACCCCAATTTCACATCTATCCTAAATCAATTAATTCCCCTTCCTCATTTCCCACAAAAATACACTTCGAATTAATCAAATATAATTTGATTAATTATCCATTTCAAAATCTAAAAATAATCTAATCCTCACCACATGTCATTATTCTCCATGTTTTTCCACTATTGAATTAAAAATTCAAATTCAAATCCTCACCCACCATTCGTGGTCCCCACTCACCTAAAATCCTCCACTTATGAATTAAAAAATAATTCAAATCCTCACCCATTCTTCGTGGTCCCCACTCACCTAATCTTGCCCACATTTTCAAACCACTCACCTAATCTTGCCCACATTTTCAAACCACCC
This sequence comes from Taxus wallichiana var. yunnanensis, assembly GCA_018340775.1. Lineage (NCBI taxonomy): Eukaryota > Viridiplantae > Streptophyta > Pinopsida > Cupressales > Taxaceae > Taxus > Taxus wallichiana. The sequence continues at coordinate 974,978,093 of CM031242.1, forward strand.
ACTTAATCTTGCCCACATTTTCAAACCATGATTACTTAAATTAATCTAAGCTAATCACTCCCTCAGGCTATAAATACAACCTTACCCCTCCCCTCTAAACACACGGAGAATAAGCTTACATGCCATATCTAAGTTCTTGCATCCTTTGAGCAAAGAACATCCTTTTGCCTCGTCCTAATGCCAAAATAGCTTCATAATCCTTTTTCCCATCTAGTGCAAAGTAAGAGGATCGTTGTTGCAGGAAGATCTTGCTCCGTCTTGAAGAAAAACACCTACATATCACAAAATCAGGGCTCAATCCAAGTTTCCTAGCCCATTCTGAGGTTTTCTACGGAACGCGAAGGAGGAGGTACGATTATTGTTATTTTACTTCCTTGTTAGTAGTGTATTTTTCCTAGCTTACACCTTGGATTATCATACATTTACTATTTATATATATATATTTTTGGTAAAACAGTAAAATATCATCTAGCACTTATGTAACCCGAATAACACTTGGTAGTCAAGCATAAACTTAAACCATCCTTTAGACATGATTTGGAAAACTTCATAACCATATTAGTCGGTTGTGACACCTTGTTTATTGAAAAGCTTAGTTTTGTTCCTAATAAACCCACCAAGCTGTTCCATTGTAAAATCTAGTAAATCTCAATATTAAAGGAACCACAAAACAACCTTTTGAAACCTGAAAAAGGGATGTAAAGTCTCGTTCGTGTCCCTTGTTATGAGGAGAGTCGTATCAAGCTTTAGATTGACCCCAATCGACCATTTATACTCTCTTCACCGATCCTTTAGGATCCATGTTACTCTGTTTTGCACTTTTAGTAAAAGTGCTTAAAAAAAAAAAAAGTTGACTTTCGTTTTGACCCACCATTTGGACCCTAAGCGAAGAAATAGTTTTACGCCATCGCAAATCTCTAGTATTAATACTAGACAATTGCTTACAACATTCAGTTTGGGGAAAAAACATTTCTAGATAGTTTGACAATGGGGTTTTTAGGCATCCATTTGTAATTTGACTAGGTTAAATTTGGACCAATTACGATTGGTGGCTCCGGAAAACTTGTCGCCGTTTGTAACCCATTTTCCATTTCTAGTTTAAACTCCAACGTATTCTCCATATATAGGAGGGAATGTAGGAATATTCCCGTGGATATTCCAACCATCAAAAGACATTTTTCGGATGAGGTTTCTTAGCCCTTGAGATAAAATTGGTTCTTTATTGCAACTAGCCTAATTACGACCTGTGGCCCTAAAAAAACTAACCGCGAATCATAAATAGATCGCGATTCGAATTATGTCAGTTCCTATAAATTCTTGGTATATAGGAGGACACGTAGAAATTTACCCGTTGTGTATTTACTCATCGGAAGATAGTTTTTGAACGTGGTTTCTTAGCCTCGAGCCAAAATGAGACATTTTTGCAACTAGTAGAAAAATGTAAAATAAGGTCACATGACCTAGCCAAGACAATAAACCACCATGAAAACTTATTGAAATGTATAAGTAACTGTAGGAAACTCTTCCATGTGGCTTATTGTGTGAAATGTGACTTTTGGAAAAATAGTGTTTCTCTCTCTTCCCTATCTCTTTCTCTCTCCTTAGTTAAGAAATGAAGTGAAATGAAATGAAATGAATATATATATGTCTCTAACCCTTTCTTTTGAGTGCAAACTATTATTATTATGTAAATGGAAAACAAAAAAATGTTAATTATGTTAGATCTAGGTGGATGCCATGTTAGCAATTTATCGTTGATTTCATGCTCACATGGTTTTGCAGGATGCAAGTAAGATGGCAAAATGACGTGGTTGTAATTCATTGTATATTATTGTAATTTATGTATGTTAATGGAAATAAATTTATATGTATTGCTATGTTACAATAAAAACTTATTATTGAAATTTGGTAATATGAATGAGATGTTAGATTTAGGGGTGTGGGAATTGTGCATTTAACTATAGGTGTTCTTTTGATTCAGATTTACATATGGTAAAAGGGGGTTGGATATATATGTTAAGTGATATTGTAGAGGATATTTTAACATTTTGCGAAGTATTGAAAGGTGTATTAGTGAATTTTTGTAACATTTTTAATATGCTAGTGTTTAGGGAAATGTTCATCTAAACATGGGTGTTATTTTGATCCCAAGTTTTGTATTGTAAAATTTGGATATATGTGTTAAATAAAATTGAATTTAATAGCTTATAGTGCAATTCCAATGTGAAATTGTTGATTAAATAATTTGGTGTGTTGTGTTTCTTACCTTAAAATGTAATAAAGATATCTAAACGAAATAGTCCACCTAGTATAAACTTTGTGTATAACTACCCTTCATGTGTGATTCTTTTTAGCATAGAAAAATAAAACCTTAGGATGAACTTAAATCCTTATACTTGATAACACCTTCCGAGTTAATTAAATAAGAGCCCAATTTTGAGTTTATTGTCATGACATGTATGCTTAGCATTGTTGTTGTGAACTGACGGTTGAGAACGACATGGTCAAAATTTATCTACGAGTATGTGGTCCCCTCCTAGGATTGGTAATCATGTGTGTAGTAAGGAGAATATGATTTTCTTAAGTTAGTATTGTATGGGTAGCCAACATAGTATAAAACCCTCTTGGGCTGACACACGTGTTGAGTGGTGAAGATCGCTAACAAAACTTATAAGTCACATTTAGGAGTTGGGATCATAAATGAACCCGATACCCAACCTCAATTATCGTTTTGGGTTCTATAGTACAATACTAAAAGTTAATTGTGAGACTTAACAACATTTTAATTTATGATTAGTTTATGGGAATGTAACCATAATATGGTGTGCTAGGAGAAAGGTGAATTTTAGATTGTTCATATAATACGTATAAACCATCTTATGGTGAGGGACTAAATCCATGATGTGTAATCCTTAATGTGAACCGTAATCCTTTAAATGAAGGAGTATTCCCTCTTGTTCTCCACTTTTCCTATTGCGTAATGAATGTACGTTGTGAACCTGTAATCATGTTCTTGAGGCATTTCCCTAGGATGAGAGCTAGTAGTCTCATGAGCATGCAAATGTCCTTATTAACAAATGGGTTACTCAACAAATTTCAAAATGCTATTTAAATCAAATTAAGTGAAATAATTTTAAGATGAATGTAAATGATTCGAGTAGGTCTTATGTTTTAGTTACCTACACATGAGAATACTAAGTGTGAATCCACTTTAACCCCTCTTAAACAAGAGTGTCAACTTGACAAGAAGTATCAAATGTACCTAGAGTTACAAGATGATTTATGGAGATAAGGGTGTTCAATCACTCTAGTTGTGACCTTAGTAAGGTGTGTAAAATTTATATTCGAATGTCTCCTAGTAAGAGGCATCTAATACTTAATTGTCAGAAATCCAAACTTGGTTGAGTGTGAAATCATACTCCTTAGGACCTTGATGACTAAGAATTTAAATGAAGTAGATAGTATATACGATTAGTGTTATTTACTTAAAGCAAAATCGGGTAACCTTTGTAATTAAATGCTCATATAAAAAGAACATGCATTTTATTTACTCTTGAGCTAATAAACATCACTTGTTCATGTGAACCTTGTTGCAAATTAGTTAAATTGAAAACTAAACAAACATATAACTTTAAAGACAATCCTTAGAACAAACACTAGTGGCTCAGGTGGGAATGTAAGTTCCTATCAACAATTAGGCCATATCTTTCTATTGCAGTAAGGGAAACAAGAAAAATTAAAGGGAGTAACTACAAGTGAAAAGATAAGTAAAGGATAACATAGTATAGTTTTAAGAAAGATGAAGGACTGCATGATAAGTGATTCTCAACAATGAAGGTCAATAACAAAAGAAAAAGGTAATAAAATTGTAACCGGGAAAGTTTTGTATCTTGGATGCTACCCATACGAGAGTTAAATTGTAGTTGAGTTAATTGTTGTACCTTGTCATTTGGGGAAAGGTGGTCTTGATGTGCAACATGTATTTTCATGTCATCTATGTGGGATAATGTTTGTGCAAGCGTATCATGTGTTATGCATTGTCTTAAGAAATCCCTTGTGTTGTCATGTATCAAGCAATGTTGTAGACACCTAAATTCTGATTTTGCTATCTTATTGCGTAACACACACAAATCACTCACATTCTTGCTAATTCCATTATAATTAGTGATTTACACTAATTAACTAACGTTTCTTACCACTTTGGTCAATTAACAAGCACTTCGTTGATCACCAAACCTCTTTCACATTCAGGATGCCACTTTACGAATCATAAGTCAAAATCCTCTTCAAAACAAACAATTAGCAATTATTAGCTAATTAAGCCTATTTTGCCCTTGTTTTGGTCAATATACCCTACTATTGGCTCAAACCCCTCTTCTAACCACTTAAAATCACCCTATTCACCTCCACAACGTCTCAGCAAGCTTCAAAATTTTATCCTAGCCTCCTAGTTGACCCTAAGCGGTTGATTAAGGCTTCATACCTCTTAATCACTTGGTAATTCACTAATTTTGATTAGCAAGGCCTAATCATGATTAGAAATTCTAATCTAATTTTGGGATTTTAGTCCCACATGCACCAAAATGCAAGTTTCTCCTAAAAGGAAAACTATAAAAATAGTGCACCTCATTCCTTTGTATTTTACACCATGTTTTTATTAGTAGCCTTATATAATACATATGGTAAAGAGCCTAAACTTCTTTAAGGATTCACATGCTCATATTTGCCTAAATCCTTCATTATGGTTAGTAGGAGGGTATCTAACATGACATTGTAGTATGTTTTTAGAGGGATCTCCTCACCATTTTTGGAGTAGCAACCATTCCCAATTTGATTGCTCCTAGATCTATTTAGGTCTATGTTAGTTAATCAAACATACTAGTAGGCATGCTTAGATGTTAGATGTTAGTTTCATTTAATCTCCATTGTTATGTTATTAAGATTTTATCATTGATGTTTCATTTCTTAGCTTTACATTTAACTTTATATCATTATGGTGTTGATCTTGCTTTAAACTAGTTAATTTGTGTTAAAAGTTTGGGGTGTTATCATTTGACACGCCCGGTGGGAGTCAAACCCCATTTGTATTCATTCTCAAGTTTTTAACATAGTTTTAAAAGTTTTATATTTCAAGTTTTCTTAGATTAACTTCCAATTCTTATATTAGATTCAAGTTTTTCTAGATTAACTTAAAATATTTCTAGCTTACTTTCAAAGTTCTTAGATTAAATTCAAAGTTTTCAAGCTTTTTAGAGTAGTTTTCAAAGTTTTGTAAATTTATTATGTAGGTAGGTAGTTGTTTCAACTAGATTAGTAGAAGTTGTGTTTTCATGTTCCTTGTAGGATATAAGGAGGCGAAGCCCTATTAAAATTTCCTCAAAATACCAAAGTTGTATCTTTTAAAGAAATTCTTCTCAAAATTCATATTTTGGTCACCTACTGGGGGAAAGAGCCATGCATGTGCATTGAAGAGTGTGCATGTGCATGAAGAAACATGTGCATGTGCATCAAGAAGCATGCTTGTACCTCTCTCGACGCCTGTGTAACGTTACGATTTTGGTTTTAGTCAAGCTTGCACATGTGCATTAAGGTCCGTGCCTACACCTCTCTAGCCACGCCTGTGCACTATTGACTGTGAAAGTTTGATAGAGGTGTGCCTATGCTTTCAAGCTTGCACCTGTGCTCTAAATGACACACCCATGATTCAAAACAAGTGTCTATGCATTAAAATTCATTCTGTGCACTCATGTAAAATTCCTTCAAAGTTCATAATTTTTATTTCTAGTTTTAGGATTTTTTTCATTTTTAGAGGATTTTAGTTGTTGTTTTTGTCAATTTACTGATTTTAGAGCAATGTTCCTAACAAAATTCACTTAGGGCTTGATAAGTAATCTTTGTTAAAATTGGCTTAGGGTTTGATAAGTGATTTTTCATGCTTTATTTGAGTTTGGAATAGGGTGTGTATGTTCTTCCCTTGCACTTAGTGTGATCTTGGGAATCAAAAGCACTTCTAAACCACTTTTGCTATTTTAGAGTAAGTAAGAAAAATCATCATTCATTGATATGCTTGATCTTTTAGTTTAAGAGCTTTTTCACTTGATAAAGAACCAAGGCTAAAATTTGTGTATGCTCTTCCCTTGCACCTAGTGTGATCTTGGGAACCAAAAGCAATTTTAGTCTTTCATTAAGAAGCACTTGGATTAATTGGGAATAAACCTTGTTTTACAAAGTTTTATGGTAGTTAGTTGATTTACAATATTTTCATCTAGTTGGGTTATTTGTTGTGTATGCTCTTCTCTTGCACCTAGTGTGATCTTGAGAAACAAAAGCAACATTTAATCCTCTTTCTATGATATTGTGAATCTTTTTGAACTACTAACCATTTGTGTGAAGGACCTAAAACACTTGTCAAAGAAAGAAGGGCTCTCTTCAAACCAAAATCTAACATTCACGTGTGTTGTAGGTTTCCATTGGTGGTCTAAACCAAATTTCTTAATCCAAAAGATAAAAAATACACCAACACACCATTCAAAACACTGTATTGCAGGTTTTGGTTAAGATCTATGGCTCGTACGCTTAACTATGACATAACCCCTTTGACATAAGCCTTAAGCTAAAATAATGGGGATGGTCCTAGGAACCCTAAAGTAGTTCACACAAGATGGAACCTTGTGAACGAAACAGGAAAGTGCTCCACACTACCAACTTGATTAGTAAACCTTGGTGATATTAGAGTCAAATTTATTTCCATTGCGACCCCAGTGAAAGTATAAGCGACGCACTTGAAGATCATTATACTAAAGGGGATAAAGATAAGACGAGATAATCCAAGATTAGTCAGTGTAAATTTCTTGGTAAATCAAGCTCGCAAAAGTAAACTTGTGACACATAGAGAGAGAACCACCTAGGAAGCTTGCCGACTTGGAGCCATTGTTTTTGTCTTAGTTGTTATACTTGAGATCTCTCACAAAGTGAAAAATTTGTTAGATTCAAACTCTTATTTTTCAAACAAGGGAAATAATATCTTAAAGTTGAAACCACGTGATATTTCATCACGAAATCTATTTAGTGTCATTTTGTCCTAGTTTTTCACTTGTCCTAAGACAAGGTGAAACTCTACCAAAATTACACTAAGTTTATTTCAACACCACTTGGTCTACACCCTTGTTTTCTTGTTGCCCATTTTTGGGAAAAAATGAAACAACATATACGGATACCACTAGATATCACGTGTCCACCACTTTTGTATTCTACTTGTGCGACTAGGTTATAATGCCGAGTGCAAGTGTTGAAAGTGTGCATGGTACATACTCACAATCTAGTAGGCCCCCTTGTCTCAAAAACCCATATTTGAGACTTATTATCATCATAGTTAGGTGATTTCATCCTTGTCTTCTTTTGAGTTGTTAACTTTACCCACATTGTAGCCATGATTGAGATATTTATGTCTTGTTTCCATTGTGAAATTAGGCCTAAATCTCTATATTGTAGAGTTACGCTGCTCGCACGCATAACAATTTCTTGTTATACTTAGATGTAGTTTTTACACCCTAGCTTTGTCTTGAGTTTTGTGAGTGTTGAGGTTACTTTTTTAGCATCGCTATAATGCCATTTTGATACTAAAATCTTGCTTTCTCATAAAGTTTGATTACGTTTCCAAATAGCATTGTTATGTTGCTCACACTTGTATCATCCATTTTACAAAGCTTAGACTTTGTTAGTGTTTAGAAATTGGATTTTAGTATATCTTGTTATAAGATCGCATCAAAATTCTCTTATCATTTAGGCCTTTTTTGTTGCAAACTTGACCTAACTGGTGATATTGTGTTGTCACTATTTGGTTGCAAACCTATCTAGACAAATCTTAGGGAGTAAACTATTTGGTATAACTAAATTTTGAGCATTTTATGTCATTGTATTATTCTAAGAAAAACTTGTGTTGTATATTACCTTGTTAGGGCAGCTTTTTCATTATTCTTTAAATTCATATGTTTGCATTGACCTATTAATTTTGTGGTTATTTTATAGTCACCTTGTTTTGGTGATTTAACATCGTTACGCTGTAAAAATTTGACTAAGGCCCCTTTTGAGTAAACCTTTGTGGAAATTTTTCATGTTGTATATCCTATCTCAAGTATGCCTACTATGAGAATCGTATCCCAAAGATTAGGAACCGATATATTTGGAGGTGGTAACACTCTTTTAGAGGATAATCTCATGGTTGGCCATGGTGGTGGAGAGGAAGATTCTCGTATGAATATAGAGCGTCCTCCCACCAATTTTGACGATTACATTTTTCAAAACAAACACGAGGTTCTTATGTGTGTTATGGAACTAGGAGCTAAGTTACCTTCCACATTGGACCCTTCTCTCATTGCTGCAATGGTTCGAGGAGAAGAAGAAATATAGTGACCACATCGTCATTTGTTAATGAAATATTAAACCCAGGTCACACATACTTCAGGACAACCGAATAATGAGGAATTACCTTTCAAAAATGACGGAGACTATCATTTACCTCCTCTTAAAATTCATTATGAAGACCATGAAACACATGCTCACCACGAGCAACCTCCTCATGATGAAAATCGTAAAGAAATACCAACCCGAGAGGTAACCTTAGAGGAACAAGTTCAAGCTCTCACTCGCTAATTGGCAAGTTTGGCTTCACATATCAATAAAGAGCCACCAAAACCTATAAAACAAGCTAAGCCAAAAGCTTCGTGTCATGATTATCAGCATACTCCTAAGGAAAATAATCCTCGTCGAGAGGCACACAAAGACCCTTATGAGGAATTTTTCTCAAGAATAGGGGTGGGCATACACCTAGGCTTAACCCTTTGTATAGACCTACGCCACCACCCACGTAAGACCATCTCTTCCACCAAGAATGGTCTACTATGAAGAACACCCTTTAAGCATTACAAGAGGGCCAAACCGGTAACAATAACAAGAAGTACCGGTTTGATGAGTTATGTCCCTACCCATTTGAAAAATCCATGCTACAGGTACCTTTCCTAAGACACTTTGATTTTCCAAAATCTGAAAAATATAAGGGACAAGGTGACCCTCGTGACCATATTAAATATTTTTATATGGCATGCCAAGAGGTTCCATTCAGCGATAATTATCTAATGCGTCTCTTTCCATGAAGTTTAGGAGCGATGTCACTACAATGGTTTGTACACACCCCTAAGGGATCCATATCAACATGGCCAAAACTAGCAAAAAGTTTCGCATACGACATTTATCTTTTAATATAGTGAATGATGTCACCATGTTGGATCTACGAAATGTGAAACAACGACGAAATAAAAAAGCTTCACTGCGTTTTTACAATGATGGAGAGGATTAGCTATCTGTTTTCCTTGCTCCATACTCGAAAAATAGTTGATAAGCATATTTTTCCCAACCTCCATCCAGACATTATGTTTCACTTGCAAATGAATTATGGCAACACATTTGAAGAGGTAATCGAAAAAGGGAGTCAAATTGAAAAAGCATTGCTAGCTAGCGGGACTCTAAAGCCTTTATCCTGTGATCATAATGATTCTAAATCTAATGAAAAACCAAAGTTCATTTAGAATAAGAATAAAAATGTCGTTAATGATGGGATAGTATATTCTAAGCGGGTGCAAGCCATTCAAAACCACACACCTTTAAAGCTTGCAAAGGGAAATCCACCTACTGAGTATAAATGTCATACTTTTACCCCTCTATCTGAATCCATATCATCCATACTAAAGCAGTTAGAGGTCATAAACATGGTAAAGTACCTTGAAACACAACCCTATGGGGATGACACACCTAAACCATCATGGTTTAGGGATAATGAATTATGTAGGTTTCACCATGTAAAAGGTCATAAAATTGACACATGTTTAAGATTAAAAAACTATATTCAAGACCTAGTCGATAGTGCGATATTGAAGTAGACTCTGTTGCCACTGTAAAATATCCAAATACAAACTTAGGGATCTTCAAAGATCCTTTTCCCAATCATGAAGAAAATAAAAATCCGAATCGGGGATAATCGTCTCAGAATAAGAATGTTAACTATGTGTCAAACAAAGACCATTTTGATGCCTTGATAGGTTGTGTTGACCCAATTGTTGAGAAAATCGATACAATTAGAATTACAACAAGAGAATGTGCCATGAAAATCGACGAGCTCGTCTTGTTATAAATTATGAACCTATTCCCCCTCCTCTTCAAGAGAGTCATTATGATGTGTTAAATCAACAAGCGAAGACTAAAACTAAGATTTCAATCTTAGACGTTCTAAAGATTTCTAACTTCCATAAAGATATACTTTGCAAAAACCTACGGGGATAATGAGGATTCTATTGATGTTAATCCTATGCATTTACAATTCATGGTAGCACAAATCACTCCCGTAAGACACATAACCTTTAGTCTGATAGAATCCTTAACTGACAGTCCCTCCCATAACCTACCCTTACATATTGATGTAATAATCAAGCGTAAGAAGGTCAAGAGAGTGCTTGTGGATGGAAGAAAGGGTCTTAACATTTGTACTCTTAAACTAGTTCGTCAACTAGGAAGCACAAAATCTGATTTAGAGACAAAGGTCATCGTCGTAAAGGCATATGATAATGAAGAAATACAATTAGCTGGAATGATCACTTTCTCATTAGAATTTGGTCCCATAACCCATGATATGAAGTTCCATGTCTTGGACTTGGAGCTCCCTTACAACATCTTTCTTGGTCGCCCATGGATTCACGCCATGCAAGTTGTGCTATCAATGTATCATCAGTGTCTAAAATTGTAGTATGAAGGAAAGAAACTTACTATATAAGGGGATACACTACCATTCACTCATTGCAGAGCATTGTAAGGTTCTTTTCCTACCATCTACGAGTGTCCCTCTATAGAGATTGTTGTCCCTGTTTAGTTAGAGGCCCTCGCTTCATGAGTAGATCAAAACACCACGACTCCCAGGTGAGGTGAGTGTGTCTACATCGGAATCTCCTTTTGTTACATGGGAGATGAAGGTCATAAAAATGGTTGTGGAGAGTATAATCTTCAGCAAGCCCTTATGATTCAAAACATTATGCTATTATCCCAAGCACGTGGTAGACCATGTTATAAATTCTAGAGATCAAGGAGAATTACCCCTTCGACAATTTAACTTCAGGTGGATTGCTAGAAGATGAAAGAATTCTCAATGATATTATATTTCATCCTTAAGATGATGAAATGGATTTGCATTACAAGTCATCTAGGTATTTTAATCCTAATAGAATCATTCTTACTATGAGATATCAAGGACATGGTTGTGGCTGCCAAGAACAAGGTTTGTTAGAATCTCTTTTAATACCTTGTCGCATACTAGGTAAATCAGGTATTGGTGTATATTTTTATGATTCTCACCCTTCGGATAATGAGTATGATTCTTCTGAGAGTGAGGATAGTTTGTTTGAAAATGAAAGCGAAACAGATTCCCGGTTTACTCTTTACGAATACCTCGCCTCTACGAATTTATTCTCTAACATGGATATCCTTACCATAACCCCTGTTACACCCACCATATCCCATATAACTCAAACATTAAACCTCATCTACCCATCACTCGTGAATTGGGATCAACAACAACATGTACCTATTGACATTTTGAACGATGAGGCTATTGGTGACTTTTTGGGCATCGAGAGATAAAATTCCAAGAAACGATCACAAGAAGGGTTCTCCATTTAGCTTAATGAGTGTGCATACTTCCTCTTTCGGAGAGGAAGTAGAGTTCTATGGAAACTTAAGTAAAAAAGTGAGCAAGGAAAAACTTCCAAAGAAAAGCCTTGCGGAAATAAAAAGGGGAAGTCCTATAGCGAAAACCTCTTCAAGGCGCTTGTGGACAAACAAATAGAACAACCTATGGAAAATATAGTATACCCCTATAAATATGAATACCTCCTGAACCACCTTTGGTAGAGGGGATCTCAATATCCTCCCGATCCTACACACACATGGGGACGAGTCAAAACTACCAGTGGAAGATACAATAAATGTTAACATCGACACATAGGAGTTTCCTAGAATAGTTAAGTTGGGAGCTTCACTCTCAGCTCAAGAGCAGAAAAAAATTTACAGGACTTTTGAGAGAGTATGTAGACATCTTCGCTTGGTCTTATGCTGACATGTCAGGACTTGATCCTACATTAGTGGTGCACAACCTTGTTGTGCACCCAAACGCCAAGCCCATCAAACAAAAGCTCTGGAAGATGCATCCTCGCGTCGCCTTGTTGGTAAAGGCAAAGCTAGAAAGGTTATTATAAGTAGGCTTCATTAGGCCTATCGACTACTCAAAGTGGATTTCAAATGTTGTACCAGTTCAGAAAAATCCAGTTGGTATTAGAGTGTGTACCGATTTCAGAGATATAAACAAATATTTTCCCAAAGATGACTTTCCTCTTCCTAACATCGACATGATCGTTGATTCTACTACTGGTTATGAGATGTTATTGCCCATGGATGGTTTCTCAGGATAAAATCAGATAAATATTGTGGAGGAAGATCAACACAAGATAACTTTCACAACCCCTTGGGGGACATTCTATTACCAATTCATGCCCTTCGGCCTTACGAATGCATGCGCTACATATCGTAGGGCGATGAATGTGATCTTTCATGATATGATAAGTGAAATTAAGGAATATTGCGTAGATGATATACTAGCTAAATTTAGAACTGGGAGGTGCACCCAAAAATTTCATGGCATATCTTTTAGCAACTAAGGGACTACAAATTCTGTCTTAACCAAGGAAATGTATCTTCGATGTGCTATCTAGAAATTACTAGGATTCATCATGTCAAGGATATGAATAGAAGTGGACCCTGCAAAGGTCACGACTATCACAGAAATTCCTCCTTAAAATATTAGACAACTGTGTATATTACAAGGGAAAATTTAGGCCATCAGAAGGTTTATTTCACAACTAGCAGAAAAGTGTCATACATTCACACATCTTCTTAAGAAAGATGTTAATTTCACCTAGGGTCCAGAACAACAAGTGTTTTCTTTGCTAAAAGAATACTTGGCTAAACCCCATGTTCTCATACCACCCACAACAAGAGAACCCTTGTTGTTTTACATCTCTGCTACACATTTTGTGATTGGGGCACTATTGGCCCAATATGATCAAGAGCAGAGAGAAAAATTTGTATACTACTTGAGAAAAACATTGATAGCATATGAGCTCAACTATCCATAGATCAAAAAGGCTTTCCTAGCCGTAGTGTTTGATTTCCAGAAGCTACGCCATTATTTTCTCAATAATAAGGTCAAGCTTATTTCGAAGGTCGATCCACTAAAATACTTATTGTCAAAACCTACACTCACAGGAAAAATGGCTAATTGGATCATCTTGTTAAGTGAATTCGACATTGAGTATGTGCATCAAAATTTAGTAAAGGGAAAGTATTAGCATATCAGCTAGCAAAAGCTCCACTACCAGGTATCGAACCCTTGAGTCTGGAACTACTAGATGCATCCATCATGTACCTTGAGGAATCTATCATTTGGAAACTATACTTTGATGGATCCTTTACCTTTCATGGTTTGGTGTCGGAGTGGTGTTAATCACTCCTACAGAGACTTAATTCCCCAAGCCTTCCGACTTGGGATTCCCATGCACAAATAATATAGCGGAGTATGAAGCTCTCATCACAGGGATGAAGCTAGCTATCAAATGGGATATCAGATGAGTTAATTGCATTGGTGATTCAATGCTTATTATCAAACAAGTCACAGATGAATACAAGGTCAAGGATGAAAAGTTGCTTCCATATAAAAGAATGGTCGATTCCTTGAAAGAATTCTTGAACAAATAACATTTGATCAGATACCAAGAGCCCATAACAGAGCAACAAATGTTATGTCTACAGTAGGATCCATGTTAAGGATTTTCCAGGAACAATGACATGCCATTCTTCATTTAAAATCTAAGAACAACAACATATGACAAACCAGACTCTTGTTTAGTGTGCGAGGTTGTTGGTCCCTTTTCACCATGGTACGTTGAAATATTTAATTACCTCCATAATGGAACCTTTCCCACTAACATTTCCCATGTTGAAAAATGCACCCTCATCCAGCGTATAGCCCGTTATACCCTACTTAGGGCACCCTCTTTCGCCGAGGCTACGACGGGAATCTATTGCGATGTTTAAGTTTGAATGAATCTATCCAAACAATCAAAGAGGTGCACGAAGGCATCTACGGAGCTCATACTAATGGGATTGTCCTTGCGAAGAAAATTCTTAGAGTAGGCTATTATTGGCCTACCATGGAGCATGAATGTTGTAACCATGTGAAGAAATGTGTGGATTGTCAAAAGTATGGAAACTTGATACATACGCCGGCGCAATCCTTACTGACTTGTCACAACCCCTTGGTTGTTCTCAAAATGGGGTCTCGATCTAATAGGGAAACTTAACCCTGTCTCTTCAGATGGTCATAAATTCATCATTACTGCAACTGAGTACTTTACGAAGTGGGTAGAGTCTTCCTCTCACCTATGTTGAAGGTGCCCAGATCTCAAAATTTATCATGAACCATATCATCTGTTGATATGGTATCCCTTTGCTATTATTATCTGATAATGGTAATCCATTTAAGAATAAAATAGTGAAATCACTCTGCAAACACTTTCAAATATCCCTTAAGTTCTCAACCCCTTATTACCCTCAAGGTAATGGGAAAGTTGAGGCTTCCAATAAAACCCTAATTCACATTATAGAGAATATGGTGAAAAAGATAGGTCGTGACTAGCATTTACAAATTTACCCTACCCTCTGGACATTCAGAACTTCTATCTGCACCCCCATAGGTGAAACTCCATATTCCTTAGTATTCAAAGCCACGAAAGTCGTATTACATCTAGAGATCGAGATCCCTTATTTGTGTATCGAGCTAAGGGACTACCTGAATGAAGAGGAAGACTATAGAGTAGCTTCAACTGACAAAGTTGGAGCTATTAGATAAGAAAAGACTTCACGCTCTTAATCACCTTAAAGTGTATCGATTGAGTTCGAAAAAGTTACAATAAAAGAGTCATACCTCATCAATTTGAGGTAGGGGATTTGGTGTTAAAATAGAATCAGAAGAAAACCAATAAGGACAGTGAAAAGAAAGGGAAATTTGAAGCCAATTGGCTAGGACCGTATGTTGTGGTTACCAAGTTTAGTTCAGGTGCCTATAAGCTAGCCCATGCAAATGGTCAAGAGCTTCAAGAACCCATGAACATAATGCATCTTAAGTGCTTGTATGCTTCAAAGTATGGGGTCTCTAAAGTACCGAGAAAAGAAAAAAAAAGTATCAAAATAGAAAAATAGAAAAAGATAAATAAACAGTGCATCAAATAGTGAAAACCACGTAATGGTGGCACTTTAGACATGTCTTTTGGTGACAACTAGTTTCTGACGCCAAGGGATGATCTTTTGTTCACAAGCATTTTAGGTTTAGGAGTACGACAACTTTGTCCTAAGATGGTCTTTGCCTTCATTTGAGTCCTTTGTGAGCCTATCCTTATTTTCCCTGATCCAACTAATCCTACCTTATGAATGCAGATAATTTAACTTTGAATGAACCCATCTCACACTAGGGGTAACTCCGTAGCATCTCTTTTGGCATATACCACATGGCATTCTGCCCTTGTACATCCCATCTAATGTTGGGGGCATCCATGTTTCTTCATTTCCTTGCACATTCACTTCATAAAATTGTCTAGAAAATGTCAAAAACATTTGTATATTTTTTTGAAAATTCCAAAACATGTAGATATGTTAGTTGAGAAAATAAAAAACATTCAAATACATTTCATAGAAAACTCCAAAACATTAGAAAATTGTCTTAAGATAAGACAAAAACAATGAAAAACGTTTCAAAATTGTCCCACAAAAACAAGTTAAGTAGTTTGCTTACTTTTTAGTTATTGGTTTGTATGCTTTTTAGTTGCATTGCTGCTTCGTATTGTGTACTTTAAGATGGATTCACTTGCTTACTTAGATAAAATATTATTTTAATCTGTGGTGCATTACATTGAGTTTATTTTATCTTGCATACTTGGAAATAAATGCGTTGCTTTGATTAGGTTTGTTGACTTGTGTTTGGTATTTTTAGTTGTACATTTTGTTAGCATTTCATCATCATAGCACATAAAACCATCACATCTATACATCATTAACAAATAAAACACTAAGTATACATCATGCATGTGTGTTAAAGCTAATCATCAAATATTGTATCATCAATGGGGCAAGAGGGGTTGCTCATGATCACCAATCTATCCCCCCCACTAATATCAAAAGTATAAACATGTTTTACTCAAAATATCTCATCAACATGTAATATGACATCAACTAAGGCTATCTCATAAATTAACAAACATAAAACATACAAATTAAATATGGTATCTCATAAAAACATGTGATACATCAGTAATCCATCTATCATCATACATCATCACAAATATAAATGTCCATGTACAAAACAACAACGTATCTCAAAAGTACATCTAATACAATGAGCCATCATGGGCATCTATACAAAAATGTTCCTTCATCATGAGGCATAGTAAAAAATAATACATATCGTACATTTGTAAAAAAATGTGCCTTCATCACGAGGAATGATAAAAATAATACATATACATCCGTAAAAAGTATGCCTTCATATCAAGGTGATACACCAAAAATATACATCTAGTACATCAATAAATAGAGTCAACCATGACTCAAGCCCTCTCTAGGACTGCCTAGTGTGAATCTATTCTTTGGGTGGGGGCATCTCGAGATCTGGACGTGTAGAAGGTGTTGCACCATGTTGTACAAACCCGTCTTTGCTCTGAAGCTGTTGTCCTGAAGGACCCTATACAGATCGCGAATGCCTCGAGATCTAGAATGAGATGAGGTGCCTACTATCTAGCTATACTCAGGAACTCTCTGATCATCCGGTACAGTCGTGTAATACTGCATCTTATAATATGTAGCCTCGCTTGCTATAGTGGCATTATGCCCAATCAACTCTTTGTAAATTGAAAGCGTGTGTGGCTGCTCCACCGCATTGCACTCTTATCTCACACTAACCAACTATATTTGTAGCTGATATTGCTCTGTGATATCCTGGTCTCACTCTAAAACAAGTTGGTCTCTCTCTGACTATAGTTGTAATCCATCTACGACCACCTGGTCTCGTTCTATCAAGGTCAGTATCCTCTGCCTTGGCTTAGTATCGCTTGATAATGAGTTGATCTCTCTGAGTGATCACCAGGTCCCTCTTAGCTATGGCCTGAAGCTGTAAGGCTACTACCTATTGTAGTTTTTGGCTGTAGGGAAGCCACTGTCTACCATCTTGTATATCTAGAATATCTACATCCATCTGTTGCTAGCCACTTGCTCACCAATAAATATGTCCACCTCCAATTCTCTATGTACCCCACCACCTCCATCTCTCGGTGGATTATGTGGTGGAATCATGTGGGGGTGATGGAGGTTCTTTGTAAAGGTGCCTTTAATGGAGCCTGTTGAGGCATCCATGGTGCCAATACATGTAATCACACTACTACATGTGGTTGCATTACTACTGTGTTCACACCAATACCTGTTATTGCACTATAAAATGTTCTTTGAATGAATACTGTTATGTCGGTGCCTACTTTTGTACTCCATGTGGATCTTCTTGGCCCCTGGCATGTGCCCCATGAGGTGGGCCTGAAATCCCTATGCCACCGCAACCAATACCTCTGTGGAATTGTCAAATGTAAGGTAACACCTTTGTAGCGTACCAACCTACATAGTCCTCTGTAGTACCAGGATCCACTATTTGTGCACGATGTGCCCAAGGATACAAAACCACCTATAAAAATTTGGCATGAGCTCGACCCAACCTGATTCAAGGCCTCATATGAAAGATCTCTTTGTATCTATGAGCATACCACATCTCAGCACCAGGAATCCCCTGAATAAGTCCAAACTGGCATTGAACCCGGTCTACTTTGTACCACTCCATAATGTGGCTCCTGCTCCCAAGAAGGAAGTGATCCGTCATCAATGTATAAAGCTCAACAACATCCTCAAGCCATTGATATAACCTATATGGCCGTCATGTAATCATATGGGGTTGTAGCTCGTCAAACTCACGTTTGTAGTAGTCAGTGTCTCTTGTGTGACCACGTACATCCTCCCCGATTAGAACCCAACCCATAACAGAAGGCTCTCCAATAACTCAATCTCTCAAAGCTCCTGCAGGTTGGTCAATCATGATATGGTCCCAAGCCCATATCTACAACAAAGTAGCAGGACACACAAAATTTTGTCCGTGGTAAGCTATCAAGTGAAGATTTGTGTATAAATGAGCCAAGTATGCACTAACCCCAATAGTAAACCTCTCCCTATAGAAGGTCATGAATCACTCCAATGAGGCCAAGGGGAAACCAAGCACCATTATTTTCAGGTAACAGTAAGTTGGTGACAATAGCTAACAAGAACACGGGGACTCAGCCTAGCCGCTGATCGGTCATGCACCTCCTTAAGAAAATTGTCATACCCCAACGAAGTATATCTATTACTACAAATGTCATGGTTGTGTTTCACTCAATCCGGTCCTGGAAACCATCGTAAGTGATCAAATGATCTTGAATAGGAACTCGCAAGATCTGCCACAAATCCTGTAAGGTAATACTCATCTCACCAGTAGGCAGAAAGAATGTATGGCTCTCACTCCGCCATCTCTCAGCTAAGGTTGTGAACAAGTTGTGGTCTAAGGTAATATGGGGCATGTGAGCTACGTGTGCTAACCCTTGATCACCTCAATGTGATCTCCGAAAAATATGGTCACATCAACTAAACATCGCCTCGTAGGCCTAGAACTACACATGTCACTCCCAGTGTCTCTAACTTGTCAAGGTCCTCTGGAAAACCAATCAGTCACTTAATTATGATCATATTCTTCTATTCTAATCTATCATTTATTATTCTACTCTATCATTTAATTTTTCTATTTTACCATGTTTTAATTCTATTTTGACATAAATATCATCTTTACCTAACACCTAGGGTTTCTAAAACCTTAGTTTTCTAAAAAAGCATTTAAGAATGTCTTTTTGTTTGGCACACCCATGTCGGCACCAAGTGCTTCCCATAGTGCACCCCTGGGTAGCACTAGTGCACCCTTTGGCATGTAGGCACACTCCATTTAAATTTGTAGATCACCATTGTGCACGGTGCCCGTTATGTGCACCGACACGCCCATTAATGCGTAGGTGCATGCGTGCGCTGCCTCATTGCCAATTTTGCACTGGAAAATACATTTTATGCATAGGTGCATGCATGTTCATGCACATTGCAATATAGGCGCATGCACGCCCATGCATGGTGCAACATAGGCGCGCCCCTAGGGCCGCGCTTGTGCATTCCCGCCACTAAAAAGCCCTAATTCTACCCTAAAACATGTGCATTTTAATCAAAATTAAATGCTTGTAATTAACAAGGGGAAACAAGAGCTTTGTGTACCTATGGTCCATCCGATGTGAGCCTTATATACTCTCTCACACGATCCGCGCAATCTTTTCGGCTTCGCACCCTCATAATCTTCTCGCCATAGGTCGGAACTCCGAGTCTCATCTTGATAAATGATAAGTGAATGTGGTAAATGAATTGGCCGCAACGGCTTATATACCCATTTTTACCTCCCGCAACGTGTTTCTCACCCCGAGGCACCCTGAAACCATTGTGGTTCTTCTAATTTATTCTAATATTGGCCATGATGATTATTTTTGATAAATAATTATTTTAATGCCCGTTTAATTGCCCTGAAGCATGGTTTTACGTCCGATAGCCTTTTCTACTACCCGGGGCATATTGTTATCTCGTGGTCACTTTTGGCAACGTCTCATGACTACGTCGTTTCCTCTATACTATTTTCTTCCTAAAAATAAAAAGATTAAAACAATGCAAAAAAAATTCAAAAATCCAAAAAATAAATCTAAAAAATTGGTAAAATCATTAAAAATCCAAAAATTCAAAAAATTCAAAAATTGTCAAAAATTGGTAAACAACATATACACATCTAAATCCTGTGTCAATTACATTATCCTCGAACATCGAAATATGTCTTACAAAAGCAGCTTTCTCTTTTTTTTACTTGCTCTAGTCTCAAACGACTTGTGGATCATCATGATCTACCTCCATTAACAAAACTTAGGTTGCATGTCATGTCGGTCCTCCGGTGAAACAGTGAGTTGTTAGAGAGCGTGTGATAGCACACGAAAGATTTTACACGGGACTACTTGTGCCCTCTGTTATTCCCCTTGCATGTATCATTACTTGGGGCACCATTTTTAACCCTTGTCATTACAACACAAAAATTTGGGAACCGAGGTTTGACAACAAAAATATTGGTGCAATTGTCTTAAACGTTGTATGTTTAAGTGTATTTGATTGTATTGGTTTCTTTGTTAGGTTATTTGGTTTAAGTTCTCGTATTACATTGCATTGTGTATGTTGCATTTGAGTTAGATATTGTTTTACTTTCTCGTATTACATTACATTATGTATGTTGCATGGAGTTACACATTAATGGGAAAATGTTAGTAATTTAGTTTTTCATGTTATCTTAAATTTTTTTCATTTCAATAAAGGTTGATGATGTAGATCATAGGGGCGGCGTGATGAAATAAGGTTGCGTATTGAAGACCAGATACAAAGATGTGCATGTTCATATTCTCCACTTTCCTATCTTATCACTACTAATTTTTGTTCCAAATCACCTAGGGGCAATAAATAACCATGTTTATCCCTATCCTTATTCCTTCTAGGTACCTAAAGGTTTCGCGCCCGTTCTATCCTATTTCTTCTATCCATTTCAATCATATTTTTGATTATCGATTCGGCTTCTTCTATCACCCCATCGACACTCTAGGGGGCATCCTTCATTCTACTAATTTTTCTTCAAAAATTTACTTGTTTATACTTATCTACTATATTTAAAGTGAAATCACTTACTTCACCTCAAACAGGGAAGATGTAGATACCTAAATTCCACTTTTGCAATTTTTTATTGTCGAACACACACAAATCACTCCCATTCTTGCTAATTCCGTTATAATTAGTGATTTTTGCTAGTAAACTAACGTTTCTTACCACTTTGGTCAATTAATAAGCACTTAGTTGATCACCAAACCTCTTTCGCATTCAAAATCGTAAGTCAAAATCATCTTCAAAATAGACAATTAGCGAGTATTGCCTAATTAATCCTATTTTGCCCTTGTTTTGGTCAATATACCCTACTATTGGCTCAAACCCTCTTCCAACCACTCAACCACTTTGGTCAATTAACAAGCACTTAGTTGATCACCAAACCTCTTTCGCATTCAAAATCGTAAGTCAAAATCATCTTCAAAATAGACAATTAGCGAGTATTGCCTAATTAATCCTATTTTGCCCTTGTTTTGGTCAATATACCCTACTATTGGCTCAAACCCCTCTTCCAACCACTCAAAATCACCTTACTCACCTCTACAACGTCTCAACAAGCTTCAAAAGCTTATCCTAGCCTCCTAGTTGACCCTAAGCGGTTAATTAAGGCTTCATACCTCTCAATCGCTTTGTAATTCACTAATTATTATTAAGAGAGGCCTAATCATGATTAGGAATTCTAATCTAATTTGGGGATTTTAGTCCCACATGCACCAAAATACAAGTTTCTCCTAAAAGGAAAACTATAAAAAGAGTGTATGTCATTCCTTTGTATTTTACACCATGTTTTTATTAGTAGCCTCATATAATACATATGTTAAAGAGTCAATACTCCTTTATGGATTCACATGCTCATATTTTCCTAAAGCCTTCATTATGGTTAGTAGGAGGGTATCTAACATGACATTATAGTCTTGTGTTAGAGATATCTCCTCACCATTTGTGGAGTAAAAACCATTCCCAATTTGATTGCTCCTAGATCTATTTAGGTCTATGTTAGTTAATCAAACATACTAGTAGGCATGCTTAGATGTTAGATGTTAGTTTCATTTAATCTCCATTGTTATGCTATTAATCTTTTATCATTGATGTTTCATTCCTTAGCTTTGCATTTAACTTTAGATCATTATGGTGTTGATCTTGCTTTAAACTAGTTAATTTGTGTTAAAAGTTTGGGGTGTTATCAAATGTAAGTTAGAAAAAATATTCTAGTATTTTTATTGTTGTATTTGTGTGTGTAAAATTTGGGCATTACATGAATCATCATGAATTTTTATAGTTCTTGAAGGTCTATAGTTTTCCATGTAGGTCTAATTGTATGCTCTCGAGTCCCAAACTAGGGCAGGGAATAACTTTCATTTTAACCATAAAAATATATATGAAATTTAAGGAGCATCTATGTATTGGTGGTGTATAGTTATATGCCAAATTCTAGATCTTAACTCGCACGTGTGAGCAAGTAATAAGAAGGTTTGCAATCCAGGTTGTATAATGCACAAGTTGAGAAGGAAATGAGGTGCGTGAAAGGTGTAATAAAGGAGTCAAGCCTCTAAACTTTATAAACATCATCTTAGTGACATTACTAAGTTGGATCCATGAAATTTAGGTGAGATTCTAGCTACAAGTGTCTGCATTGTCATGATATGTACTCTAAATAGGCCTAAAGATGCATGATCAGTTACAAAGGAAGTGCATTTTCACACAAAGGAACATATAGTGAATTTTGGGCATGAGATAGAGCTGGATAAAGGGTCTTAGAAACACCATTTAGGTTGTGGGGTTGTTTGACGAGGAAGTGAGATACGTGAGCATTTAGGTTTTGAGAGGGCTACAAGCCAAAATGCCTCAAGGAGGGATTGTATGTGACAGTGAAGAATATGATCTGTGAATTGGGTCTAAAACCCTTATAATAGACTAGACAAAATTTCTTAGGGGGTTGAGAGCAGTGAGGAGCCTATATGTATGGTTTTGAGCATTAGACCAAGAGGCCTACTTAGGTCTAGTCTCATATTGGTAAGAGTACACAAGCATAGTGACTGTGTTGAAGGATATAAGGTTTGAAGAATGGATTGAAGAGAACAAGAAGGGTGTCGAGAGAGATGATCGATTTGTATGAAGAAGGAGCTATGGGATTGGCCAAGGTATTATAGATATTTCATTGTTTCTTTAATTTGAATATTAATGTAAGTGTGTGTGTGTGTGTAGCAAAGCAATGTATATCGCATGGTGTTTGGAGCATCTAAAATAGTGTAATGGAACCTATAGAATAAATCCTCGGTGCATGGGAGGTATGAGTCATCCTTAGTAAGTTTTGAGCTTTTGAGAAGAAATAAACAAGCATGGTGAATGGTAAGCCTCAATCAAGATAGTTATAGTTTAAAGTACAACCCCGCACTATTTTTGGTATGAGAGTTGGTTACTCTGTTATAATCGGATATATTACTGAGACCTTTATAGTATTTGAAATTAATTGATAGCTTGAAAGTGGTTGTGTCAAGTATAATGGTAGAGAAGCCATCATTTCAGGGAATCATGAGTCTAATCCAAGATGGAGTCATGGGAAAGATGGATGATATGATGAAGTAAAAAGAGTATGGAATCCGAGATCGAAGTCTAGGTTCAAGAATAAAAACATAGAGGTCGTGTGTTCAAACATGGAGAAGTCAGCTAATGGATATGGTGATCACAGGCATGGAGAATCATTTTTGGTAAGAAGAGTACTTCTACAACAACAACAAGCCAAAGCTCAGGAGCCAGTCTGCAGGAGGAGTCTATTTAGGACTAGATGCAAGACAAGAGGTAAGTGTTGTAATGTCATTATAGATAATGGAAGCACTGATAATATTGTGTCTGAGGAAATGGTTAGTAAATTGGGTTTAAAGAGGTTAATTCACCCTATAACTTATAGAGTTGCATGGTTTAGAAGGATCATTAGATTCTTGTAAATGAACAATATAGAGTACCTTTCAAGATTGGAAGTTTGCATGATGAGGTGTTATGTGATGTGATTCCAATGGTGTGTGTCACCTACTCTTAGATAGGCCATGTCAATATGACAGGAAGGTGGTGTACAATGGTAGGTTGAATAAGTGTTTTCTAACAAAGGATGGAATATAACCTGTTTTAGTGCCTTTGATGGACCAACATGCAGGTATTGAAAGAAGAAGCATGGTATTTGTGTTAGGAAATAAGGGATAAAATATGCGGAATAATCCCTCACAAAATCGTGAGAGAAACTAATATGCGAAGTTATTACGGATCTCAAATAAAATTGCGAGAATAAAATAACACAACACAAAGAGAAGATTTAACGTGGTTCACCCAATTTGGGCTACATCCACCAAGAATCACTTGCTCGATTTTATTACAAGCCACCGCTCTCTCAATACAATACCTGATCCGTTTGGCTATGCTCAACAAACTCTACAGAATTCACACCCGAATTCAAAACACATCTGCAATACATTTGCTTGTACATCTATCATATGCATAAGACCATATAAATAGACAACTGCTTAAGCAATTTTACAAAACCATGGGTATCAAAACCATGGGAAAAACCCGTCCCATAAACCTATGGGTCAAAAAACTCGCCCATATGAGAAAAGCACGTTTCCCGATATTTCGGGTGTAATTTTTCGAGGCCAAAAATTTATGCCTAAAAAAATTGTGTACAGTCTTCAACACTTTCACACATGAAAATAGGCTCCACAACCTAACAATCTCCCACTTGAGACTAGTTTTCCTCTCGAGCAAGCTTCTCAACCCTTCACGGGCCTGTGAAGACCAACCAAAGTCGAACACAACTTTAGTTTTTCCCTTGTGACCACCTTGGTCATCATGTCCTGCAGGATTCGACGGGTATGAATCTTCTCAACTTCAACTTCTCTTCCTCCAAAGTCATCTGATGAAATGGTACCTTAACTGTATATGCTTTGTCCTCGAGTGGAAAGCAGAGTTCTTAGCTAGGTGTATAGCACTTTGACTATCACTATGCAGCTTACATTCCTCCTGCTTATGCCCCAACTCCTCAAGCAATTGTTGTAACCAAATCATCTCTTTGCTTGCCTCTATGGCAGCAACATACTCAGCCTCCGTGGTTGACAAAGCCACCAGCTTCTGTAGTCGTGAAATCCAACTCACTACTGTCCCACCTACAGTGTAAATATAACTGTCGTGCTCCTCCTGTTGTCTACATCTCCACCATGTCTAAATCTACATAACCACGTAAAGTGGTGTTCGATCCATCAGCACAAAAAGCGTCCCCATGGTCCCTCTCAAATACCGAAGGATCCACTTTCTTGCTTGCCAATGCTCTTTACTTGGATCACTCATAAATCTACTCACAGCTCCCCCACCGCATGGGCAATATCGAGCCTAATGCACACCATAGCATACATCAAACCGCCAACCTTTGATGAGTAAGGTACTTGGACATTTGGTTCCTCTCTGCTCTGTCTTGGGACATTGCTCCTTTGATAACCCCGGCGAGGATACATGAAAAGTGTACAATACTCTTAGTGTACAGTCTTCAACACTTTCACACATGAAAATAGGCTCCACAACCTAACAATTTAGCTTCAAGAAATTTGTTGAGAAGACCAAGAATCAAGTCTTAGCCTTCATGAAATATGATTATGAGGTTGATAGAAGAATGTATAAGTTAGAGCACAATGATGTAGATAGAGAGACACAAGTCAAGGTTGATGAACAAGCCCAAGAGAGGCTGAGGAAGAGCATGGAGTTATTGAAAGAGAGAGAAGACCAAGAAGTTCAATTAAGTCACAAAAGTGAAGGTGACAATAGTAAGTTACAAAAGAGTGATGATGAGGAAATATGGAATGAGATCCTAGAGGACCTCATGGAAGGTCAAGAGAGACAGGATCAAAAAGAAAAGAAGCATGAACCAATACCACATGGCAAGAAGGTGGTCTAAAGAGTGAAGAAGAAGCTGATAAGGAGAACACATGTTTTGAGGAAGATCAGAGGATGCTATGGGAATCTAAGGAAGGAAATAAAACTCTAGATTTTAAAACTAATCAATGTTTCAAGTGTGTAATTGCAGGTATGAAGAAAATTGTTTCAAGTGAGAACATGCACAAGGAAGATGTAAGTACATAGGACAAAGAAAAAAGTAAAATAATGCCTATCAGTACATTTAGGTGTCTTAAACCCGATCAATGAGCTAAAGACTCATAGGGTGTCTTGAAATCAGTCAAGGGGCAATGCAAGAAGTAGTCCAATGTGGACCGAGCAATAAGAAATCAAGGAAAAATAAGAAAATACAGTTTCTATGTAGAGATAAAAACAAGAAGGAATGAAGTCGGTGAAGGATGGAAGAATAAAATGTTCCTAAAGACCTTCAAAGGTGAAAGTATCTTCTCAAACAACTAGAACATACAACATGCAACTCAATTGTAATCAAATCATGATGGACCTAAGAATGAGAGGATATTTGAAACAAATAGCCTCATGGAGCATAAAACAGAGTCAAGAGAAAAGGAGTGAATTTGAAAGAATAATGCGGTTTACATGGTTGTTGACAAATCTAGATAGGTTATCAAGAAGGATGGAGTTGTATATAGGGCCATGGAGTAAAAACCAAATCTTAGCACAATCAAAAGGATCAATGGAGAGCCAAATTAGGCATTTAAAACAACAAGAAGGTATAAATGATGATTCTTTTAGGCATGTTTCCAAATTTCAAGAAGATTTCAAAGGATTGATTATAGGTGGTACCTTGAGAAGGCTACTAATTCTTCCAAGAACATACTTAAAGGTGCAAATGTACAAGTATGGCTAGGAACCTAGACAATGTAATGAGTCTTTTAGACTAAGATCGGTCGACAAAGATTAAATGTGTGAAGTTGAGAGCAAGTTGATTAAGGTAGAGTATGGAGGAGCTTATTATTACCTAGAGAGCATGTGTTATACGGTTCTGATAGAGATATCATCATAAAACAAGGTATGAAGATGGAACAAGACATTAAAAAGTTCAAAGGAGACCAAGAGTCAACCTTCCTAGCTATAGTGAAGGAAATGGTGACAATTTTTCATAGGAAGAGCATGATTGAAAGCTTCAACCAAAGAATGACTTGTGATGTGCAAGTACAACTCAAGTAAAGTTCTTGTTGAAACTAATTTCTTAGTCAAACAAGTAATTCACTAGTGTTGTTATAGTACATGAGAGAACAATGTAGATGCTAAGGCTATGAGCAAAAGGAAGGATATTAAGAAAAAGGAGGTGAAATTTGACAAGAAACAAATAATGAAGAAGAACACACTGGAAGCTATCCAAAGGTATGAAGAAGATAATACATACCAGACAATAAAGTTTATTCGAGAAGCCAAGATGTTTAAATAATGCTTATTTACGATCAAGAAGGACTGGAAAACCTGCTACAAAAGGAAAGTCAAACAAAGTACAGTTCAACACAAGAACAACAAGAATTTACAAGTCTAGTACAAGGAGAAAACAAGCATGAGGAACTAGTAGCCATCAAATTACAAGAAGATTATATAGGTAAGGATGTTTCATATTATGATCAGCTACAGTGGAGTAGGATGCTAACTAAGAAGTCATGTGGACTCTTAGCAAATGTGAAGGAATGGGATTTCAATGTTGGAGACTTCCATTTTATAGGAAAAGTAAGACAAGCTTACAAAGAAGCTATAAAGGAAGAAGAGAAGGAGATGGTAATAAGAAAAATTAAAGAGGCAATCAAGCCTTATATTCTTATACCCAACATTGTTATGGAAATGCATTGTGGAAGAGATTGAACAAGAACAAAGGACAAGCAAGAAGATAAAGTGTAGGAAGAAGAAATGCAAGGATGAATTTAGAATGGTGGTAGGGAGGTTGTAAACACCGGTAGGATAGAGAATACAAGCAAGTAGGGAGGTATAAACAAGGCAAAGTGTACCATTGAAAAGGACAAGGAAAGATTGGAAGGCAAGGAAGGAAAAAAATCACCATATTGTATTGAGCATGAGATCAATTTATTCTTTAAGGGTAGCAGTGCGGGTGCATTCGGACCCTATAATGCTATAGGGATATAGGAGACCTATCATAGAATGTCAAACTCATATAAATGAGTGCTTTACTTGAGTAGGTAAATGTTGAAGATGAACAAGCTTGTAAACATGTAGTTTAGGTGTATGAATTGTTTGTTTTAGGCCTAATTAAGCCCATAAAGATATGCAATAAGTTGTCATGATTTGGATATAGTTGACAACGAGATTGAGAGAGATAATTTTGGAGATAATTTTATCCTATTCTAAGTTTTGTTATGAAGTTAAGCTCTTTTTGGGAGCTAGAGCTAGAAATTAGCTAGTTTAGTAAAGATATAGGGAGTTATTTGATGAAAAATGAATCATAGAAGATGATTCAAGAGAATGTAATGAAGAAAACAATGAATGATGAGGATTTTTTGAGTGCTTGCTTTGAGGTAATTTAGACCTAGATATGCATGTTTGATTCTTATTTTTATAGATCTGTGCATTATGGATCATGTCCCGGACTCAAATGGTGAAACTTTGACAATCATCCAAATGGATCATTCCTAGATCTCGTAAGTGCCTGAAAATGTCGGGAGAGGTAAGAGGAATCATCATGAGTTTTTATAGTTCTTGAAGGTCTATATTTTTCCCTCTAGGTCTAATGGTATGCTCTCGGCCCCAAACTAGGGTAAGGTATAAATTTCATTCTAACCGTCAAAAACCTATGACATTTAAGGAGCATTTATGTATTGGTGGTGTTTAGTTGCATGCCAAATTAGAGATATTAACTCGCACGTGTGAGCAAGTAATAAGAAGGTTTGCGAGTCCAGGTTGTATAGTGCATAGGTTGAGAAGGAAATGAGGTGCATGAAAGGTGAAATGAAGGAGTCAAGCCTCTAAACTTTGTAAACATCATCTTGGTGACATTGCTAGTTGGATCCATGAAAATTCAGGTGAGATTCTAGATACAAGTGTCTGTTGTCGTGATATGTGCTCCAAATAGGCCTAAAGATGCATGATCGATTCTAAAGGAGGTGCATTTTCACACAAAGGAACATATAGTGAATTTTGGGCATGAGCTAGAGACGGATAAAGTGTCTTAGAAACACCATTTAGGTTCGGGGTTGCTTCATGAGGAAATGAGATACCAGAGGATTTAGGTGTTAAGAGGGCTACAAGCCAATAAGGCCTTCAGGAGGGATTATAGGTGAGAGTGAAGAATATGACTGTGAATTGGGTCTAAACCCCTTGTAATATGCTAGAAAAAATTTCTTAAGGGGGTTGAGATAAGTGATGATCCTATATGTATGGTTTTGAGCATTAGAACAAGAGGCCTACTTAGGCCTAGTATCATATTGGTAAGAGTACACAAGCATAGTGACCGTCCTGAAGGATATAAGGTTTGAAGAATGGATTCAAGAGGACAAGAAGGGTGTCGGAGAGATTATGGATGTGTATGAAGAAGGAGATATGGGATTGGACAAGGTATTGTAGCTATTTCATTGTTGCTTTCATTTGAATACTAATGCAAGTGTGTGTGTGTAGCAAAGCAATGTATATCTCATGGTGTTTGGAGCATCTAAATTAGTGCAATGGAACCTCTAGAATAGATCCTCGGTGCGGGGAGGTATAAGTCAGCCTTAATAAGTTTCGAGCTCTTGAGAAGAAATAAACAAGCATGGTGAATGGTAAGCCTTCAATCAAGATAGTTATAGTTTAAAGTATAACCCCTACACCAACTACTCATTGAAAAGGTTGGACCCTCTTGATTTTCTAAGTGCATAGTTTTAAGTTGTACGCATTGGATCTGGATTTTTATATTTGGATACCTACATCATCCATCATTATAATCGACTATGCATCACTTAGAAGCATTAAAAGTCTTATTGTGTGGCTATCTTTTCCCTAGTTTACATTTCTATTGAATTTGCTTGCATTTCCTTTACGTTGTTTGTTTAATGTGTATTTTCCATGTCCCTTGCAGGTTTCTTTTCTATTTTACCCCATGAAAACCAAGTGCGTGAATGTTATTCCAGGTGTGGCATGTGTGCCTACCCTCCCCGAGTGCATTTTCCCTTGTTTTCACTTAGCCGAGATCATGTTGCCTCAAATCCCGTGTCATCTTAATGTAGGACGGGTGAAATTATCATCTCGAACAATTACATTAACATGTAAACATATAATACAAAAACATGAGTTGTGCATAAGACAATTATCACTTAGAAGGTACAATAAAAGCCTCGAGTTTGTAAGTCCTATAAATTTAATATTTTTAATATCCTTGCCATTTATTGCCCACATGATCCTTTTATCATTTTTTATGTAACCTTGTAACCAAATTTTTACATCGCATGCCTTCTCCTTTTCATTTGTCTTCTAACAATAATCTTACTCTATGACATGGATCACTCATAACAAGACTTGTAATAAGCTTGCATGGAAGTGAGTAGAAATTTCATGTTGAATTATCCAAAATACTTAGATGTCTAATAGGTTTGCATATTATTATTCTTATTTGCTTATTTTTAGTCAATATTGAATTTAATTGTTTATAAACATTATTACCTTACAACACTATTGATGTTAACAAACATGACATAAACTAATACAAATATCTTAAACACATGTATTGAAAAATGTCGATAGATATCAATCTCACCGTTTTTATCTTAGATTTTACGCATATCACATTGATTAATAATTTTATTATATTCTCTTCATATTTTTCACTTGTTGGTGATGAATCTTTCTAGATAAATGGGGGTCAAGATTTTACTATTTTTTATTTGATTTCTCAAAGATTAAAACAATCGCTTGCACCAAAAAAGGTGCAATGTTATGTTTATAATAAAATCCGACAATTAGGTGGTTCTTAAAGTGGGTTTCTATACTTGGTGTTTAGAGACTCTTTCCTCTCAGGTGAGAATCTTAAACGAAGAGGGTTCTCTCTTCCAAGTAGGTGTGTTTTATGTCTCAATGCTCTTGAAACTTTTGTTCACTTACTTTTCACTTTGCTCCTCTCATTCTGTATGGAGTCTCCTATTAAATAACTTTGGGGTCTCGTGGGTGTTTCCTTCCTCCATTCTTGATGCCATTCCGTAATGGAAACCCTTCTTTAGACATCAAGTTATTGCCCTTTCTTGGAAACATGTCTTGCCTCATGCCTTATGGAATATCTAGAAAAAAGAGAAATAAAATAGTTTTCAAAAACCAGTCCCATAATCCCCTTCAGTTTTATGCCCTTGTAGTCTTTGGTTTACAGGAAAATTTAAATTGATCCATTTGGAAACAACATAAACATAAAATTGCTCTTAATCAGAAGGATCCTTGGATTAAGCAACTTCAAATCCCCTTAAAGCCATCGTCTTCGACAAGTCTTAGAGTTATTACCTCTTGGATCCCTCCTCCAATTGGTTGGCTTAAAGTAAATACAAACGGTGCTGCAAAAGGTAATCTAGGGGCTTCAGGAGGTGGAGCTATCATCAGAGATGATCGGGGTCAACCAATGGCAGCAATTGCTATCAATTTTGGTAATGGAACTAATCATAGAGCAGAAGCCTTGAAAATTCTTAAAGGGCTGAAGTTGGCTCTTAGATTTGGATCGATTAATCTCATTGTGGAAAGTGACTCCCTCAACTTGATCGTATTTTTAATTCTAAAGGAACTTCAAGCTGGACCATAAGCAACATAATAGCTGACATATGCAATCAGCAATCCCGCTTTCATAATATTCTATATCAACATACCTACAAAGAAGAAAACAAATTGGCGGACCAGTTGGCTAACTTGGGAGTGTAAATTGAAAAACAACATGTTTGGATTGGGAAATTTCCTGAGAATCTACTCATGGCATTAGAAGATGATCGACCTAAAGATTCTTAGTTTGATGTTACTAAATTTCGACATTTCAATTTTCACTTCATGGGTGCAACATTATCATTCCCTATATCTATCCCACCACCCTTGAAAAATGCATTAATGGCGGTATAATTACGACTTATTGTAATGATGGGATTCGTGCGTGGGAGGGGGAGATCTTAATAATAATTCTCATGAAGGATATTTCTAATCATAAAAGTGCAGTCGGATCTCCATCCGGCACATGGAGGCGGAAAGAGACAAGTTAAAGAGCCATGACTTAATTCCTATACTCTCAATTTTGATTTTCTCAACGGTTTATCTTTGGTCATCATGGGTGGCTCTCTGGTTAGAGTGGAACCTACTAACTGTGAAGATTTGAAAAAGGACCTCGATGTGTGGAATTTATTGCAGGAGAAAGGGGTCACTCCTTTCATTAAACGCCTCTCGGGACACTCTGTCATTGTTTAGCAGCAGCATTCTAACGACTGGAAAAAAGGGTAAGTTAAAGTGGGGAGGACTAAGTTTGAAATCGGGATGAATCTATTATGCAACTCTTTGGCCTTCCTTCTTATGGGGATATTTACTTTAAGTGGTCCCTTAAAGTGGAGATGGGGGCTTTTATGAAGAAGTAACGGAGTTCATAAATATCGGTCGATTTCGAGCGTGCTTCTCTATCTTCACCATTGGACGAGTCATCGAACATATTATATGTTATTTTACGCTCGAAGAAGCGATACAAATTGGTGTATGGACCTCATTTTTTCCTATTGGCCCATTTCACAATGGAATCAAGGTAAATTTAGTTAATTTTTTGTTTCAATCTCTGGACCTTTCTATCAAACAAGCCTGTGTTGGTGAAATCCCTCTCCTTCACCAAGGTTTCTTGTATTTGTTTTTCAAAACTACCATTGATCCTACGGTTGGGTCGATTTCCCACTATGTCTAGCTCGGCCCGTCGTCATGCCCCTCCATCGCCCATATTCTCTCCTCCCCGTCGTCTCTGCCGCCGCCTCAACCTCCGGCCCGCCATTGATTCGAGGTGGTGATCGGGGTCACTTTGGGATGCCACCTCTTCCCCCTACTTCTCCACCTCGGTCTCTCCCCCACCCTTATAATTATCCCTTGGTGGCGACATGGACCAACCACCTCCCACCCTTTCTCCAAATCTGCTATGAATTAGGAAGTGTCGAGCTTTGTTGGCGGCAGTGGCATCCCCGATGTCCTTTTTGGTATTTCCAAGGCTTACTCTAATTCCCGGCTCCTTCTCATCTAGGTTCACCTATTGACTCTATTGTTGTCACTGAGAGGATGAAAATATTGTTGGTGATGCGGTAGCGAAGGAGGAAAATGTTGTTGGTGATGTTGTTGTGGATTTTATGGAGGCTTGAAGAGGTTGTTACCGAGTATACTACTAATGTTGTTACGATTGGTGATGCCAATCGACACAACGCTTGAAATTCTTCACAGAGTGCTTGAAAAAATCAATAGAGCCTTCACAGTCATCAAAAGTTGGAAGGATCACACTGACAAGAAATCGGATGTTCTTTACTCATAAAGTTGTTAATGTCATCAAGAATATGATAGATAATAACCCCTACGTGGGTCTTGTTTTTTTGGATTTTGGTACTTTTTGACTTTTTTCATCATTATTTAGGTACTTAACTGTTATATCTGGCCTTTTGGGATTTTTGTAAAAGGATGTGGGTCCTTTCAACACCCTCAACGTTTACCAATTTCTAAAAAAATCCAATAGTTTATATAATCATTGAAACAATTTCAATGTGCATTGAAAAGGTATGTCTTGCCTAGGTAGTAAGGCACATAAGTTTTGTAGATCTCGAGAAGTAATTCCAAGATGCATTCAAGAGGCATATCCAACTTGGGTATGAAGGCAAAAACATGCATATCTCGTAACCAATTCTTTGTTATGTTAGTGAAAGAGCCATCTCATGCAAAGATCGCCCCCCTATTGTCATAAATAACATAATATATTATAACAAACCAGCCGACCAACCAAGGCGAGAATGATTTTATGATTGAATGCAAATTTTTAGAGTTGTAAAAACAATTGAAGATGCATCGAGCCCATATAACGAACCATGTTTGTCGATGCCACACATGTAATCATACAATACAAAAATATGAGTTGTACATAAGAGAATTATCACCGACATTGTATAAGGGAAGTCCCAAGTTTCTAAATTCAAAAATCCGATAAATTTAATATTTTTAATACGGATATCATTTATTACCCACAATCCTTATTTATGTATTTTTGTAACCTTGTTGCCACATTTTTACATCACATGCCTTTTCCTTTTCATATTTCTTCTAACGATAATCTTACTCTACGACATAACTCATAATAATCTTACATGGAAGTGAATAGAAATTTAATGTTGAATTATCCTAAAATTTTAGACGTCTCAAGCAAGTTTACATACTATTATTTTTCTTATTGGTTGCTTTATTTTGAATTTAATTGTTTATAAACATTATTACCTTACAAAATTATTGATGTTAACCAACGTGGCATAAAGAGTACAAAATCTTAAATACATATATTTTAAAAATGTCGATAGATATCTTACACATTATACATATCGGATTGATTAATAATCTTATTATATTCTCTCTACAACTTCTCCTGGTTGGTGACAAAAGAATATTTCTAGATAAAAGGGCCCCAAATTCTACCATATGATCAAGATATTACTATTTTTATTAATTTCTCAAAGATTAAAAACTAGTACTTACACCAAAAAGAGGTATTAATGCAGAGCCTTATTCACCTATGAACAACTCACAATGGTTAGTTTGATCCAAGTCTCCAAGAACAATGTTTACAAGCAAAAATACATACTTCCACGGACGAGAAATACCTCCTTTTGAATCAATTCTTCTTGATTCTTGTTTTTGTATCCCATACAATGCTAATTCAATCTTAGACTTGAGACAATGCAAAAGAATCCTTAAATAAGCTTGTTTTAATCAATTCTTCCTTCTAAAGCTCCTTAAGAGCATTCCACGGGTGGTTTAATGGTTAGAGAGATCTGTAGGACCCCCAAGACAAACTAAACACATTTCTCAAGCACCCTTTTGCCCCTTGAAGGTGTTTAGTAAAATTTAGGATCTAATTCTTAAATCTCCTCTTTCCATCTTCAATTTCTCAATTCTAGTTTCACTATACTCTACCAAATACTGTCTAAGGATGATCTTGAGCATATCTTTTGGCACTTGTACTTTCTTATTAAAATGAAACTATTCTAGGATAGCCTTTATGCTCTAGTTCTTGTGTGCAAACATTGAATAGGAGTTACTTTGCAAAAATCCTTATAAAAACCAATGTTACAATCTCAATCGGTATATATTAGGCTTCATTTGTCCTAAAAGCCAACATGTATAAAATTGGGAATCTATGAGCATTCTCTTACCTTGAAACTATGAGATTCCCTTATTCCTTCTTGACTTCATGGTCTCCAATGAATTCCAAGTCTAGATTTTTCCCTTATACTCTTATTTTGTTGTTTTTAAGCTTCCAATGTGAGCACTATGTTTTGTATCAGTCTTCTACAGTCCAACTGTTATAATTAACTCTTGAATGGAGGATTGTTTAGTCCACAACAATGGATAATCTTCAAATATAAACCCTCATGATTGTTTCTTTCTAGTAATGGCTCACTTACCCCGAATAAGTTCTCAAACCAACCAAAAATGGCTAAACCCTTGCTAGTGTTTCTCTTAATCTTGAGCAACAACAATTTTACTATTAAATGTTCTAATCTCAATTCCAAGCCTATATTTTCATCCTAGATCTCCGCCTAACCTTCTTCAAGGTTCTTGGTCTTTGAAATCTTAAGAAAACTCAAGGGCCGATTAAGAGTGTAATTGCCTAATAAAACTCGTGACCTTTGACATCTATAGGCTTGTGATCAAAACTATCATCTTTCTTCTATTTCAACCTTCCTCGAGGTCCGAATCAAGCAAATAAAGCTTCTACATACCTTGATTCAACATGAGGTATAGTGGATTCCACACAAACTTTCTATTTAAAGTGAATCTTCTTGTTCACACACACGGATACTGATCTTCTAATGGTCATTACGGGCATACAAAGGATATCACCCCAAACAATAACTCAACCAAGGAACAAAGCATAGACTATCATGAATAAAGATTTTCCTTCCTAACCAATTCTTATCATCAACGAGATTCCCCATCAAACCTCGTGCATTTCATAACTCCAAAGGATCAAAACTCAAAAATTTGGCTAAACACAATATGTTTACAAACAATATTCATTCCTTTTGGTGTCTTTTGAGAATCTATACATTCTTGATACCCCTTTCCTCAAGCTTCACTTGAGTTAGGATCATTGTCTATAGTGTTAATATTGCATGCATTATTTTTAACATGTCCTTGTTTCAAATTCCTCACTATCAAGCTTTCACCTCAAGCAAAGAACAAAGGTAAGTCCACTAAACCAATAAACAATGAATGAGATTTCTTACCAAAGCAAGTAATTTCCTTTCCTTCAATATCTTTTGAGCTCCAATTTCTTACTTCACTTGACCATCTAATTGATGGTTCAATTCAATTACAAGGAGGATTAAATATGCTTTCGAATGCCTCTCTAACGAATCTTGGCTTCTAAACCCTAAATTACATATTTTGTCTTTTCATTTAACATAAAAGGACCTAGTTTAGCTTAATACCTTAGGACCTAAGAACTAGGTCACCACCATGACCCCTCTAGGACCTAAATAGGACTTGTTACAAGCTCAAAACATCTTTTACATGCCATAATGTTCCAAGTTTACATCTTTTTCACCCATTACAACCCAAAAATGCCTTCAATGATTCAAATTTGCATTTTGGAGGGAAATGGCATAATTTGAATTTGTGAAGGACTTAACACACTCTAACACCTTTAAATGACCTCTAGCATCCATGAACATACTTAGAAATCCAAATTGATGGTGTCAACCTTATATGCAAATTAGGAGTGATGTTCCGCATTAAGTATAATGTTATGTCGATAATAAAATATGAGGGTTTATAGAATCATTGAAATAATTTTAAAATGCATTGAAGAGGTATGTCTAACCTACATAGTAAGGCATGTAACGTTTGTAGAGACAGAGAATCAATTCCAAGATGCACTAAAGATGCATATCCAACCTCGGTTGCGAGAAGGCAACACACCTGCGTTTCTCGCAATCAATCAACCATTATGTTACTAAGAGCGCCACCTCTAGTGCAACTTCGTCCCTATTGTCATAAGGATCATGATATATTACCACAAACTAAGCTAACCAACCAAGGTGAGAATGATTCATTTATTGAATGCATATTTTTAAAGTCATAGAAACAACTTGAAGATACACCGAGCTCATACAACCAACCATATCCACCATCGATGCCTCAGATGACATCACTCAAACTAAAGACGAAAGAGCAAGTGTTATATCTAATCCAACTCGTGCTCGTATGCACCATCTATTTACGAGACAAAAACATAAAACAATAATAATATTTATCAACATCATTGTCAATGTTACTATTTAATTTAATATACATATTTAGAATTTGTATAATA
The DNA here is from genome assembly GCA_018340775.1 of Taxus wallichiana var. yunnanensis. NCBI lineage: Eukaryota > Viridiplantae > Streptophyta > Pinopsida > Cupressales > Taxaceae > Taxus > Taxus wallichiana. The sequence goes on from CM031242.1 coordinate 975,015,546, forward strand.
ATTCACAAAATACAAACCCTAATTCATGTTTTAAAAGCAACATATTAAATACAACTAACAAATCAAAATTCAATCTATATAATAGATGAATACAAATTGGACACAACAATTGTTGTAAGTGCACGTCAAATGCTTTGACAAGTCACCTGATAATTTTAAATTATTTAAAAAAACAAGTAGGGAACGAACTCAATTTTTTTATTAGTGGATAGGTTGTTTATTGGTGCAAATGAGTACCTCAAAAGCATTCAAAGGATAAAGTTACAAATTTTTTGGGTCAGGATCACAACTGGAGTGAGACTAGTTCACGAAAAAAAAGACACGGGGTTGCCCGATTCCCATGTATAAAAATCAAGTGGCAATCAAATGACCATCAAATTTAATCTATAGAATAAAAGTTGAGATGGTCACAATATTTTAAAGTAGCTTTACTTTTTAAAACTATTTGCAACACAACATATAGTTTGTCGTCATATCATATGTTTTTGGCACGGATCAAAATGGACTTGTGACAATGTCATATTCATTAAAATATGTATTCATTATTTCAATTATTATATAAATTTGTGAAACACAATTAATTTTTTCAATCCTAATGCACAATAAAGTATTTGCTTTTTTAATAGATATGTATAATGTACATGTTCAAATTGTCATTGTTTTTATTTGTATAAATATTTTGTTGGTAGAATCTCTCACATCACTAAAACATTTGCAAAGGCTTCATTGAGGGGAAGACATGAAGAATTGCCACAAAAATATGTCTCAAATTCACCCTAGAAAAATGTTGGGAAAAATCCATAGGCTAATGGGATTTATCATGCACAATAAATGAGGATATTTATATCCTAAAAGTAATGATCCATTTACACCCTCAATTCACCAATTAAAAACGATGGAAAAAAGTATTTTGATTTTCTTAAATGCTTTCTTTACTTGTAAATAGTTTCAATAAAAATGTTTTTAATTAATTTTTAGTTTGATAAAATACAGCTTTTTTAATATGACCACATCCCATATAATGTTGGCATGAACCACAAATGTGACTATTTAAACATTTGGAAGATAAAAAATAACTAATTCTCTTTGCTTTTAGGGCTTGTTAGAGAAACATCAATTTTGAAATAGCTATCTACATATTTTCTTGTTTTCTAAATAAAATTGGTATCATACTACAAAATATTTTATTTGTCCCTCACACAACAAAATGTCCATTGAAATATACTAATTTGACTCCATTGAATTTATTAAAAAATTGTTTGAGCTGTTTTTGTCTTACCTATTTTCTCTATTCTTGGATATTTCTTAGATAGTTTTAAGAGAAAATATAATTTAGTTAATCCATTACCATTGCAAAACATTAATATGACCTCACCTACAAAAAAGTGAAAAAACTTCTATATGTGGAAAACCACTTCGTACTCCATACACCCCTTCTCCAAACATGTTAGGACTTTGGATATGTAGGAAGGTACCATTTCTATAACCATACCAAAAGAGGTTCAAATTGGAGCAAAATGTGGCGATTAAATAATTAAAAAAATGATGGTTGACAATAATCAAAACATTGTTAAAGTGATAGGCTACTACAAATACCATGTCAATGTCAAGTCTATGGATATGTACAACCCACAATGGGTAAAAACATGACATAAATTTGCAAAGATAGTCTTACATACGGGGCACCCACTTAGGTAGGGGATACCCTCTTCTTAAGTACATAGAGGTGAAAGAAATTGGGTTTGACACATTTAGTAGACCATTTTGTTCTCATCCCTATGCTACTCAAACACCTTATTCTTCACACTCGCACATACATAAATACTTGGACTATAGCACACACTAAGAGGGTTGAACTATGATGCAAGTATGAAAATATCCCCCTTGCTTGCAAGTTTAGAACTCATAGAACGTTGAGAAGTATGCACAAGCATTGAGCCCTAAACATCCCCAATTCAATCAGTTTTATTTAAGTAACTTCCAATTATTTCAATATCAAACTTTTTAAATAATCATTATGTCAAAGTGCAAAGGGCAAAGTAATTAATGATGCAAAAATTTCAAACAAATAACTAATTTTAGTCCACATGAAGAAGCAATTAAGGCAAGAATTCAATAGGGTATTAATTTAAAGTTTGTTGTTCATGTTTAAATAGTAATCCTTGAACCCGTCGAACATATTGTTTATGATTTCAACCATTGATAGAATGCAATAAATCTAGACAATTAAAAACCAAAGAATAATATTTTGTTTGCAATTCTAGAAAGCTTCAATATAAACTTTTAACAATCATATGGTTCGGTCTTTTTCTTCATGTGATATTGTTATTTTTAAAAATGACATTATACACCCACTCCAAACAATTAAAATGCAGAAATTATTTTGTGTACGACTCTAAAAAGCTTTTAATATAAACTCTTGATGATCGTATACTTTTTTTTCTTCATATTATTAAAAAACGATAGAATAGAACAAAAGTAATAAATAACTTTATATAAGAGCTTTGATATAATAGTAATTATTTAATTCCACCATTTACATGTGCATTACTTTGAAATCTTCGACTTCATCTATTCTCCATTCAAAGCCTTCTTGTCATGTGTGGAGAATAGGTGAAATAATTGCGAAACAAAAAAAAAAATTGCCAAGTTGGAAAAATGGGTGAAATAGCTGCAAAACAAAAAAATGCCTCCATTTTCTTATTTTAAAATTTCAGAGTATATATTTGTTATAAATTGCATGCCCTGCAAACCTTCTTTTAACTAAGTTTTACAAAAATTCTTTTGAAACAATTATAAACATTACCAATCACAAATATACTATACTTAAGCCACCAATATATTTAGATTGGCTAAACCAACCTAACAATTATATACTCTCTCTAACATAATGGTACCAAATAAAATCTTACCAAAGAATTTAAGAGACCCATTTCATAAATTAAGGTTTCACATAAAAACTAATTTTATTCTTTCTAGATGTCTTATATTCAAAAGTAATTTCTAAGTCAAAATGCCTTAACATTAATTATCATTTTAAAAAGCTAGGCATTATGTTATTAATTTCTGTTTTAAACATGTTTACAGAATACAGAATTTATACAGTGATTGTGCTCTCTTTTAAAAACAACTTTTCCTTTCTTTCTAAAGACGGTACTTTCAAAAATTGACCTCCGATAATGTACCATTAAGTTAAAAAGTAGTTTCAAATCATGAAACTATTTATTAACAAAGCAACTAGGTATAAAAAGTATGTTAGATTATCATCACCAAGAACCATAGAATTTCAGACTTCATCAGCTGTGTAGTTTGTCGCTAAATATTTTATGTAACGCACATAAGAACCAATAGAATTTCAGATTTCATCAACTATAATGCGCATGGAAGGTGATCACTTTAGACACACTTCGTCTCCAGCCTTGTGAGCTGTAATGTGCAAGAAAACCACAATAGTTATTTACCAATATACTAAAACACTTCAAGCCAACAGAAGATCTTTATCTTTATGTATTGATCAAGGCATAAATGTCTGTGTCATTATCTTCAAATGTTTTATGACCCTGGCTTTTTTATCTCACCAAGCATTCAAGGCAGGATTGGATCAATTCATTCCCAATTATGTAGTGGCTTTATATTATAGTGAATGTGTGAGAAGATATGTAAACAAAAAGCAGAGGGAAAAGGCAAGGTGTTTGAATATTCTAACGTGTAAAATGACTTTATGAATGCTCTTCGAGGCAAAACAATTCACTTGCTTTCACAGGTTTTAAACTTTGTTTTCCCGATTTCAGTTAAAAACAAATATGGCCTTATTTCTTACATTGTCTTCTCTTAACCTTCCTCATTCCACTGAATAAGTGAGCCACACAAACTTTCCATATAAACAATAAAATTCTTACTTTATTTTGGCTTTCCAAGACAATTTTGATCCACACAAACATTGCGTATAATATAATATTGTCTACAAAATCCTAAAAGCCGATCTCTTTGAAAGTGAAAATTTATGGAAACATCAATTCAACTTAAAAGAGCATACTCTTAATTTGACAACTTATGACAAAAACTATCTTGTTGGCACAAGCAAAAACTGAACTCTTAACTCTTGATATTATGAAAACATCTTGATGCCGTTGTGACATCTAAATCTCCTAAGGTGTATTAAACAATATATCCTCATGCATAAAAATTGTATTGAAAATGAATGAACCTGAAGGACCAATTAGATTCAGAATTGACACCCATCCTTGCACTGCCCTCAAAAAACTTTGAAGTTAGTATTTTTTTGTTTAGAACTTTTTCAGATGAGATCATTGGGATGTTGGACATGATGGATGGCAAATTTCCCACATTTGGATTCAGCTAGCACTCATGCCCCCGCTTCCTTTTCTAGCAGCATGACAAATAGTTTCTACCATGTTGAAACGTGTCTTTACATGAATAAGTAAAGCAATTGATACATCACAAACCCTGATGGAAATGAAATGTAGTCACAAAGTTGTTTCCTTCAACAGAGGTCTAATTCATATACTCAATATCAAGTGACTCGGGTGCTTGCTTCATTTAAGGATTCTCAAAATTCACTGCATCTAGAGTTGATTGATACAAAGAGATCCACCACAACTCTAGCTTTTTCCTGAATTTATATTCAAATAAAGTATTCCAGGAAGGAATTCAGCCATCAAATATAAGCATATCAAATGCTTATTGTCAGGTAGAAAGAATGATACACGAGAGAGGTAGGGACAGATTTAGTTAATCCTTTCCAATTCAATTTTATTTAAGCCTTTGGCAAGGGCATTTGAACTGCAAAAGTGCATCATTCTAGATACATTCTAACATGTAAGACCTGCAACAAGTTAAAATATTTATAAGCTTCTACCAGTCAAATCAGATTTCCAGTCCATCCTAATACATATGATGTTTGTTTTTTTAAGTTGCTTCAAAGGTAAACAATTTTGTAGAATATTCAAATATCTTTGCTTGCAAGGACCTAATGATATTAACAAACTAGCCCTGGCAACTAGAAGAATGGTGGCCTTCCAATGAGCCATGGAAGCACTGGCCTAAGACTACCCAACTTCTCAATATCTTCGACTGCCCAAGGTGGAATGGAGAATGTTTTAAAGATGGCAATAGTTTATCACCAAAGATTCTCCATGAGAGGATAAAAGGGGAATTAAAGAATTGCATATTTGAATGTTTATTCCATAAACTTATTCACGGTTTTGAGGAGTCATTGCCAACTAGTTTCGGCATGGCTTTTCTTGGTGGTGTCTATTGGCTTTTATATTTGAACATCTATCATTGTTCCTCTTGGTATCCACGAGTGTCACACTTTGATTCTCCTCCACAACGCCAAAGAATGTTGAAGCTTAGGAAGATAGTCGAGGTATATGCAAGCGCAAGCAACCTAGACATAGTCTTGCGTAAATGGGCGAGGCTTCACCTCTCTTGAAAAGGAAGCACATGTGCGAGAAGGCGCAATAGGCAATTCAGCGTGCGCATGGGGGTTCCCTCCTCCAAGGTTCTTTTCTCACTAGGTCTTGGTGGCCAATAGATCTACACGGACCAGCTCAAAACAACGGAAAACAATTGTTTGTAATTTTGGGGGCGCTTACGGGTTTTAAGCCAAGCAGAAACTAATGGCTTAGGGAATACATCACAGGTAGGTTTGAAGGATTTTGCAAATAAAGCTATCCGTTAACATTCATTCATAGCCTAATGATTGTGCAAAAGCCAATAAAACATATATTCAGCTATGAGTATCACTTGTAATATATAGGTACATTTCACATTAACGGCAGATTACAAGCTTTAGTCCTTGTGCTAACAAAGTTTACAAAAAGTGCACTAGCATACATATCTTAAAAAAATCTATGTAAAATATGCCGAGAGGTATCATTCTCAAGGCGCCTATTCTACTTGTCTTAAATTTAATATAGGCACCTCGAGAATGATACCTCTCGGCATATTTTACATAGATTTTTTTAAGATATGTATGCTAGTTAATTAATATATCACTATATATTAAATATTCAAAAAATGTGTTCATACAAATACTAATATCACTTACAAATTTAAAAAATAATAATATTAATTATATGAGGATACTAATAAAATCAAACAATCCAACGAGTAGTGGTGTAATGGTTCTTGGGTCTCCTTGTAATTGGGAGGTCCAAGGTTCAAATCTTGGCTTCATGTTAAGGTGGCCTACTACTAACGAGTTTGGATACCTTGGTGATAGGGTGCCATGATAATGTGGTTTAATTTGTGGGCTCGCCGAGAGCTTAAACTACCATCCTTGGATGGTTCCACGGCCGGTGTGGGTTGGTGATGCCACAAGGGCTAGGGCCCTCTCCCTAGGTAACTCAAGCAAAAACAAAAAAAAAAATCAAACAATACCAAAAAAATTATAAAATAGAAAGTATTTATATAAATAATTCATTTACATAAATATTCATTCTCTCAAACATAATCTATAAAACATTTAATATAATAAATACTAACAAAAGTTCTGCACTTATATTTAATTTCTAAAATAAAACCCATTTCACTTGAGTCATAATATATAAAACATGTAATTAATGTAACAAATAGTAACAAAAAATTTACCATTACCATAAAACATTTAATGTAATAAATAGTAATAAATTTTTTTACCAAAAAGTAAATAGTTCATTTCATAAACATTTACAACATTTAATTTTGAAAATAAAAACCTTTTACTTGACACATAATATATAAAAAAGTAATGTAATAAATAGTAGTAAAAATGTATGGAAAATAAAAAACCTATACAAATATCAAATCTATTTATATGAATTTAGAAACCCTAAAGCTCTTTGTTTTCATGCAAATGTGCAACAGGAAATTGACAATGCACCCGTGTCTACCCGTCAATCCCATGACCTCCCAGATGATGTTAACTCAGTCCCTTAGGTGATTTAGGAAAGTCAATTCAACCCCTAGGTGATTTTAGGAGTTCTTGAAAACTGCTATTTCTGGGCAGTATTGGGAAGGGCTACCACTGGCCTTCCCAAGACCGATGCACTCCCCTAGAGCGGAACGAAGGAGCCAAATCCAATGCAGAGGTGGATTGAAGGTCTAGAAACATCATGGAAGTGATTTTGGAAGATTCGGGAAGGATTTGGAGAAGTTGGGGTAGTTTGATCAAAAACAAGGTTCACGAGACCAGGCAAGGCCAAAATAGATGTTGAACTTCGAGGAGGTGATTCCGGGAGCTCTGGATGGAGTTAAGAATCAAATAAAAACATCGTCGGAAAGGGAATTCCAAGCCTACAAGATGGTGAAATCAGATTTTTCACAACACTTTGGTGCAATAGGTTTATAATTGGTTTTTCATGCACAGGTAAGGAACCAGATCAAAAATCAGTTTTTTTCAGGGCTTAAATGGAGGAATCAAGAGCTAAGACCCCACCATTGGATTCAAAAGGCCATTTGCAGTCAAAATCATATAAAATTTTGCCAAAAATTCCATCGAGAGCTCAAGTTATCATCGTTTCAAGTCATCCTCTAGGAAGGCTTCAATAGTTAGTCAAATTTGCAAGAGGACATGTGTCAGCTCCAGGAGCCTAGCAGTGCAATTTTGTGTCCCTTTCGTCCCTCAAGCTAAGGGACATGAGGGACAAGAAAATGCGCCCAACCCCTATAAGCCCTCTGGTCACACATGGGACCTCTCGGATCGCCGGTTCAGCTCCCAAGTGCTTGTCGCAACTCATTCCCTCAAGCATCCAAATCGTGACAAGTGGCGGCTTTTGGCGCGTCGTGCAAATTGATGACCCTCATGTCCCTTTGTCTTTGAGAGACATGAGGGACATAAAAATGCGCCCAACCCCAAGAAGCCTTTAGGTCACCCATGTGACCCTTTCCAGTGCATTTTCTCAACCCCAGGAGCTAGTGGAGCTAAACCCTCAACCGCTGGATCTCTGCCAAGTGTCAAGCCGAGGTCGTGTGCAAATTGATGACCCTCATGTCCTTTTGTGTTGGGGACATGAGGGACAAATGCCATGCAAGGAATGTCTCCTGGTCCCCCATGCGACCAATGTCCCAGTGGTTCAAGCATGTTTTTTGGCCTAAATACTCACCGTTGAATTTCCGTAATGTGTCGCGACGAGGCGCTCTATGCAAATTGATGTCCCTCTCATCCCTTAATGCTTAAGGGACATGAGGGACATAAAAATGCGCCCACTCCTGCTTTGTATTTTTTGAATGTTTTAAATCTTGCTTTTCGCTTTCTTTCCGCTTCTTACTTTCCACAGCTTCACCCTGCCATAGCTCTGCAACTTGCTCACACCCAGTCCACCATTGTTGCACTTCAAACCAACTTCACCAAATCCTCCACTCCATGATAGTATACAGGTCTTAGAAGAAGGATTGATCAAATGAAGAAGAAGAACGAAGAACGAAGAAACTGAGAAATCCATCTGAAAACCTCCATTGCCGTGAAACAAAAATTCAAAGATATCTTGCAAACTAGTACGGAACAACAAACCGTTTTTGTTGCATTCTTCGTTCTCAGAGACCACAAAAACCTCACCTTCCAGATCTCCCATTCGCAGCAAGGAGTGTTCACATGGAAGAAATCTCTTTCTTTGCACAACGGAGGAAAAAGTTGGATTTCCCATCAAACCGCAATCGGTTTGAAGAAAAAATTCACCGATGGAAGAAGAATCAAAAACATGATTTTCATCGCAATGACGGAGGGGAAAACCAGACTGCAACTTTTAAGCTCGTTAATGGCTGCCATGTGATCCAGAGTGTAAGTAGAAAAAATTTGAAATTTTAAAATCTCACCAACTATTGATCGGGTAAGCACGAAATTTCAGAGGGTGATATTGGGCAAAAACCTATATCAAAAACTTCCGTCCCGCAACAATCCAACCACCAAAAGCTCACTTTCTAAAAAAAGCAGGTCTTCTACATAGAGGATTGTTATTTGGGAAAGTCATCAACTCAAGAACCTGCGAAGGAGACGGTGAACACAGAAGATGTATTGCAGGGAGAAATCATCGAAATGGTCGTCTTGGTCCAAAATTGACACTTACTAAAAATAGTAAGTGGTCCCACGAATACCTGCCAAAAATAGAAGACTGGTCCAGAAAGTGAGGGGAGCACAGAGGGAAGGAGGATTTCAATTACCACATAGCCAGTCAAAGTTCGAAGGAGCTGATTTTTGTACTTGCTAAAAATAGTAAGTTTTTTTTTGGCACTTACTAAAAATAGTAAGTCATTCCAAAGGTAAATTTCACAAGAGGAGCATTCTAAGAGTGGAGCAATCAATCTAACAGTCCCAGTTGGAGTTTAGAGAAATTTTCTACACTTACTAAAAATAGTAAGTTTTTTTTCGAAGAAACCATGAAGTACAAATGGACAGGACAAAAGCAGCACAACCTTTCGCTTTTGAGTATGAGATAGAAGATAGTGATGTCTCATATATGGACCTAAATGACCTAAGGGCTCGCATGACAGCCAAGGAACGAGGGAAGATCGAGGATCAAGTATTCACAAGTGGATTGTTCACAACTGCAAGACACCCCGTGTCTGTACAAAGCCTTGAGTTAGTCTTGGCTTGCTCACACCACTATGAGCCCGAAACACTGAACGATTCGAGCCAACAATGGAACGACAATGGTAGTCATTAGTCCCAGAACCATCTCACTCACTCTACAAATCCCGACATCACCTAGCATGGTTGTCATCTCAAAGGACAAGGCCTTACACAACGGGAAATGATGGATGCATATGTACAAGGGGTTGCACTTGGATCATGGATGAAGATAGGGAGAAATCCCTCAAGGATGCCCAAGACCCTTCCAAGGTGTGAGTTTCGCAAGGGATATTCAGATGCAATCACCCTCCTCAACAGTGGTGATGGGAGAAGCGAACACGAGAGACTTCCAGAGTGGATGGGCCTTTTCATTTTAACGATAGTGACTGAAGGAAAGCAAAGAATTGATTGGGGCAGATCATCAGTGACAATCTGCATCTGCAATTGCTCCAAGTGCCCATGACAAAGAAGTTCCACATGACTTCTTACTTGGTCTATCTACTCGCTAGCTCAAGATCATTCAAAGGATTGGCTCTCACACAACATTTTTGCCAAGGTGCCGCATTCGAGAAACTTCCGCAGTTGGTGATGGAGGAAAGCCACAGGCACTTCGCTCGCGTGAATGATGCATTCACAATGTACGTGGTCCGAAACTTAGAGGGTGATTTGGAGGCCAGGATGTCGCCACAAGCGACATCCTTAATCAAAAGATATGGCTCTTACTTCATCCAATTCGACCCTCTCCTACCTACGAGTTATTGGTTTGATCAAGCTCCGCTGAGGTTGCCCAAGTACCTTAGCGACCAAATTGTACTATTTGAGCTCTGCAGAAAATCATTACAGTGAACAACAATAGACTTAGAGCAAGAAGAAGAAGTTGATCTCATTTCCCATCTCTCTGGGGTATTCACATGTAAGAATGCAAATGATGCATCTCATCTGGAGGCTGCCTTTGCTCATTTGACTTTGCATTCCTACACACGTCAGGCCTAATTTCGACATCTGAGATGATCTTGATTCTTTCCATGTTCCAGACTTGTACCATGAGCCACAAATCGAGGACTATTGGCCAATGTTTGATGAATTTGAAGTACGGGAAAAGGATCATATGAGGATGACAATCAATGAAATGAGGAAATTCAAGTTCTCTTAGTATGAAGATATTTTGCAAGATGATGGGACAAAGAGATGTATGATCCTGAGTACGCGGCAGTCAAGGTTTCTCCATTGCCTCAAGTCAACTGGTACGTTCGTGAATTAGGGGATATAAAGGAGCAAACTGAGAAGGTGGTCAAGAGAACGAGGAATTGGTTTCAAAGGAAGAGAACCATGATCATCCAATCACGAGGTATGCCCGCAAGTCAGAAACAAGCCTCTCATTAGTCATCATCAAGAGTCGTGGAAGTTGCCTCAAGTTCAAGGCATTGGAAGCAAGTTCTAAACGAAGATCCATAGAATTGGAGACTTCTTCTCACGGAAGGTCACCAAAGAAAGCTAGGGTGGAAGAAGGATCAATTGCAACAATGCAAGAAGAAGATCCAGTGGTAGAAACACAAGCGGAGGAGAGCACGTAGTTCAAGACCCAGTCTTTGAACCACCACAGGAGGCCTCACCTCTTGTTGACACTAATGTCTCCCCATCCAAGATGTGCCTCCTCTTCAAGAGCAGTAGGGAATGGTTGATGCACTGTCAAGAACCTGAGTCCGATGAGATGTTCCCATGGATGCAGGAAACAATAGCCCCTGAACCCGCATTGTTCAACAAGTGGCAGTCCCTGACTTATCAACAATTGCCTCATTGGCTAAAGGAAAGAAAAGAAAGTTCGCACACACGGCCTCATGGTTCTACAATGGGAAACATGTAATCAATACATTGAGGTAGCTCGGCCAAAGGTGATCAAGCCAGTGGACGAGATGACATCGGCCGATTATGAGATGAGCACAATCCAACTAGGGCTGGTTACTCATGAAGGGGATTTGCACATGTATCAACAATCTTCTACTTGCATGGTGGCAAGGAATAAGGAATATAAGAAGAAGATTGATGAACTAAAAAAAGAACAGGTGTGAACTCTATGTCGTCCTATGTGCAACATCTAGTTGATCCAAATGCCATGACAATCCCATTGAAGAAGTTACACCACCCATTACAGCTTCAATCCAAAATCTATCAAGAGGACACACAAGTTCACAATGCAGGGGCGAGCTAATAATGAATGGATCAATTCAATTTCTGAAAAGGGAAGTCAATGTGCTCCAAGAAGCGGTCAAACTCTTTGCCTACATGTGTGTGACAACAAATAAGACGCGGGCACTCAAAGAAGACTTGGAGAAAGAAAGGGACTACATTGGGATCCTCTGGGTCCAATAGTGGATGAAATGAGCAACACTCATCGACAAGAGTTGATCAACAGGAAGATTTTTGAAACTCCTTCAGAAGACTTGTCACGTGTATGGGCGAGGGCTTTGGAAATCAGATTTGAAGCAATCAATGGGCCATCATTGAACTAGAGGAAAAGAAGGACAAGTGTACAAGTTGCAGATAGTATAAATCATCAAATTCAGAAACTTGGAGTACTGCAATGGGAGAAGACACAACTGTTGATGAGCTAATTGGTCCATTCGAGGAATATGTCAAGAAAGAGGTAGGAAATCCATTGTCCTTCACTAAGAATACCTTGGAATTCCTCTCTAGAGATTCGGGCCGCCATTGCACTTATTGCAGAGAAACATCCATCATGGTTCGAGAAAATGCAAAGACATCAACAAGTGTGTCTGATGGATGGACAAAGACCCTAAGTAGTGTTCGTATTCCTCATGCTGACAAAGTGGAACCTGCAACAACTCATTTCAGTAAGGAATTTGGAGGGACGAAGATCTTCTCAGAGCGTGAGATGGAAACTAGTTAGGGAGCGAGATCAAATCCATTGCAGTGGCTCATTCTTCGCATAATTATTCTTCCTTCTTCCTTCTTCCTCCTCTCTCTCTCTCTCTTCTCTTCTCTCCCAACGCTCTCTCTCTTCAATGTTATAATTTTGCATTGGGGTTTGCACTTTTTGATATATCTTTAAGTGACTTTAGAAACATAATGTAAACATTTAAGTCACCTTGTTTTTATAAAAGGGACTTAAATATTTGATAGGAATATGAACAATCTAAAGTCAAAATATAGTATTTGAAAAGTCACCGAGAAGATGAAGAGTTGCCTTCTCTTCTATAAATTGTAGCAAGCTCCTCATTTGAGGGTCTTCTTAGACTTCTTAGATCTTCATATACTTTTGAGTTGTTTTTTTGTGAATTCATGAGAGAGATATCCTTGTGAAGAGAACAAAGAGATAGCAAAATTTCTTCCATTTTCCCTTATTCTAAAATGTCTTCCATTCTCTATGCTATGTACAATTTCTTGAGCATCAATACAAGAAGAAGTTTTAACCTTTTTTTGACTAAGGAGTTTAGTGATACTTTGTGCTCATTAAATGCTATTTGGTCTTGTTATGCAAATTTATTTCTTCTCAATTTTAGTGCATGTGATGTAATTTCTAACTGGTGTATGCAAGTCTCTGATTTTCTACTTGCAGCATTAGTTTCCTTTGTCTAATATTCTCACTCCCTTTCCCGCTCTCTTAGCAAATTCCTCCCTTGCACATATCTGCAAGCTTTTGCCGCAAGGTCAATGGAGTGCCCCTGTTGGATCCTTGGCCGAAAGGCCACCAGGAAAATCCACCTTTTTACTTACGCATGCATATACGGCAACTGCACCGGTTAAGTAGAGGGACTTAGATTCCCAAAGCGTTGGCAAGAAATCCACCAATTTATCCCCAACAATTTTTCGCCAACACTCTTATATATTATTATTTAATCTTTACTTTTATAAGTCGGACAATTATAATACTTTAATTAATATTTAATGTTTAATTTTTTTATAAGTCGGCCCAAAAATGAACCACTCACGCCATTACAACCTTGGTTGCCACTTAAGATGCCTCTAGGCATAACAAGAGAGTAGGTAGGGCAGAATGAGAATAAGTACTGAATCTATGCAGCTCACTCCAACTGGTTTGAGTGCCAAAGATTGTGAAAACCATGCCCGAACTCGAGACTAATATGCATTCATTCGAGAAACGATATAGGTGCGAGACTCTGTGGGGAAGGACTTAAAACATGCATAGGGGTGTGCAATGTTGTTGGATGCGCAAGATACAATCTTGATCCCCTCTAGTCACAAAAGGAAGATATTGCATTCAATCGACAAAATAATCCTTAACCTCAATTGAACTATTAAAAATTTTGTCAAAAAGTGAACACGAAGCTAACTTGGATAACAAAGTAAGAAAACCAAAGGAAATAAGTCTCAAAAGCTTTTCTATTCCAGATTCAAGGACCTTTACAATGAGTTCGATCTAGATATTTATAAGAAAACCCAGATGAACGAGTGCTTAGCAAGTATTAAAGGCGGGAGACTCTTCCCAACCTGGATTTACAATAAAATATTACATGGTAGATGCATAGTTAGATTACATTGAATGCCAAGTTGGCCATCTAGAAGGTTTGTCATGTCAAAAGACATTCTCTACAAGATTTTCATGAAATGGTGTGAAGCTCAAGAACAAGCCTGGATATGGTACACTTAGATTTTGCAAGTTCCAAAAAAGTATGAACTTTCCATTTAAGGTAGCCAAATACCTTTGACAAGGTGCATTCATGGGCTGCAATCCTTTGACAAATTGAACAACATGTCCCACTAAATTGCGGGCAATCCAATTTGTATCCTGGCTGTCTGAACAGTTTGTCATTTCCAGCATCTTTGATTTGCGAAAGCAATGGTGTGCACGAAGGGCTTGCACAACAAACTACACACTTAGACATTCCTCTGGTATGCACAAAACTAGAAGCTGTCCTCTATGATACTCTTGTGCATTTACAAGAGTATTATAGAGATCAGCTTCCAGAACAAATTTTTGACATCCATTCACACACAAATGCAAGATAATACATGAAATCTAGCTTGTGATATTTAGGAATTGTTGTTGTGTCCACAACACACCCCTAATTTCACAAGTGAAGTCATGAAACCTCTCGACTTTCATAAGGGGATCCACAATTGTGTACCTTTCATCTTGATAATTTCTCTGCACAATCCCTCCTTTCAAACATTTCATGTCTTGGTCATTTGGCAGTTGGCCTTTCTATGACTACTTTTCTCCAGTGCAGCTTTATTAATGGGAGTGAAGACATGAATATGGAAATATGGAGAGTATATGACCAAAAAGACAAACAGGAGGAAGGTGAACTGTAGACAGAACAAGATCCTTAGGGAGATCAGTAAAGAATTGGAGAGAATAATTCACAAGACAAACATAAATCAACTCACTATATCAAATCTTGATATAAAGTCATTTTCAATTCAATCCACACAGATGAACATAAGATAGGATAGAGTGATAAGGAAAAATGGATGCAAGACAATGATTCCTTAAAACTGAGATTGGAGGACGAATAATGAAGACTATGTGACTCAATGCTGAGATGTGAATTTTATTGAAAAGAAAAAGATATTACTGATAACAAAGTGAAAGAAATGGTGTTTTCAGAAAAATATTAAAATCCTCGCTGCAAGAAAATCAAAACCAAACAATGAAACAGGTAAAAGACCTGTTCAAATGGAATTTAAAAAGTGTCACAAAAAGAAATCAGTTTATCATATCATAGTAGAAAAATGCTGGATCTGACCCAAATGTTTTTAAAAAATCTAGTAGATGATGAGCTAAAACAGCAGTATTCTATATGCTGATTGAGGGTTGTATACAGAGAAATTATAAAAATACTCCCGTCAAAATTATAAAGGACATTCAAACAAATCATTACGTTGAAAAGCAAAAGGCTGTGTAATGTCCCCTTTTCGGAATTAATTACTTCTGGATACTTAAATCCCATTTTTATTATTTTCCGTAGCTTAATGGAAAAGTGAAAAGAGGAAAATAAATTTAATTTAGTGGTCCAAAGAGATTTTATATTTTAATTGCAAAAGGACACTTAAATATTTTAATTCAAAAGCATTGTTAGAATAAAATAATAATAGAAGGTTGACTTCTATTATTAGGCTCTTAGTTAGATTTAATAAATAAATAAAAAAGGGGATGTCAAAGTTGAAAATGGAGCTGCATGCTTTTGTAAATCCTAATTTTAGGATAAGGGGTGGAAAAGGTATTATTTAAAGCATAGTTACGCGGGGACACACCCCCATTTTTACAAGTCCTGGGACGTCTTGGGGACGTGGGGATGTGGGAACGGGAAAAGCGTTTCCCCACGTTTCCTAATGTTCAATCTTTGACGGAAACGCCCTGGAGACATTTGAAAAGCATGGGAACATCCCAAAACAGTTTGAAACACAGGGGGCGTCAGGACATCTCCCACGTGTCCCTCGCGCCGCCTTTTTAAAAAAAAAACACACTTTACACACTCAAAACTATTTTTTTATTGTAAATCACTTATAACATAAAAACAACATTCCTAACCTAACCCTAACCCTAAAAGTGCAATTTTATGTTATAAATTTACATTATGGGCTCATTTCATATTCACACACCGAACAAGTGCAAGAGCAAGAGTGAGGGCAAAAGTGAGAGCAAGAGTGAGGGCAAGAGCAAGAGGAAGGAAGAGCAAGAGTGAGAGCAAGAGCAAGAGAGCAAGAGGTATTTATAATTTTATAAATACTTGTTAAAGTTTTTTTTTTTTTTTTTAAATTTAGATTTTATTTGCATTTTTAGGGGTTGTTTTTAGCATTTGCATCTACATTCACAATGTAATCATGCATGTAGTTTGTAGGATTTAAAAAAATACACATTGCATAAGGTTTGGTTGTAAATGGTTACGTTTTTTTTTTTTAATTTCATTTTTATTTCTAGTTTAAAATTTATATTATATTTGCATTTTTAGGGGCTGTTTTTTAGCATTTGCATCTACATTCACAATGTAATCATGCATATAGTTTGTAGGATTTTAAAAATGCATATTGCATAGGGTTTGGTTGTAAATGGTTACGTTTTTTTTTAATTACATTTTTATTTCTAGTTTAAAATTTATATTATATTTACACTTTCTAGGGGCTGTTTTTTAGCATTTGCCTCTACATTCATAATGTAATCATACATATAGTTTGTAGGATTTAAAACAATGTATATTGATTACATTTTTTTAAAAATTAAGTCATTACATAATCAATCAATCATATAGTTATTGTTGTTTTTAATTCATTGCAGCAATCATCACCATGAGTTCTTCTAAGTATGAGTATGAATAATCAAAGCATGAATCGAGAGCGGGGAGAGGATTGAGCGGAAACTTGAGACATGTGGTCGTGGAAGAGTTGGTGATGCCACAATGGGGAGAGTGAGAGAAAGGATACAAAATGTAATGGCAGCGGCAACTGGTAGTTCAGTTGGTAGTGCTACCAATTGCCCCTCTCAAATGTTGTCCAAATTTGCCATTGGACCATTTGATAAGAAGAAGCCATTGCAACAATTTGCTCAGATAATTGAGAACCCCAAGTCTGGAGGGGGAGCAAAGTATGGAAGTGCAACATATGTGCACTGACTTGGCATGGCAGCATCACTAGGACCAATGCACACTTGTTGCACCTTACAGGAAGGGGGGTTGGCACTTGTAAGGGCCTTTCACTAGAGCAGAGAGCTGAGATGGTGAGAATCTTCAATGGAAATACCACGGACAATGTGCCAGAAGTTTGTGGTTCTACGGCTAACACTCCATTGAGCGCTCATAGGACTGACAAACATAGTAATACTTTGGCTAGTTCTAGTTTTGGAGTGTCAGAAGTGGAAAGCAGAGGGAAGAGAAAGGCCGTGGGGGCAACCCCCAATTCAGTTGTTGAAATGTTTGATTCAAAGGCAAGGGAAGAGGCAGATGATGCTATTGGGAAATTTTTCTATGCTGTTGAGATTCCATTTAATGTCACTCGCTCTCCTTATTACAAGGAGGCTATGGCAAAAGGTCATGCAAAAGCAGGTACAAGTTATGTACCTCCTGGAGACACAAAACTGAGGACAACAATCTTGGATAGAAACTATTCCAAGGTTAATCTATTGATGGAGGAGATGAAGGTCACATGGGTGTCACATGGATGTAGCATTATCATGGATGGGTGGATGGATATTAGACATTGTCCTCTCATCAATATCATTGCTTCTTGTAAAGATGGACCGTACTTCTTGTGAGCAATTGATTATCCTGGGATGCAGAAAGATGTTGAATTCTAGTATCAAATTTTGAAGGATGCCATTGAGGAGGTTGGACCGTCAAACGTTTAAAGGTTGTCACAGATGCAATTTATGTGTGCGGAGAGCAAGCAAGCTAATGGAGAGGGGTATGGGCATATTTATTGGACTCCATGTTGTGTGCATGCCATGAATTGAAAGACATAGGGAAGATTCAGTGGGTCAATCAGATAGTGACTAGGGCCAGGGATGTGTAGAAGTTCATATGTAATCACCACACATCATTGGCACTTTTTGAAATTTTTCGAAGAAGGAATTTTTGAAACCAATTGACACCCGCTTTGCATCCTATTTTATTTTGTTGGAGAGGATGTCTGAGTTACAGGAGCCCCTGCAAATTATGATTATGACACAGGATTGGACTGGGTGGCGTGAGTCCAAGACAAATCAAGGGAAAAGAGTGAAGGAAGTGGTGTTGAAAGAAACATTTTGGGTTGATATGAAATACATCATATCAATCATAGCTCCATTTTTAGTGTCATCAAATATGGGGATTCTAACAACCCCAATCTTGGTGAGATCTACGAGTGCATTGATAGCATGCTTGGGCAAATGAAGGCAATTATTCGGGTGAGGGACCCCACTTTGGAGTTCTATAATGAACATATACAGCCCATTATTCAGCGGAGATGGGAGAAGTTGAACACCCTCTTCATATGGTTGCATATGCACTGAATCCCAAATGGTATGTGGAGAGGCCAAGCAGAGTTATCCCATTGGATGATGATGAGGTGAAGAAGGGCCTTATGAAGGCCTTTAAAAAAATGTACATCCACAGGAGGCTTCACAAATCAGATTGGAGTGGCTCGACTTCACTAAACTTGATGGGTACAAAACATCAAGCAAAGGCAAATAGGGTAACAATAGCACAGAGAAGCCAGTGAGTTGGTGGCGACCGATTATGGGCTTCAGTTTCTAGGGAATCTTTGTGACCACTTGCCATTCACCTCCTTTCCCGTGTTTCTAGCTCCTCCTGCCTCCGAGAGAAAGCCGGTCTACATATGGTTGGATACACTTTGTTAAGAGTGAGATTAATGATATGAATATCGATTTTTTATTGTCACTTGATCAATCGTAATTTAGAATGGTTTTACTTTTATATTTTATAATATATTTCAGTCTCAAATTCAAAATTCAAATATGTATTATGAATTTTCAATTTATGACATTAACATATTGATATTATGGCATTAAGGAATGTATTTGATGTTTATGAGTTCAAGTTTCACCTTATTTAAATCTCAAATGGTTTTATTTCAGCTTATTTATATAGTTTAGTCATTTATATCTTTAAATTTAAAATATTTATATATTTTTTAATTAGCCGTCCCCTTGCCGTCCCCCCGCCATCCCCAAAATTTAGACATTTTTGTCGTCAGGAATCCCGTCTTGATAGAAAGTTTGATATAATAAAACACCAAATAATAATAATATATAAAATGAAATTCATTCGGGATGATAATTACAATGATAGAGGTTACATTTTATAATGTTTGATCTCCTACAAAGGTGGAGTCAAACTTCATCTTCAATCCCTCATATCACTCTCCATGAATCTCTCAAACTTATCCCTAGGATATCTCACACACCAAAATAGCTACGTGAGTTGTTTATTCAACAACTTCACTCACACACAACTATTAACTATATTATTAATATGAGTTGTATTAACTCATTATTAATAATATTACAATTTATTAATAATGTCACAATATATTTGTAACATTCACTCCCCTATTGTTAACATTATTAATTCCCAATATACACTCCCCTAATGTTGACAAGGTAGAAAAAATAATCACACTTCCTTCTGCAGCTTGCCGCCCATGCGTGCTCATGATCTGGATGGTTTTGTAGGACAGCCAACAACCTCAACAAGGATGGTTTTACAGGACAACCAACAACCTAAAACAAAGGATGGTTTTACAGGACAACCAACAACCCAAATATCATGTTGTTGCTTTTCCTTGTGCTTTCGTTTGTCCACTATGTCTTTCCTTCAGGGAATCATGTAGGAACCACTACTTATTGAATACAAACTGAATAGAGGGAAAATTGAACATTGAGACCATGTTCCAGTTTCCCCCTCAATGTGAACATTTCACTTATTCAAACAGGAAATCTGAAATCATATTGCACACAACTGAAATAAACCGCAAATCTGAAATAAAACAAACATACACACACTACCACCACAGCTTCATGCGGCCCCGTCGTTGGTGATTGACGAGAGGTCGTTGATTGACCCTGACCTCCGTTTCCTCCGTCCTCCATAAGTGTCGCTACTTACTCAGCAGATTGGACCATGGAGCTCAAATTTGCACCACCTTTTGTCGATGCATCTTCCCCACAAATCTTCGCTTTGGTTCACAAAAATTGGACGTCGGGTAACACCGAAAATGCATTCGTGAGGCAAATTTTTTTATTTTTACAATTTTTGACAACTATACAACTTAGATATTATTTACTTGACTCTTTGAATTTTTGATGATAGACCCAAAAAAACTTAACAACTTGATAACTTCGACTCACAAGTTTTAATGACGACTCTATTACAAAGATAAAACTTATTGGATGATATGAGACTTTATAATGACTGACATTTATTGACTAAATAAAAAAATCTCAAACTTCTAAAATTGTATTGTAAACCAACTATTATTATTGGGCACATTAAAGACACTAGATTAACTAAAACAAGCCCACAAAGTGATCCCATAAAAAATAGCTATAAACTCTAATTAGACTATCTAACAAACTTTAGCATGGAGATGTTTCATACTAAGGAATCGACTCCACAAACAATAGAAGAGAATTGAATAATACCAAACATCCACGTGGACCAACTGATAAGTGAGTGAGTGAAATGCTCAGTGGAGACTGGCTTTGAAACACGAATTGTGCAAACACACAAAACGCTAATGCCAAGCGCATTTAATAAAAAATCAAAGCTCTTGATAATAATAGGGGACTACAACGTATTGGTTGCAGTTTGACCACCCTAACAGAAAGGTGCTCCAATTGCATATAGGACGACGTTCGAGATCAAAGCAAACTGGTGCATGAGGAAAGCGGTAGACATTTGTCAAATCCTGTATCTGCCATGACCTGCACTTCTGCTCAATCTGCATGTAACATTTAGAATGCAAGAACACAATTCCTAATCCAACTTGGCTTCTGCAGACTTTCCAACTTAAATTTCAAAATGGCTTGACGTAAAATTGGCAATGAGCTTAGGGAAGGTTCAATGCAACTGATTTGGCAGAATCATTCACCATCAAAGACGAGAATCCACAAGATAGCGTAAGCAAAACAAAATTACTATGAAATTAATGAACACGCAGTGAAGAATATACGGTTCACAAGGGAGATTGAGTCAAATGATGAAGGCTTGCAGTCTAATACACTATCGAGTATTAGGAGATCAGATTCGGGTCAGATCCAGTGAGGCATGCTCTGTGTACACTCTGATGGCGAGTCAAAAAACACTGGAAATGATGCAATTTCAAGCCCTCATTTGAATTCCAATTCAAATATACGACCTGGGTCAAAAACGTTGCCCACTTCACCAATACGGCCAAACCACGAAACTTCAGCTATAAGGGAATTGAAAAATTCAAAACTTCATTCGCCACAGATTTCCCAAATCTTGGACACCTCTCTGCACTTATTCATACTCTCATTAGCTTAGACTCATAACAACTCTAAATTGAACACAAAACAAGAATTTTTGTTCACCACAAAAACTAAACTACACTCTCTTATATCAGGAATTGCATATACGGGCAACTAGATCAATCTTAATGCTGCCCACTAAATAGTTAGGAATCCATTAATGAATTCGATTAGACTAGCTCTGATACCACTGATAAAAGTTGCAATATAATAAAACACCGAATAATAATAATATATAAACTGAAATTCATTCGGGATGATAATTACAATGATAGAGGTTACATTTTATAATGCTTGATCTCCTACAAAGGTGGAGTCAAACTTCATCTTCAATCCCTCATATCACTCTCCATGAATCTCTCAAACTTATCCCTAGGATATCTTACACACCAAAATAGCTACGTGAGTTGTTTATTCAACAACTTCGCTCACACACAACTATTAACTATATTATTAAAATGAGTTGTATTAACTCATTATTAATAATATTACAATTTATTAATAATATCACAATATATTTGTAACATCCCGCTGTCCCGGAGTCTTAGGTAACTATGATTTAAAGTGTTTAATCATATTTTTAGGATGGGATGCCCACTTTGGAGTGTTTGAGAGTTATAAAGGCAGACTTGGGGATTTTGTAACACATCTTGAAAATTCATCAATTATTTTATATCACGTAAGTGGCTTTTGCTTTCTGCATCGATAATTGAGGATGAAAACCCTCATTTACATACGAGATCTAAAGATGAAAAACCTCACATTTGAGCTTGGCAATTCCATTGGGGTTGCAATGACAATTCACAATGCAAATGTTCGTCAGTTCAGCTCTATACTAGTGTATTCAAACACGGGTATCTTTATTGTAGTTGGTTCATATTCAATACATAAAATATTGTTTGTTCTTTTATATTAAAATATCGGATTATTGCTTGCTTTATTATAGAAGTTAGATTTTTGATATTAACTCTAGGGATTAACAAAAATATCCATATTTGTTAGAAAGTATTTTTAGGGATATTATAGTGGTATCAGAGCGAATTTCCTCCCAACTTGTGGAAGGGAATTTTAAAAAACGAGGAAAAGCAAAATATAAAATATAAAATAAAATAAAATTTACGGTTTTAAACTTCATGCAAGTTAGTGACAGAGAGATATTACCAACAAAGGGAAAAGAAGAAAGCTTCAGAACAGCTAGAAGTCATGGAGAACTCGAGACCCAAAAGAGGCACGTTTTGACAGACTTGTTCAGGGACAGACAAGTTAGCTGATATGATGGGTCAATTGATCCAAGTTATGCAGGGCACGAATGTGCAAAGGACTCCCAAGCTGAAGGAAGTTCTTCAAGGGGAACAATAACCAACACACGAACGATGAACATTGGATCTATTGCTAGGCCCTTCCAGCCTGAATTCCTTCACAAGGAGGAAGCAGTTCCAGAGGTTGAAACTCAACCATCAATTGCAAATGATATCATTGCTAGCTATGCAAAATATAGGGTACTTCCAGGTGAGATTAGAGAGGCTATATCGCTCAATAATTTCATCAATCTAAAGAACCGGAGTGGACCAAGAGCTGATCCGAGACCACAAGCTACTCAGAGAAACTTGCAACAAGCACTAGGGAAGTTGTCACTCCCTACTTTTGATGACTTTGGCAAGAGTACTGCTCGTGCATGGATACAAAAGTTGGATACCTTCATATCACTTAGGCCAATGATGGAAGAGGAAGCCATCAAATTTGCAACCCTTCATCTAGAAGGTATAGCACATGAGTGGTGGTACCATGGGCTAATCACACAAGGACACAATCTCATTCGCTCATATGCTGATTTCAGTGACAAGTTGATAGAGAGATTTGACAGAGTGGATCCAAAATTCATTTTTGGGAATTAGCTCAACTCAAACAACTACATTTGGTAAGTGACTATGTAGCTGAATTTCAGAAACTTTTTGTGATGGTACCTGATGTGACAAAGAGGAGACTGGTTGTTTTGTTTATTGAAGGTTTAATTGAATCTCTTAGGGGTTTAGTGAAAGCTTTCAGCCCTACTTCTCTACAAGGAGCCATCAAAAAGGCTTTGGATTTGGAAATAGCAGCCCCTAAAGCGATTTTTTTCCTATAGGACAACAAAGAACTAAATTTTTGAGCAGCAAAAAACGCCTTTGGGGCAGCTAAGGACAATACCTTCCGAGCAGCCAAAAACATCTTCCGTGGGGCAGCCAAGGGCAGCACCTGTTGAGCAGATATAGACAAAGGGGATGAGACTCGAAATGAACTCAAGCGAGAAGAAACTATGCTTCACTTGCAGGGATCCATGGGGACCGGGTCATAGGTGTCTTCCAAAGGGACAGTGCATTACATAGAAGTGATATCGGATGAAGATTCAAAAGAAGAACCAGAGGTTGTAGGAAGCACTCTTGCCACACTTACAAGTATACTACAATATCAACCCTTTAGGGTTAGTGGAGTCCTTCTTGGGCAAAACATTATCGTATTGATTGATAGTGGGGCAACCCACAATTTTATAAATGAAGGATTGGTGAATAGGAGAGATTTGGAGACAAATGATGTAACAGGTTTCAACGTCATTGTAGTCGATGGTTTTACCATAACTTGCCGGAAAAAGGTTGAACAACTTAGCTTCACATTGGATGACCATCAAATGAGTGATGATTTTTATGTTGTTGGTTTGAAAGAGATTGACTTGGTGCTAGGAGTGCAATGGTTGCATTCGTTGGGGGAATTCATCCAAAACTTTCATAATATGGAGCTGAAGTTTAAGTTAAATGGGAAAGAGTTGGTAATCCACGGGATCACTGACAGAGTTACAACAACAATTTCAGCTAGCAAAATGGAGGGTATTACTATTGTTAGCACACTTTCCAGATCCCAGTTGATGCATGATTCCACTACTCTAGACTCCTTTATTGAGGTTATTGAAAGAGCTTCACCTAGTGCATGGTTTCCTAATCATATCAGAGAGGTGCAACAAAAGCCAACAACTTCAAGGTTTGGGAATTGCAAATTCCCAAGGTGGATTTGGGATCTGGTATTTGCAGAGCGGTTCAAAATGAGAGAATTGGAATGGCATTGCTTGAGGGCAAGCAATTCTGGGAAGGGCGGACTATAATGTCCCCTTTTCGGAATTAATTGCTTCTGGATACCTAAAGCCCGTTTTTATTATGTTTCGTACGTTAAGGGAAAAGTGAAAGAGGAAAATAAATTAATTTAAGTGCTCCAAAAATATTTTATATTTTAATTGGAAAAGGACACTTAAATTATATTTTTAATTCAAAAAGCATCATTAGAATAAAATAATAATACAAGGTTGACTTTTATTATTAGGTTCTTAGTTAGATTTAATAAATAAATAAAGGAGGGGGCGCCAAAGTTGAAAAGGGAGTTGCATGCTTTTGTAAATCCTAATTTTAGGATAAGGGGTGGAAAAAGTATTATTTAAAGTGTTTAATCCTATTTTTAGGATGGGGCACCCACTTTGGAGTGTTTGAGAGTTATAAAGGCAGACTGGGGGTTCATTGTAACACATCTTAGAAATTCATCAATTATTTTCTATCTACAAGTGGCTTTTGCTTTTGCATCAGTAATTGAGGACGAAAACCCTCATTTACACACAAATCTGAGGACAAAACCCTCACATCTGAGCTTGGCAATTCCATTCAGGGGTTGCAGTGACAATTCAGGGTGCAAGTGTTCCGCCAGTTCAGCTCTATACTATTGTATTCAAACACTGGTATCTTTATTGTAGTTGGTTCATATTCAATACATAAAATATTGTTTTTACGAATTATGGTTTGTTGTTTTTTTATATTTAAAAAATCAGATTATTGCTGCTATTATAGAAGTCAGATTTTTAATACTGCTGCCCTAGGGATTAACAAAAATATCCAGATTTGTTAGAAAGTATTTTTTTTGGGATATTACAGGCTAAAAAAACAGAAAGTATGGATGGTGATGATGATGGCTAAGGGTTACAGTCAATTGCCAATATGTTCAATAAGGATGAGAAAAAGATATAGTCCTAAAATTAGGTATGGTTCAATTTGTTTTTCCATTTTCTTAGTAAAAAGATCCTCATGCAAATTCTATGTTGTGCAGATTCAGTATTTGTCAAAATTGAGCAAATATAGTCAATTTCAAGTCGAGGAATGAAATTTGAAAGTATAGGCCCCAAGAATCAAAATTAGCAACAAGTAAAATTGGCAGTGCAAATCAGAGTTTTCAAGTGCAAAAGCAGGTGAGAAGTTTAAAATGGTCTCTTCCCCTTTGTATCGTGGACTTTTCAACATTTCATGCACATTTGCTTATTGCATGCAATTTGCGCATGGGCTTTCGGATCCCAAATCCATGATAATGTCTTAATTGGACTTTTCAAGTGTCTATACAAGGTAAAAGGTTGCTCAATGTTAATTGGACTTTGGGTGTGCAAAAGTATGATAAAAATCTGCTCAATATTCAGATGTACCTTTTAGGTTTCTTAGGATTTCAGTTTGAAAAATAGTTTCCAACAATTTAGGCAAAGTTACGGTACAACCCTAAAATCAGGTGGGCTTCAATTTATTGTTCCCATTTTCATAGTACAAAAGAATCTCATGCAAATTCTATGTTGTGCAAATTCAGTGCTGTCAAAATCAAGCAAATAAAGTCAAGTTCAAGTTGAGGAATGAAATCTTCAAGTTTAGAGGTCCCAAAAATCAAATTTGGCCAAGAGTAAAATTAACAGTGTGATATGGAGTTTTCAGGTGCAAAAGCAGGGCAAAAGTCCAAATAGGTCTTTTTCCCATCGTATTGTGGACTTTCTGACTTTTCATGCACATTTGCATATTGCATGCATTTAGCTCATGAACTTTCGAATCTTGACACCTCGATCAAATCTTCATTTGACTTTTTTTTTGTTTGTGTATGATTAAAGTTCACTTACTGTTAAGCAGACTTTGGGTGTGCAAAAACAGGATTGAACTCCAGTCTACACTAAATTGGACTTTCTGATTGTAATTCTCCGCTGAGAGTAAATAAGTTTTTGGGACTTTTGGAGCACGTCTACAATTTGCATGCAAAATTGCATTAAGAACCCCAAATTCTGAAATGGTCTACGTTCCTTTTTTGGTGTGGTTTCAGACTTTCAAATCACGTTTGCAATGAAATTGCTTATGGAGTTCTAGATTCCAAAACTCTACCCAAGTCTAAGTTAGACTTCTTATGTGTCTGAGCAAACAAAATGTCTGTTGAATGTTAGTCTGACTTTTGGATTGCGCAAGCAAGTTAATACACCGATCAAGTCTTGATTGAGCTTTCCGGATGCGAAATAAAGGCAAATGCTCGACTAACTATAGATTGGACTTTGTAATTGCAAAAGCACGTGAATTTTTCCACAATGGGCTGGGTTGGGTTTCCAAGGTGTGTGTGTACTCCAAATCTCTGCTGGGGTCTAAGGCAAATTTTCTAAGGGTGCATGCACTTTAAATGTCCAGTTCGTGTTTGACGGACTTTTTGAGTGTGAAAGCCTTTCAACAGGAAGGGGAAGATGTGCAAATTTTCATAAAATTTACATATAGCCAAATCTTTAAATTGCAAGATAAATTCATCAACAAGAATTAAATAAGCTTTAACATGGAAATATTTACATATTATAATGTAAAACGCGTTCAAACAAAGCATAAATTCATGCCTGATAAAAGTCTGTAATTGAAAATACTTGAAAACTGGTAAATCCTTCGCTTGTTCTCAATTTTAACGAGGGAAACATGGTTCCTGCATCCATAACTCATGAAACACTTGGTTAATTTTTTGTGAAATCATATATTCAATTCAACTGAATCCAGAATGTATTCATTAAATAATTAAATGAAATTTATGTTAGGATAAAATTAGATACTATAAATCCAATCATACATTCCATCCAATCCAATAGATCTAACCTATGCACTTACGTTAGATACAATGATCAATTGTACATCAATAACAAGCCATTTATTTAAATTAAATGATTTTCAGAAAACAAAGGATTTTGCATTGTGATATGTGTTTTGGATGCCATGTTGTGTGCATGCATTGAATAATGCTCTCAAATACATTGGTAAGTTTGAGTGGAATTCAATGCTCATTGAAAAAGGCAAGAAACTACTAAGGTTTACATGCAATCATCAATATACACAAACTATTTATCTGATATATGCCAAGGTGAAACTCAAACCCGTAGATACATAGGTTAAATATTTCTTCATTCTTCTTGATTGTCTTTATGTGGTGATTGTTTTTGGCTAAAATTTGTTATTGCCTTCATTCAATTGATTTCATTTGTGAGGTGATCCGTGTTGCAGACTTAGACAAGCAATGTTTGGGAGGCTCGTGGAAAAATTGATTCCATGTTTGAAAGAATAAAAAAACTCAGACTAGAGCCATTGTTCTCTATATCCTTTGATTGAGGAAAAAATACATGGAAAATGGAACAAACTTAACACACCTCTTCCTACACTTTGAATCCAACGTGGAATGATACAAATGTCGCTAGGAAGAGGGGTCCCATATGAGGATAGAGAGGTAATGAAGGATGAAGGGATTTTAGGCTGTAGTGAAGAAGATTTATGGTGGAGGAGAGGAGAGTAACAACATAAGGTCTCAAAGGACTAAGTTTTTACGTGGGTGAGGTGAGTTGTTTTATGGTGGAGTCCCGTATGATATGCATGATAAGGACCCAATAGAGTGGTGGTGGAACCAACGCCGTGAGGCACTTGAATTGTAATAATTTGCAATATGATTATTCTCACAAGTTCTCAATTTTTCATCTCATTAGAGGAGTTGAAGTACTTATGGTTTCTTTCATTTATTGAAGAGGAACTGAGTAGGGTCAAAATAGGCAAAGAACTTGGTCTACATTGATAACACACTTTATCCTCTCTCTCGAAGAGACTCTGGGTACAAGGAGGGTCCTTCAGTGAAATAGGATCAAATTCCATGTGACGAAGCATCAAAATAGCCTTGGAGGATGAGGTTTCAAAGCAAATGGCCTCAATGGTTTGTTCCATGTTTGATTTATTGCAGAGGAACAGAGGAACTGGAGAGTGTGATGCATATCTAGAGAGCAGCTTGACAGAGGACCTAGAGGCTCGTGACAGAGCTGATGTGGCAGATACATGATTTTGATTCTTTTTTATCACATGCCTATTTGTCTGCATTTCAGCATGTTACAGTGTAGTAATAATCTAGTCTTCATCCTGGATATGAGATGAAATATCAATATAATTACTCTTGTGATTGTCTTTTGTCGACATCTAATTCAGTAATTAGCTAGCAATTTGTTTACCTTAAGGCCTAAACTTTAAAGTCACAAAATTAATTGTTTATTGCATTTTTAATTTTATATATATGTCATATCCAAGTACCAATTTCCTTTTCTTTGTAAAAAAATGGTGAACCGGTACTGCTACCCATCTCCCCATACCTGTACCCATCTCCTGGTAACTGTGCCAACTTCTAATGCTGTTATTATTGGTATATTATCCTTCTTCCTATTGATTTGTCAAGAATTTATTGTATTTGTATCTAGTAGGTTCCACACCACTAATGCCTGCTTTTCCTTGGGCATTATCTTCAGATTAAAGGGACACTTTTATCGTTGTGTTTCAACATTACAAATTGTGCATCGTTTGACTGGACACTCAGCTTTGGCTGCTTCCTTTATTCTGAATTTGAGGCACCATATTCTTTATCTTGAATGGAGTCTTATCTTGCTTTTGCACACCCAAAGTCCGATTAACATTGAGCAGACTTTTACCTTGTACAGACACCTAAAAAGTCCGATCAAGACTTGGTCAGGGTTTCGAGATCCATATGTTCATGAGCAAATTACATGCAAAAAGCAAATGTGCATGATAAGTCTGAAAGTCCATGACACAACAGGGAAAAGACCATTTCGAACTTCTCACATGTTATTGCACCTATAAACTCCAACTTACAATGTGAATTTTACTCTTGGCCAAATTTGATTTTTGAGACCTCTAATTTTAGGAATATATTCTAACTTTCTTTAAATTGTTGGAAACTGTTTTCAAACTCAAACCTTAAGAAACCTAAGAGTTACATCTAAATCTTGAATGGAGTCTTATCTTGCTTTTGCACACCCAAAGTCCGATTAACATTGAGCAGACTTTTACCTTGTACAGACACCTAAAAAGTCCGATCAAGACTTGGTCGGGGTTTCGGGATCCATATGTTCGTGAGCAAATTACATGCAATAAGCAAATGTGCATGACAAGTCTGAAAGTCTATGACACCATGGGGAAAAGACCATTTCAAACTTCTGACATGCTATTGCACATATAAACTCCAACCTACAATGTGAATTTTACTCTTGGCCACATTTGATTTTTGAGACCTCTAATCTTGTAGATTTCATTCCTCAACTTGAACTTGACTATATTTTCTTGATTTGGACAGCACTAACTCTGCACAACATAGAATTTGCATGAGATTCTTTTGTACTATGAAAATGGGAAAAAGAAATTGTGGCATGCCTGATTTATAACTATATTGTAACATTGCTTAAACTTTTGGAAACTATTTTCGAACTCAAATCGTAAGAAACCTAAGATGTACATATAAATCTAGAATAGAGTCTTATCTTGCTTTTGCACACCCAAAGTCCGATAAACATTGAGTGGACTTTTACCTTGTACAAACACTTGAAAAGTCCGATCAAGACTTGATTTGGGTTTCGAGATACAAAGGTTCATGAGCAAATAGCATGCAATAAGAAAATTGCATGAAAAGTCCAAAAGTCCACGATACACAAGGGAAATGACCCTTTCAAACTTCGGACCTGCTTTTGCACCTGAAAACTCCGACTTACACTGTGAATTTTACTCTTGGCCAAATTTGATTTTTGAGACCTCTAATCTTGCAAATTCATTCCTAGACTTGAATTTGATGGTATTTGCTTGATTTTGACAGCACTAAATCTGCACAGCATAGAATTTGCATGAGATTCTTTTGTGCTATGAAAATCGGAAAAACAAATTGAAGCCTGCCTGATTTTAAGATTGTACTATAACTTTGTTTAAATTGTAAGAACCTATTTTTCGAATCCAAACCCTAAAAACCTAAGAGGTACAACGATGGAAATCAAATGAAGTTTTGGGGTATAATAATTGGGTAATTACAAGTACTTTTGCAAACTTGTTTTCAAGCATAAATGTCTTATTGACACTGTTAAACGCGAAATGAATTTTTAGACTTCCAAATTGCAAGGAAACTCACCAGAACTTTAAGATTGATTGTTTTGAATGTTTATAATGAATATTGAAACCCAAACAACAGTGAATTGTGGATAAACTCTAATAAACTGTAAAGAAAGATTTTGATTAATTTCCTCGATTGTAAGATAACTTTATCAATCATTGTAAATTGTTGTCAAATTTTACTCTTAGAAGGCATGACTGATTTCTCAGATTGTAAGATAACTTTATCAGTTGTTGTAAATTGTTGTTAAACTCAACTCTTAGAAGGCGTGACTGATTTCTCAGATTGTAAGATAACTTTATCAGTTGTTGTAAATTGTTGTTGAACTTAACTCTTAGAAGGCATAACGGGTGTGATTATCTATATTTATTGGACTGTACAAAGACTACGGACTAAACTACCTGATTGTTTAGTTATGATACACACATGGTTCTCTATTTTGATCAGTTCAAGGATGAATGACCTTCCTTACTACCTTCGTTGAAGGATAGGGCCACCACCCGATTAGAGAGGTGAAAGGAGATCCTTCAAGGTTTGTGGTTGAAGGTTAAAATGTCTCAATGATTTTCCCACTCAGTTGTTTGATCTACACCAAAGACACAGAGACTACGGAATAAACTACCTAATTGGTTAGTTAGGATATTACAATTATGTTAAGGGACATGCTTGTTGTCCTACCTTTAAACTGTACAAAATCTGAAAATGAGTAAATGTGAATTGGAACATAAGAACCAAATCTAATATCATCACAAAACATCTTGTTATAGTGACTTTGTAATCAACAGTTGGTTTCCCTACTTTGTGTGTATGAGAGATAAAGATTTTTGAGTTGTCTAAATGATTTATAGCAATCCTATGATGTCTCGTACTTTATTATCCACAATTATTATGCACTTTTACACTATGATTGGTTATGTAAATATATTTGAAAATGAATTAACAGATATTGTTTTTTAACATGAGTTTTTCTGCATCTAGAGACAAGGCTGTTACAATAAATGTTTCTATTTTTCGGTATTAGCAAGCCAGCTGATTTACAAATAGTACCAGCATTTGTAACAACTTGGAAAACATGTGATCATTTTTGGTCCTTTAGAAAAGATGCGTTTTCCTCTTGCCCCAAACAATCTATTGCCTTCAAAAATAAAGGCCTTCAATGAAAGTCACCATAACATTTAAAAGTGATTGGTTTCTAGTATTAGTTCAACCAACTGTTCGTCACAATGTTGCATCCTTCAATAGACCACACACTTTTGATTGGTGCACTTTGATGCTCTTATCTTCAAATTTTCTTTCTCAATTAAAGTTGTGCAAAGTTTCTCATATGAGTCATATCCATGGCTTTATACCTTGCTGACCTACTTTTAACTGCTCAAACCATCTCCTCATAATAAGGAGAGTGAGCAACATTAAATGGTATTCTAACATAGCATTAAAGGAGCATAGAATAGCTGCATTAATTGTCTCTCAACTGCACACATTGAACACGTCTTTAGTGAGATTTGTACAATCAATGTTCAATCTCTTATGAGAAGAGAACACCCCACACATGTAACACATTTGACACGTCTAGAAGACACATTTGGATCTAATTTTGTTTACTCAATTTATTTTCTACACTAAATTTGAGGTGCAACTATCCTGAAGCACGATAGCTTAAATAGGTCCCTTAGCCTTCAACCCTTTCTTGTTCCCTCATAACTTCATAACTCTCCTCATTTGAACAAGCCTCAACCAATTTCCGCTTGGTGTGAAAAAAATATGCCCTCGCCCTCATGAAAGAGCCCTAAAAGGACATCCCACAATTTACAAGTGATAACTACTACGCCACCATTCACTTTGGTCGCCGCCATCCAATAACAAAATTTCTGTTGTAGGACAAAGACATCTTTCCATCCTAACATTCTAACAAAAATGAGGGGGCGGGGGAAATTAAAATAATTTATATTAATATATAATTTCAAAAATTAAAATATTAAAAAATTAAAATGAAAAATAATATATAGTAAAATTTAATATAAGTTTAATAAAGTGACAATTAAATAATGCAATTTCATTTTTTTAATTTATTATTATCTAATTAAAATTTTAAAAATATATAAAAATAATTTGTATAAAGAATTACAATGTAGACTAAAATTTAAAGCACTTAAATAAAATAACATTTGATTTTTAAAAATTCAAAAATTTATAAAAGTAAAAACTAAAATAACAATTAAGAGCATTTAAAAATTAAACATAAACTAAACTAAGCAATAACCATAAAAGGGTGTGGCTTTGTCATTCCAGCACGCATCACTATCGATTGACAACCATTGCCATTTTGAACGCCAAAGCTACATGTGCAAGCCACAACAAAGGTAAAAGTATAACAAAGGTGAATCATAATCATTATCGATTCGACAATGATGTCATTTGGAACACAAAGCCACATGTGCTAGCCATGGCCAAGGTAAAAGTAAAACAAAGATAGACCCCCTTGGTATAAACGAAGAAAATTGCAATGAAGCCTACCTCAACAAAAACCTTCACAATGGACTCTTCAAGCCTTTAGTCTCACCTTTACACTCTGACGCACTACAAGGTCATTCAATCTACTTAAAGAAATCAATTTCCTTGCCAAACAAGAATGTGTAATATGTTGGAGTGGGATTTGGTCCGTCCATCCAAGTGTGAGCATGACTCTTCCGCAATCCACTACTTTGAGAGACAAGTTGTCTCCTAAATCCACCATACCACCATCAAAATCAGCATACTCAAAAAAATAATTCCCAATTGGGAGTAATGTGGTAGGAATGTGTGGCAAGAACTGCAACAAACATGTCACGCAGATCCTCTTAGGAAGCCTCAGTGTCTGAATCTTCATCTGATTCCTTTTTCTCTTCTTCTCCTTGTTGTACTCCTTGATGTGGCCTTATTTGCCACAATTCTAGCACTTCACCTTGGTCTTTCAAGGAGACTTGAAACTCCCTCTAGATTTGGATTTGTTGTCCCTTTTCTTGCTCTTTCCTTTCTCCTTTGATCAACCTTGAACAACCAAGGCATCCTTGACGGAAATAGAAGTCTTTTGTCTCAACTCTTCCAAGAGTAAAGCACCCACCACTTCTTCAAGCTTTATCTTAGTAGCGGCACTACTAATTGCCACCGCAAGGTTGCCCCACAAATTTGCCAAAGAATAGAAGAACGTGATCCACCAAACCTCATCATCGATTTGCACACATATGGACTACAATAGGCTCACAATGATGCTGAACGCATTCAAATGCTCCACAACCAAGTTGCCATCATCCATCCTCACAAAGTAGAGCTTCCATAGAAATATCTTATTTACCACGGATTTATCTTGGTAAAGATTTTCCAACATCTTCCAGAGGCTCTCCACGGCAATCTCTACAAATACGTTCAAAAGCACCGAATCAGCAATGCAAAGCTGAACCAAGCTCCTTGCCTTCCGATCCATCACTACCCAGTTCTCATCCTTCATATATGCTGGTTTGCTACATTAAACAACAGCCTGCAGATCTGTCTATGAGCAGATCCTCCATCTCCAGCTTCCAAAGCTCAAAACTTGTGCCATTGAATTTATCCCTATCCAACTGTGATGTAGTTGTCATACTGAAATAAGATCTCTACTCTGCACAACTCCAACTCTAACCAATACTAAAGAAATAAATTCTGTTCCTAACCTGGGATCTCAAAAGTTGGTCAGGCTTTGATCTCAAATGAAAGTAAGCTGGATAAATGTGGAACAGCTTCCTGCTTAATATTTAGAGGAGAGAAGTGCAAAACAGACCTAGATCTCTCAAATTCAGTAAGAATAATAAACATGCAAGTAACCTACAGAAACATGCAATCACATATAATTCACATAGGACACAACATATACCCTGGGAAAACCCTTTCCAGGAAAACCTAGCAACCAAGGAGCACTCAATTGTACTATTCAGCAATCAACAATCTGTGGTTACAATACAATGACAAATTACCCACTCCTACAGTCCCAATCAGCACAGCTGGAAATTACACAGGCCGCTTATCCTTTTCTTACAAATACCAAGAATACTGTCTCATCCTCTTACCCCCAAATGCCTGATTTATAGACTTTTCCAGCACCTTAATTGAATGATGAATTACCCAAATAGACAGCTTTTATCCAACCCTACATTGCATGGTGAGTTTACAGCACTTAACCACCAGAATTAACTGCCCTTGTGCATGCTCATTTGGCCTAAAGCTTATGCTCCACAATCAACACTTTATTTTTACTAGTTTACCTTTTATTGTCCCTCCATGCATGCTCTTAATACATAATACATATGCCAAACAAAAATAGGCACATCAAGTGGGAAGCATGTGCACCCATAATTAATACAGATTAATAAATTAAACTCAGACGTTAGGATTTCCAAGGTATATGACACCTAAACCCAACAAAATTTGGAATGTGTTAGTGCAAAAATCAGAAACAAGCTCCCTAAGTGGAAAGGCAGGTGGCTTTCTTCAATCGTCAGAACAATTATGAATAAAGCAGTGCTTCAAGTGGTTCCCAGCTATTTGATGTCTATTCTGCAGATGCCTAAAAAAGTAATCAAGCAAGTAAACTCATTCTGAGATCCTTGTTTTGGAAAGGAAGAAATTTCGCCTAGTATCCTGGGGTAAGATTTGTTCTCCTAAGGAAAATGGAGGGGTTGATATTTCCACTGTAGATCTTGTCAATAAAGCCCTTTTGGCTAGCATGTTTGGGAGATCCATAAAAAATCAAGAGAAGGGGTAGAGCAAAATTATTTGAAGCAAATATAATCAAAAAGAGGATCTTAATGATTTCTTTCACGAGGAGAAACTGGCAAAAGGTTCTGCCCAATTAACAACAGGTGACGAAGCTATTCTATTAGGCCATTCTTTATTTGGATATAGAAGCCCGCTAGAATAAAACTAATCCCCACATAAAGAATTTTACTAGGCCTTTCTTTAAGGATGTAGTTATAGGGGAAAAGAATCATCCAAGCAGCAGAAATTCTCTTGAAACAAATAAACAGGGTATGACGACTAAAAGGAGAAAGGAATACAGTGTTACAAGGGGACCTATCCCCTAGATTTTGGTGATGTCTCGAACATTTCGGGGACTTGGGGACTTGGAGGGGACATCCCCAATTTTTTAAAATCTTTCAAAAGTTTTCTGATGTTTTTTACATGTGTCACAAGGTTCGGCGATTTTTGGACATGAAGTTCGAAAATCTCCGAACCTCATTCGACCCCCAAAAAATCGACGAATGTTCGTTACTATTCGTTATTAAAAAAATCTTTAAAAACGCTTTATAAAAAACCCTAAAATAACCCTAAAACAACAGTCTGAGTTTATAAAAAGCCATCGGAGTATGGGTTTTATCATTCTGAGCAGTCGAGTGCAAATTTGTTTGACGACGGTGTTGCTTCAACTTTGTTGGCGAGTTCGTGACTTTGTTGATGAGTTCGACTGGTAAACTCTGTTGGCGAGTTCGTGACTTCTGTTGGCGGTTCAGAGATTTAAGTTTATGACCTGATTTGCTTCCGGTTCATGAACTTTATTTGCTTCGACTGTGGCTTTGCTTCAACCTGGCTTCCGTCTATATGACTTTTGTGGCTTCCGTCGACTTTTGTGGCTTCCGATTTGTGGCTTCCGTTTGTGACTTTAGCTTCAACATGTAACCGTCTTCCACAAAACCCGCCAGCGCCGCTGGAGTATTTTTCTAGGTTTTCATTTGTTTGTTTAAAATATTTACATATAATTTATAAATGGTTCGATTAGGTTTACCTAGTTTTGTGATTTTAAAGTTTAAAATAGTAATTTATTATTTATAGTTTATTATTGTTTTATATTTTATATTTTATAATTTATAATTTATAATTTTATTCATATTTAATATTTTATTATTTATATTTAATATTCTATCTTTTATTTGTATATTTTATTATTAAATTTATAATTGTTTTTATTTTATTAATGTTTTAATTTTAATAAAATAATTAAACATATAATTGTCTATATATATTTTTTATTTTTTAAATATATTAAAATAATATTCATTTTTAAATGTAAATTTTAAATTTTGAAGGTGTATAGTTTTTTTATTTTTTCAAATTTATTTAACATTTAAATTTTAAAATTTAAACTATGAAATATAACATAACATTATTATATTTTAACGATAAAATATTAGTAAAAATATTTAACGTTTTTAGTATTTTAAAATTTAAATGAATTTTAAAGACATTTATTTGTAAAATATATTATTTTACATATTTATAAATTTATAATGCATTTAACTATTTAAAAATATATATGTACAATAATTCAATTGAATTTTGTAGTCATATATTTAAATTTAAAAAATTAAACTTGTTTATAATGTATTTAACTTTGTTGTAAATTTGTAATATTATTTAATATTGTGTTATTTGAATGCAGATTGTCAATGGGACCCCCAAAATCAACTGCTGAGGGATGGAAACATGTGAGCCGCGACGATAACAACCTCAAATGCCGTTTGTGTGGTCATGCTTTTACAGGTAGTTTAACAAGGGCAATGGACCACTTACTTGGGAATTCAACCGGTCGGGGGGGAGGGGTTGCAACATGTGAATCAATGACTCCAAAGATTAGAACTGCTCTAGAGAAAGAGCAATCCTCCTCGATTGTAGGAAAGATGCAATCAGCCCAAAAGAAACAAAGAGTCCAAGAGAACATGTCTAAGTTCACGACATCTGTTGTGTCTTCTTCTACCAATATGCCCAACACCTCAATAGGTGGATCAATGGGGAGTGCAACATTGAAAAATTTGTGGAAACCATTAGAAAAACAACATGTGGATGATGCATTTGTTGATTTATTTTATTCAAGTGCCATTCCATTCAATGTAGCTAGGAATCCACATTTTCGAAACGCAATTCAGAAAGCTGCAGAGTTTGGAAAAGGCTACACACCTCCTTCTTAGAGGCTTTTAGAACAACTCTTTTGCAAAGGTCAAAAGATAAGGTAACTGAGAAATTAGCTGAGGTTAAAGCCTCTTGGAGGGCAACAGGTGCACAATATTGAATGATGGATGGTCGATATATGTCGAAACCACCGATTAATGTTTTGGTGGCTTGCCCTCAAGGTGTTGTGTTATTGAAGGTGATAGACACCATGAACCATAAGAAAACTTCAGAGTATATTTTTGAAATATTAGAGGAAGCCATTCTTGAAATAGGTGTGGAAAATGTGGTTCAAGTGGTTACTGACAGTGCTGCAAATTGTGTGGAAGCTAGAAAGTTAATTGTAGAGAAATACCCACAAATATATTACCACAAATATATTAGAGCTCATATGCAACACATTATTTGGAATTG
This sequence comes from Taxus wallichiana var. yunnanensis, assembly GCA_018340775.1. Lineage (NCBI taxonomy): Eukaryota > Viridiplantae > Streptophyta > Pinopsida > Cupressales > Taxaceae > Taxus > Taxus wallichiana. The sequence continues at coordinate 975,053,705 of CM031242.1, forward strand.
TTGTTACATGACTTGGCTAAATTTCCATGGATACATGAAACAATTCACAGAGGGAGAGCAATTGCAAATTTCATCAGAAATCACTGCCTCACATTGAATCTCTACAGGTAGCATGCATCGAGGGAGTTGTTGAGGCCATGCGATACAAGGTTTGCTTCATTTTACATCACTTTGAAAAGAGTGGTTGAAGAGAAAGCAACTCTAAGATTTGTTATGTATTCCAATGAGTGAGAAAATTCAGTGCTTTCTAAAGGCCCCAAGGGGAAGAACATAGAGCAAATTGTTTTAAATAGCAATGTTTGGGAAAGTGCAACAAAGGTTTTAAATGTGTGTGAACCAATTGTTGATGTGCTTCGCATGGTTGATGGCGACACCCCTTGTCTCAAGTATGCTTTACGAGATCATGGACCATGCTAAGGAAGCTATTCAAAAACACTAAATAATGTGGAAGGAGACTACTTGGAGATATGGAATACAGTTGATTATAGATGGAAAATGATGCACACGCCTTTACATGCAGCAGCATGTTATTTGGAGCCTAAGCTATTTCAGATAGATAGAGATAGTGATCTTGAGGTTATGGCAGGGCTTTATGAAGCCATTGAGAAGTTCGAACCAGATCCGACAATCGCATGTCTAATTAGAAAGCAGTGTTGGAAATACAAGGCAGGAGAAGGGATGTTTGGAATATCAGCAGCCAAATATGACATGTCACAAGTTGACATGCTTGGGTACAGATGGTGGAAGTCCTATGGAGCACAAACACCTGAATTGCAACGCTTTGCCATTCGAATATTGAGTCAAGGAGCAAGTTCATCAACTTGTGAGAGGAACTAGAGCTGCTTTGACCACATCCATTCTAAAAGAGGAACAAGTTGTCTAGAAAATTGGGAGATCTTGTTTATATTCGTAGCAATTTACAATTGTCTATGAACAACGCAACAAAAGACTCCACCTCTTCTTTGCAACATAAAATTCCAGATAACACAATGGATGCAGATGAGCCTGACTTTTTGGATGATGAATTGAGTGTTGCATCTAGTGATGATGATACTGCATCAACTCAACCAAGTGCTCTTGATGACTTGGAACTTGTTTAAGTTTGAGTCTTGACTTTTAATTGTAACTTTTTGACGATTTCATATGTTCCTCATAGTTTAACTTTGATAAGCATGGTTTATAAATGTAACAGAGACATCTTTTTATATAGATTTCAAGTTTATATAATAATGTTTTAGCTATTTTGAAAAAATTGTGCATTTATATCTTTTTTTTAATGAAAATTATAACAGCCAAATTTAATCACGAATTTTTTTGCCGAATTTTATCATTGCGAATTTAATCCTCATTGAACACGAACACGAACTGGTGACTTAGTTTTTACTATTAAAAACTTTCAAATTTACCAAGAGCATTCAATTATAATCTTAAAAGTACCTAAAATACATTAAATACAGTTTAAATCCCTAAATGTCATTGAAAAGAGTTAAAAATATTGAAATATTAATTTTTATGTTTTATTTAAATAGTCGTCCCCTTGCCGTCCCCTCTCTGTCCCCAAAATTTAGGAATTTTTGCATCCCCGAAACCTCGTCCCCCTGTCCCCAAGACTTGGATAACTATGGAATACACATTTATTTCAAAGTTTAGCATATGACTTGTGGATACAATTTAACAGACTAGCTCTCAAACTTGGTTAGGGTTTAATCTTTATATATATAAGCTCAGTTGAGGTTTAAACTTACACATATCAGTGTACAGTTTATGTGGTAGTTATATTGCCCCAGCAGAAGTTTTCTACAAGAATATTAAACATGACATTTGGTAACTGAGGAAGAGGGAAGAGAGAAACATATCACACCTGGTGGCTGGTCAACAGTTGGTTCTGATTCAGGTTTGCTTTTAGAGCATGCAGCCGTTGCTCCTCCTCAAGTAACCGTTTCTCCTCTTCACACAGCCATACCTTATCCTGAATCAGCTGTTTCTCCTTCTGACTCAGCTCTTCCTGAGCCCACTGCAAAATCTTCTGCTTATAATTGACATCCGCTGCAATCTCTGAGATTGCAATCTGCTGTATTGCAGATGCTTGCTGTTGCGCCTCTTTATGGATGATGTCACAATAACAATAGCATTCACCATCGCAGTCACATTCAACAGAAACCTGCAAATAACAGGTAAAAATGTAAGTAAGTCTTAATGATACTATCTAGGTTTAGGATGCAGTGCATACATTATTGAAAAGCAACTATTTATGGATGCAGATGGTATACACAAATTAAGGAAATCAAAGTTTCGGGTTACATACTGAATTGGGGTTACAAGGGTTAATGCTAAAATGGAGTTACAAGGCTTAATGATAAATTGAGGTTACAAGGCTTAACGCTGAATTAGGGTTACAAAGCTTTAATGCTGAATTAGGGTTATAAATAAGAAAAGAAAATTCCTACCTCCTCCCTTCTTTCCTTTTCCCATTGAGAAAAGTATCGATGCAGCGTTGTGCCCGCGCCCCAAGCCTTGGATAGCATATCATGGTTATAATCCTGCAATTAACAGGAGAGATGGTGAATTAAAAACAAACAAAAAAATCTTTTAAAAGAAACCAGAGTAACAGTACCGTTTGAGAATGGCGAATGATTTCGAGTCTTTTCATAGAGCGGTGCAAAGCCACATGCGACATTGTCAAAGTCCAGTTGATCTTCTTGAGGGGAATGTCAGTGGCGCAGCTTTCTTCATTGAGTAATATGGTACAGACCTTTCCCCACTTTCCAGCGTCTCTCAATGCAATGTAGACATCCTCGACGGTCATATTTGTTTCTGGTTGAGGCAAAGACTGGTCTTCCTCCTCGACACCGAAGCTCGAATACTCCCGCTTCTGCTTCTTCGACTCGGCCATCCTCAAATTCCTCTCTTTCCTTCAACTCGGTTCAATTCTCTTTCCCCGAAATTAATAATAAACGCCGGCTCGTCAAACGCGTAGAAATACACACCCTCCCACTTCACCTAAACCTAGCCATACCCTATATATATAATACTAGCAATTGCAAATGAGTTCGGAGAGGATAAGAATGTTTAGTTTTGGAGTTACAATTTGTGGTGAAATATATGCTATGTTAAATTGTTTCAAGTTCATATTATGGGAAGGAGGGAGAAATATAGTACAACTACAACATCTGGAAAGAAAAACAATTCTTATTATGCTTTGGTGAAAGTCCACGACCTGTTTTAAAGCTCCTTTTTTCTCATAGGATGTGAGCATGTGCTAGAAAATGATTAGACACATGTTGGTTGTATTAGGTGAAACAATGTCAACATTTGACTAACATTGAAGATTTCACATGCCATGTGTAAATCTCCCATTGGGAAATGTGTCATTTATGAGCTTGGCATAAGATTTAACATCGAATTATATTCAAACTTTAGACCAAATCAAGTTTGTTATTAAGCATGAATCGCAACTAATATAAAGTCTGTGGATAGTAGAAGCAAGATAATGCATGAGTGGGACACTCAACGAACCTCTTGCACAGGTAATTGTTAGTGTCACACATAGACTCAGATAATTGAGGTTGAAGCAGTACAGAGGTGTGGTTGCAATTGAAATAGAGGAAATTTGTTGGTATTTGAAATAAAGAATTTCAGGATGTGCATCGCAACCGATATTTTGCGAAATATCTACCAATCGGTATCCTTGATTCAAGTGGGTTTTGTTCTACACATGAATAACGATCTGTACTCCAAACTCCCGCATCCATCGTCAATGCCAAATGGGTATTCGATACCCAAATCACCACACCTTTTACACGAGTTGAAGCGGGAATAATCTTATGGAAATTTCGCAACTAATTGAGGAAAGATGATACCAAAGACCCCAATAAAGAAAAGCTGCCAGCAAACAACACAGGCAAGAAGTGAAGTATAATACAGACCTTCGCCTAGTGGACTTGCATTGGCCTCTCTCACAATAGCAGGGATATCCTTGTAGACCACCATGTCTATTGTACACACAACACTTGCACAGACTGACATGACAAGTTGCATCTCCATTACCAGAGTATACGTTATTTGGGGTGAAGTTTCCTTGTAAATAAGCTCAATCAGGGGAAGGATTAATCCATAGAGGCCAACTGCGCTCGTTATGAGGATAAACCCAACAACATAGTGTACACGGATGGCTTCCTCGGGCCTATCACTACTGTTGTTGAAAGAAAGTATACCTGTGCCGAAAGTGAGAAAAATCAGAGCATTGATGGAATAAGGAGTCGACTTCTGACGGACTATTAAATATGTGAATATTGTATTGAATCCCAACTGGGAGGCGAACACCATGGCCAAGGTGGAGAGAGGTAGGTAACGGAGGCACCATGAATACAGGGCATTATATATGCTAAGGAGGATCCCGATTCCAAATGAAGAAGTGAAAATCCTGAGAGTGACATGGACATTCTGAAATGGGCACCCCTGATTTTTGTTGTAGAGTGATGAAATCCAAATGGGCAGAATCAGAAGTGGACACCCTGTCGTCTATAGAAACGCAAGGAGCCATAAGCGAATCCCCTCAGCATGCCTAAAATTGCATTTGGCCAACAGTGGCTCCGCAATGACGCCTATTGATAAGCTTGCGGAGCTCAACAACTAAAGTGTCCATTGCAGTAAGCTTCTCTTCTCCGTTACAGATTTGATGCTCCACAAATACCAAATGGGTAATCCAAATTGGCACCCAAACAGGCAAAATAACCATTGAAAAATGAAGGCAGATGTAAGCTCCGATCCGTCGTAAATTGAGTAGTTTGTGAGTGCTGGATAATTTTTGAGGTAAAAAAACCCAGAAAATTTGAGGGTATATATCGATATCAGTCAACTTGAAAGTATGAGCGGGGGCGAGCGGTTGTAGGATGGCCTTCATCCGCGGCAATGGTTCCACGCATTCTACCAAATTTGTAATTATTGGAAATGGAGCTTTTTTAAAATCAGCAACATCAGCCACAATAAGTATCGTTACCAATTGAGGAAATACATTGTCGGAATTATGCAGTCGGGAAAGATAATTTGATTGCCGTGTAAGTAAGAACACTTTTTTAAGCAACAAATCGAAAAGTTAAAATTTAAATAAAATGGCGGTTGATTCATATGCGTGTAGTGTGCGCAGGGGGATTGGTGGGGACGCCGCGGTGGGAAGGTGCAAGTGCAGGGGTCGAATCCGTATTGCGACACCGTCGACTACTTGTGCGTGGTAGGTACGCTTAGGTGCTCGATAGTGGCCAAGACCTTCCTGGATCTACTGGACTGATGACCATGATCCACCCGCGGCTGGTCAACTCTTTGCAGTTGCAGTTTCTTTTTCGTTGTGACTGTCTTATTTGTTTTGCCTTGGACTTAGCGTAGTTTGTTCGTGGCTTTAGAGCGTGCTCTCATATCACCTACTTTTTTGTTGAATGCTCTCATAACTGTGTGTAATGGCAGCGTTATCAGTAAATACAGTCCTTTTGGATATTCCTAAGGGAGCCCGCCCTGGTCGTATGCCTGCTTGCTCCAACAAAACCAACAGGGTTTCCTTCCAGACCACACCTAGGGCTAGAGAGAACTTTTTCTATTTTCAATTTTCGATTTGAAACTTCAAAGATGGACTACGGGTGAAATTATAATTTTAACTTCATAATTCATGATAACGTTAATATCATCCTCTAGTTTTTTACTATGTTGAGATGAGATTACTATCGTCATCTAGTTTTTTACTATTTTGAAATAATGTTGTGAGATTGATATGATATCATCACTCTTGACTTTTGTAAATTAGTTGAATGAATACGACTTCTGTAATTGGCCTTCATTTTAAGCGGGAACTATCTTTTATATTAAAATAATAAAAGAGAATTACATAGTAAGCGGCTCCTCTGATACTTACAAATTTTTAATTTATCCTCAAACATAAATTTATAGACCATATTTTTGTTCATTTGTGAGTTTACTTTATGGACCATATCTTTTGTTCATTTGCAAATTTATTGTTTTATATGAAAAGTCTACATGAAGATTTTGGTGATATTGAATTTGATTTTCGAATTGTTTTATTGTCATTATTCGCTTTCATTATCAATCTATCGACTTGACCATTGTACCATTTGATACAATTGCTATTAATAAAACTTACAAATATGTCCCCCTAAATAAAGTATAATTTAAGATGATATCAATATCTCCATAGCTAGTAAGTCTAATTATTTATTCAAAAGAGAGGGGAAGGTTTTGACTATGAGACTTTGCATGGGAGATGGGGATTGGACTCTGGATAGAGAGGTTTGAGGTACTTTGTGGGATTATTGTCCCTCTTTTATAAAATGCTCCCTCCCTTAAACACATCAATTAAAACTGGTCGCAAACATTTTTGTAGGTGTTATAATTTGTCACACTTTTTGCATAGTTTGAGCTCCCATCCACTTTGGGAACGGGGCTTCGTTGGATAATTTCAGCCACGGACAGATGTTTCATCGAACACCATTGATTTACTTTTTTCACTCCCAGCCGTCGGATAATTCTCAATGACTTCCCTGTCACGCCGACCCCAAATCAACCATTGTATACATATATATACTCGTTTCTATCCCACTTTATTTCTTACCTATCATGTTTGGCGTTGTTTTCTTCTGATTCGGTCATAGCATTGCGGATTTGTTAATTGGGTTTTTATTTTGTTTGTTTTGTTAAAGTGATTTCTAGTAAACGGTGGTTGCAGGTATAATCAATGTCTTCTTCCAGCAACATAAACGTTAACTCCATGCACATTCAAACTCGCCTGCGTTATGTCGTCTACAAAAGCTCACCAGCATAACTTGGATACGCCCCCTTCCCAAATATTCCTGGATAGGATGACATGGCCTCCATCGGGGCAGCTGCATCGCCTTGGAAATAACCAGTATTGAACGGATTTGTCACTGCTCCAGCCAAAATAGTGGCGATATTGATAATCATTCCATCAATGCCGATGTGGCCATTAAGTGCAATTAGATGTGGGGTTAGAGGGTAAATTGGCTGTTGAAACGCCATGCGCCCTGACCAAGGAAATAACTTGCCAAGTTACTCACCCACGCCTATAGAAGAAGCTTCTTTCCATTCGCAGAGGAGGGTAAAATATTCGCATGAAACCCGCAAGAACTCATACAAAAGCCTTCGAAGTAATGTCTTGCCCGATTAGAGGCTACAACTTTGTATTTTCCAGTAATCTTCCACCAGGTGGAAACAGAGGGCTTTTTCGCTACCATTTTGTACAGAGATTAAAATAACCGCAGAAAATAGTTTAAACAATAGTCAAAAAAATTGCGCGTGTCCACAATCGCAGGGTCGCGCATCAAATCGAGTGAAATGGGGCACTTGAAATCATCCAGCGCCTTCAGCAGAGCCATCGGAGAAAGATCACTAAACCCTGAATCTGCCGCCATTGCTTCACAAAAGTGTTACGACTCATCAAAAACATTGTCGGAATTATGCAATGGGAAAGAGCTTGCAGGAATTTGACGCTTTCAAAGCAGGTCATCTTCAATAACACCTCCGGTGTAATAATCTTCTTTTTAAATGATTGATATACTTAAATCACGGCAAAAAAGTCCTATTTTGGATAATAATAATAATAATAATAGGTATTTACTGGTCCACGATCAGGCGGCTGTTTTTGGGTCTACAAGCGGCTTATAGCATATGGGACTACCTTGTACTCACATGCGGAGGCAACTAACTTTCTACAAACGAGGCATACATACCCTACCCCCTGCGGGATTTGAACTTGTACCTCTAATTCAAGAGCACATATTCTTCACCATTAGAACTAGCAAAAACATCCATAGGTGCTTGTGAGAGGCCGATAGGCATATAAAAGGAATAATTGAAAAGATTACATTAATAAAAAATACATTTAATATGTTGTTTATCAAGTTATATTACAAATTGAATTTTTTTATATACAAATAACATTATCAACTATGAATTATACTCAAAATAGATAAATAGAAAGTGAATACAAGACATGAAGGTGTTGAAGTTGGACATTGATTGGAGGATCATACAAAACACTAATAATGTTAATATCATAATAAAATAGAGACCTAAAAAATGCAGGTGTAGATACATATGATATTGCATGTTACTAAGCTAGACTTGAAATTCAAAGGAAGGCTTCGACCTAAATGTTTGTTTCTAAGTACATATGGAATACATCTGGCATGTGCTCGGGCTATATGTGTGAGGCCCATTTATTGTTGGTCTCATAGGCTGGTAGTTCCATAATTAGTTTCACAAAAAATCATTAAAAAAGTAAGAATGCTAATAATTTAATGTGAAAATAATGGAAAGAAATGTAATTTTTCTACAGTTATCAGACAAACACCCATTGTTGCTAATGATTGATAACATGCATATATATTTCACTTCAAGTAGTCTTTATTGTACATACCTTATTGTTGTTATTTTAGAGTAGTATTCAATAGAGAATGTTGGATATATTCTTAAGGACTTAATTGACATAACTCATGATAATGTTGTGAAAGTCTACACCAAATTTTTCACATCTTCAATACCTATGGTCTCTTTAGAAAAGTCAATCCGTAGGATTTATGTATGGTAACTTCACAAGCCATTTTTAATGGCACTTGTTTATGATTACCTCTTATTATAGGAAATATTGTAACTGATATTAAGTGTCTTAGTTCCCAAGTTTCACAAGTATAATTTTTGAATTCAATTATTACAAACATTGGTGAAAATATTTTTATAGTACAAAGTAACCATTTACCGATCCTACATCAATGTACAAATTGGATAGTAAGATAACACATTGACCGATACATAAAAGGACTTCAAACCATTTATTGATCCTACGTCAATGTACAAATTGGATAGTAAGATAACACATTGACCATTGATACATAAAAGGACTTCATAATCTAATTGGTCTTTATTAGAATCATCATATATTCAACAATTCTTATTGCAATGGGATTGAATATAGATTTAAGCATTTTCATGTTATTTAGTTTAACAAATTTATTTGTTTTATTTAAGTAAATTGTTGAATCAAATGACAATTATTCATTTCCGATCAAGCATGTGTTTAGTTGTTTCATGAGAGTTTCCCAATTATCAAAATAAGGGTTTTCATTTCTAATGTTTTTCAACATGACTCGAAAGATGATTTTTTAAGATCATGTCCTTGTTGACAAAATATTATGTCCAAGGTAAAAACAATGCTAAAAGTGTCCCAAAGTCTTCTCCCAATTATGTTTCTTAAAATCGCCAAAATTTTTGTGTGTACACAATCTAACATCCAACTTGAGATGTTTTAGGATTGTTTCCTATCAAAATATTACATCCACAAATCCTATTTAATGATACCGAATAAGCACACACAACGTATACAACTAACTGAAAAAAGTCTAAAATATATCCAAAATGTGCTATGAATTGAAAATGTTTAAATGTATATGAAAAAACATACATACTTTCATGCAAATTAGTTTTAAAACATATACACATAGCATTAAGTGAACTAAAACACTTTTTTATAAAAAGTAATTGTGATTGTTTGATATATATGTCAAGTCCGTTGAAAAACTAACAACACATACTAATATTCCAAAATTTGAATGATTATCTTTACATAAAAAATAACATAGATTACTCTTCTAAAAATGTGCTATAATAAAAAGTTATTTTAAAAAATAAGAAAAGAAATGGAATTGTTGGATTTCATCAAAATTTAATGATTCTTTATTAGAACATTAAAAAAGGAAAATAAATTCTTTTACAATAATTTTGTATGCCATAAATTATGTCTTGAACAATTTTTTTATTGAATGTTATGACTTGTATATTTTATTTATTTTAGTAGCATTGTACATATTCATATTGATGTACGATGAGACATCCTTATGATCACATTTTTTAAGCAAAACAATAATTGAATTAAGTAACCCACTTTATGTTGTGCTTTATATTTTATTTTACTCTATTTTATAATAAATCTATATGTTATGCTCAAAACCAATTGGAATGGCTTCAGCTTGTTCTTTTATATCAATTCACACTCAAACTCTTTATTTATTTATTTTTTTTCTAGTGATCATATTTAACAATTAATAAGAATTTTCTATTAAAAGTGTCTTTGGGAATGTCATAAACATTCTAACGAATTGAATTAACATAATATATACAAAATATCACCACTAAACCATAATAAAAAGTTTTATTGCGCAATAAGAGGTCAATATAAGACCCTACATGATATCCCATGGATGAACAACAAAACCTAAATCCCACAACTCAGAAATGGCAGTAAAAGGATGCACATCTCGGTCATTTAATATCACCTTACCTCCACTTTGACCTTCAATTCTCTGGAAATTAGCATTGCATTAAGATCTTGTTCAAACTGAATCGGAAGAACAACCAATGGAGTGATAATTCATTGACATCCAATTTGCACTGTGTGTCTTCTCAAGCAATTTTTAACATATTTCTCACCCATAATGCATAAGAAAAGATCTCCTCGGAGGATGGTTGAGAATATGCATTCCCAGTTTTTGACTACCATGTGTGCAATCTCGGAACCTTTGGGTTAAAGCCACAAAATTGAAACCCCGGTCTCTTCTATACCCACTGCATATGCATCGATTCTCCACTAATGAGATCACATTCATTACATGAGCTAGATTTTTGTCTGAAGTATTTGCTTCTTAATCTGTGCAAGGTTGACACAAAAGAAATTCTCAGGCTATCGTTCTCTAGTTCCTTGGCTAGTTGTAAAAAGAGGGATATGTTGGGATTTGGTAAAATTTGGGTGTCCTTTTATATATAAAATTTACGCATCCTTTCATTTAAAAGGAATGAAAACCAGATCGTACCAAGCCAAGAACACAGATGCTAATCAAACACCACGATCAATAAGATGAAAGCAATTCTCTAAAATAACTTTACATAAAACTTTTGCAAACAAATGAGAAACAATATCATATATTATTATGGAACTAAATACAATACATTGAGAACGGGTCTTGCTTAAATAGATACGGAATAACAATCTAAGAACCAGTCAAGGTCATAGATCAAGCCATAAATCAAAGGAAATAACTAGTCATCAAAGAACTAGTCAAGACCATAGATTTAGGAGAGAACTAGACATCAAGGATCTAGTCAATACCATAGATCAAGGAAAGAAATATTCCTAACAACTAGATAATATCTCCTAATATCTAAATAAGATAAAAGAAATATCCACACACATAAGTGAGTGAGGATAAATACAATAAAGGTAAATAAAGTACCTAGGTGAATATGAGCTAAGGTAAATACCTACTCTAACATCATTTGTCTACCGATACAATCAAAATTATCTGACTATATTTACGCCTTTAGAAGAACCACAATGGCAAAAGGATGATGGAGATAGGGGAGTAATTGGTGTTTCACATGGTTTACCATGACAATACATTTTTAGTCAATAAGAATATCCAATTTAGAAAGGCCCATCGGCCAACATTAAGATAATAGTAAACCAATTTAATACAAAACAACATGGAAAAATCTAGGTAAATTTGTTCTTACAAAACAAAACTTTCTAACCTCGTGGAGAAACAACAAGTAAAATAAAAGATATACATTCTTCATTGATGGTGAAGACACCAAACAATAAGCTACAACGTATAGATAATAGAGGAAATTTCAAAGTGTGTTATTTTTGAAGGCATGTTTTATTTAAAAAAACCCAGACAACAACATTAAGAAAACTTGTTTTATTGACATAGTGTCGCACTATTTTGTTGTGTCAGTGTCTGAAACCCAGACAACAACTATGCAAATTTCAATGAAACAAAGTTACAGACTTATCAGTAAATTACAGGGTTGGTTTGACGTCTTAAATTTTATGGGCTCTTAACTGGAGGGTGTTAATGGCATGTGAAGAGTGGTGTGCCATGACAACAAAATATGACAGTGCAGAGCCAACATTTACTTTTTTGAGAGAACGGAACAATCCTAATACATCTTCCATATTATTCTAGATGCCATTACCGGGATGAAGATGTTTTATATGAAAAACAATAAAGATAGTGTCATTAAACTCGCATGCAACAGTTACAAATCCGATTCATTCCACTGCATTGTCTGATTCGCATGCAGCAGTTACATATCGATTCATTTCCACTTCTTTTTAAAATATTTTTTAAATTTATGGTACCAAAATCATTAAAGTTGATTAGAAATTTTTTAAATGAGGATGACTATGACAATGACATGTCAGTTACACGAGAAAGTTGTCTCTACTAAAGCCTATCGACCAAACATTAGAAACTAAATAATACATACAACATCTTTAGGATTACATATTACAATCGCGTAAGCCAAAAGATTGCATGGGAAGAACAAAGACTTCTACAGCTTCAGGATTACACATTACACTTTGGAAGACGAAAGTAAACCTTCAAAGCATAAGCCAAAAGATTGCATGGGAAGAACACAGACTTCACACACGGATGATATAACTGTCATGGAGGAGTTGGATCCTTTCCAAAGCCCATCCTTACATGCAACATTAGCATTGTCAACCTGCGGATCCCTTCTCTCGCACGCCCAACCAATGGCACACTTATATCATGCCTACCCTCTCGGTGGGTGTTGGTTAATTCTGCAACCACAGAGATCCCATGATTTTTAGCCCCCTGAATACCATTTAAAGACGAGAGATAAAAGAAAGGAAAGCACAAGATACACTATCAATATTTCCTGTTTTATGATCTTCCCATTTTCAATCTGCATAGAGACATCCATAATTATCTCATATGGCTGCAAAACTTAATAATAATGCAATTGTTCTACAATCATACATGTGTGTATCATTAATTTATGCCGACACTTACAAATTAACTTCCTCAATCTTCAACAACAATCATTTTTATTTTATGCTTCCCGTATCCATACCTGAAGCACCATCAAAGTTGTTATATTAACTTCTTTCCCCATATACAGAACCTTGTACTATTGCTTGATGTTAAACAGTATATGTCTCCGCAAGATTTGTATCTTTCACTTTCCCTCTGCGTGAAACCATCTGTTTATCCATTCTCAGCCCAATTTTTTAATTTAACAATTTTTTTGCTTCTCGACTTCTGCAAAAGTTAAGCGTTGCCTATTTCTTTTTGTGATATTGGGAAAAATGCAATATTGGAGATGAAAAGATGGATTATGACAACATGATTTTTAATTTATTTTTAAATAAAGGATGACTACCAAAAAAATCGATTCAAAGAAAATTTCTAAGAAGCCTATCGGCCAATTATGGATCGAATGGGAATTAGGGATTTTAAGGGAACAAATGAGACTACATGGAATCTATAAGAAGGATAGGCAATACATCAAATTAATGGAATTACAGAATTAAGGAATTAGGGATCCATAATAGGAGATTGATTATCAAACACAAGAACCACACACACGTGAACATAATACCCGGTAGAAATGTGTGCCTCTCTAGTGACTTCACATAGCATTGCACCTTATTCTGTGCACATGATAGAGTAAACCATATCGACAACATCCCATATATTTTTTTAAGATATTAAAATAGTTTTAAAAATAATGAATTAAATGTGTGGCATATTTAGATTGGTGAATATTTCTAGGAGGTGAAAAATGCATTGGAAAACACTACGGGGCATTGGGTCCTCCTAAGTGTGCCTCAACAGTAGTCCTAGTTGTTGAATAACATGTATGGACGTGCAAAAGTCACCCTCGAGTGCGGTTGGAGCATGTATTTATGCTCCATGTGTAGGGACTAACATGGTACTAGGAAATTATCATTATATTTGTTTGTTTCTTTGGTCAAGAAGTAGATATTGTGGAAGCTTGGCCGATACTTCTCCATTCAATAAGATCGATTGGTATCAAGGTAATGATGTAATTTATCGAGTAGGATCAATGGGGCCCTCAACAACGATATTTATCTATTTAGTGGTTATAGATTCAGATGGAATAATTTTAGAGGCAATAAATTTAAAAATGAGATAGTTCACATATTAAAAGTTGTATTCATTTTTTCCCATTTTTCATTTTATCAAGCTTTTCATGTAGTACATTATTTTATATTGTAACATTAACATACTTATATATATTCATGATTGCTTGCAAGTATGCCTCCGACATTTTTATATGTGTGTAATTGCATATACTCTTCCTATATATGCATAATAACTTGTACATTTACCACAAACTTATAACTCTACGTTGTGAAACTTCATAACGTGTACCCAAGTCTAGTGGTATCTTTGTGCATTATTGTAGTACCTTGTAACATTGTCATGCACCCCTTTTCTTCTTCATAGAGTTATTGGAAGCACAAGGGACTGAGAGGGGGTGAATCAGTCCATTAAAACTTTATTCCATTTATCATTCATCATTCATTAACATTCATGCAATCATTCAATCATATATCAACCATATGTGTGTTTATTTAAACATGAATCAACCATACACAAGAGCAAGATGCAAGAGAGAACACAAGAACACCAAATTTAAGTGGGAAACCCTCAAGGGGAAGAAAACCCATTGAAACTCTGCTTATATTACTCAAAACAAAGAGATTTAGTGAAGCACCAACTTCACAAGGAGCACCAAACCCTAATTTAGTAGAGCACCAACCCTACAAGGAGCACCAACCCCGCTAGGAGGCTACAACCCCAAAGATGACCAAGCACCAACTCAACCACCTGAAATGAATGATTAGTAATGAAATTTTACTTACGCAATTGATAGTGATCCAAGTTCACCTCCAAACACACCAAACTTGCATAAAAACAAGCTCTCTCCAAACTCGTTTAATCTCTCTTCTTCATGGGTTGAATCTATTAATTTTCCTTACACATCTGGTCTTAAATATTCTTTAGGTCTTCATAGATCTTCTTAGCTATTTTATTAACCCCTTAACGCTTTCCTTCAATCCCCTCTTGGTCGCTCATAACCCCACAAGCTCAACTAGTCACAAATGACCAATATAACATGCTATATACACAACTCAACTCTAAAACACACATGAGTCGGCCATGACCAAGTAATTTGGTCATCCCAACTCAAAAACATAATAATAATTTCATATAAATAATCTTAAATAACTCAAGTAGGTTGGCATGGGTTAAGACATCATAAATAAGATCTAAGATACACAAGCAAGCTCAAAACAAGCTTCTCAAGCACCAACAAATGGGCCGTGATCTCCAAAGGCATAAAAAACTTTATTATCGCTCAAGAAGCTCCACATAAGTCATAAATAGTTCTTCAACATCGTCAACAATCTCAGGAAGCATAAAAAAATCCAACTCCACCATGAAACGCATCAAGAAGCATGCAAACCCCATTAGGTCTTCAATGCCCAAAATTTCAATCTGGAGAATGAATGAGTTAATATAGAAAATCTCATCGCAAGTCTCAATTCATATACCATTAGAAATATCTTTGAATCTAATTTTCCAGAACAACTCACTTTTTCATTTAACTCAAAGTCGAAGTCCTCAATTGACATGTTGTGATTCACATTTTGATTATGATACACTAGATGACATTGGTAGACAGTTCGATATATGTTGATTTGCATTATTTGGATTTTATACTGATACATTATACTTTGGATGTTTTGAGTAGAATTATGATCTCATGGATGTTAGAATTGAACTAAATTAAATAATGATAAATGATAGAATTGATAATTTTGGATGACGATTATTGACTTCTATATGCATATTGTTCTCGATGTTTTTGATACGGCCGCAAGGCTAGAGAGGTATTTTGTTTGTGTTGCAAGGATATTTTATCACATACATTGAAAGGGGATAGGGGACCAACCGGAAGGATGTTGGGTGTTTTGCAACATGGCCAAATTTGACAACTTGTGTCTAATGTTTATGTGGTGTTATTGCATGCCTAGTTAGGAGGTTTCCCATGGGGGTGACCTCACATGTGTGGCCATGGGGTGTAATGTTTTCCTTTTTTAATTTTGTGTGTTTTATTTTGTGTTATGTGTATTTAATTAATGGGAAATTTTAGTCACTTTATTAGCAATTATTAATGTGTCTTAATTAACTAATCCAACTTAAATTTTTAACTAAAAAAATATGTGACAATTGGTTAATTATGAGGGTAGATGGTCCTTGAAATTTTGTGGATGTAAGTTAGATTTGTGTTGTATTTTGTGTTGTGTACTCTTCCCCAACTTCAAAATTCAGATTTTGACTTGGGAGGCTTTTTTGGAGGCTTGTGGGACAAGCTAAGCTTGTCTCATGCCTCTTAAATTTCAAACAACCATATGGGAGTTAATGGTATGGGAGTTAATTACCACAATTAAGGCTTATTTATGCATTTTGGAGTGTAAAAAGTTAAAATAATTACACTTTCCTACTTACCACAATTAATTTGTCCTTGATAGGCATGGTGTGCAAGTTGGAGTGTCATGTGGGCATGTCATAAGTCTTACATGTTCATTTATTGTCTTGGGCATGGTGTTTGACTTGTGTGTTGGAATGGAGGAATGATGAAGTGACATCCTACATGGAGCCACCTCATCATCCTCACATCCCATTTCTATTTATTGATTGAATTTGAAGGATTTTGGGTTACTTGTTTTTATTTTCTCTCTTGCACTTTTGGAATTGGGAGCTTGTTGGAGATTACAATTTGGATTGTGCTTGGCTTGAAGGTGTGAAAATATTTTTGGAGTGAAGAATCTTGGAATCTTGATGGAGAGGTAGGCTCTCCACTTGTCATTCTTTTATTTATGCATTTGGATGTAAAAATTGTGCTTGTTGAATATTGTATGAGTGTTGTGAATGTGGTTTTGTGGTTGGGTAGTTTGCCTTAAGAAGGGTGTGGGAGATGGAAGTATGGGACCATTGGGGAGGGAAAAGGGAGATGTGAGGCATGCATTTTGGAGGGAGTGTGATTAGGAGTTTCACCTATGGGGAGTGAAAAGGAAAACATGGACATATTTTTGCATATTTGCAAGGGGAGAGATAAAGATGTTTTGATTGTTTTGTATTGTGCACATGGAGGCTTTTGGGTGAAACTCCTACTTCACTTGGGAGGAAAAAGGAGGTGGTTCCCATATTCCTTGCTCCTTTTGGCTTGATGTCAAGCCTATGTGTTTTTGAGGAAGTTGTAAATATTGTTGAGTATGTCCATTTGAATGTGTTGTATGTTTGTGGATTGTATGTTTTTATGGAAGCCATTTCTTGTAAAAAGTTGTCAAATGTTGCTCAAGATCCCTCATTGTTCTTTGGTTGGGGCTTGAGGCCAATAAGGGGATGGCTTATCCTCTTATTGGATTAAAGGTTGGGCGGAGAGCATCGCCTATTCCCCCTTTCTTTGTATTGTGATCCAAGTTTTTGAAGAGTTGAAGAATGCAAGATTGAAGCTATGAAGTTGGGAGAAGACATTGAAAAGAAGACTTGTGTTTTGACCTTGTTGAAGAATATCTATGTTGTAATTTGATCATATTATTATTCCCACTTTGAGTGGAAGATTGTAACTTTTGTATGTTTGAAAGAAAGTTTTGTAATATTTCATTTATTCCAAGTTGTAGTGATTTAGTGAATGTAGAAAGAACTTTTGGTTGTTTACCTTGTTGGAAAGGACTAGTTTATTGAAAGAAATGGATTTGAAGTCCTTGTATTGTAAAAGAATGATATTGCAACTTGTAGTTTTCATATTTGTATTGTATGTTATAGTGAAAGGAGAAGCTTAAGTTGTATAGTTTGCTTGAAATGAAACTCTCCTAAATTTGTATGTTATTCAAAGTTACTATATATATATATATATATATATATATATATATATATATATATATATATATGGAAAAGAAAGATGTTATTGAAAGGAAGTGTTGTTGAGTTCTTTGTTGTTTTGTTGGCAAAATTGAATATGTGAAAGAGAATGAATTGTAGTTGATGTTATACTCAAATTTTACATTTTATTGCAAAAGAAAGAATAGAGAAATGAGTTGATGTTTATGTAATTTTGAGTTATGAAACTAGATATATTATCAATCTAGCAACCAATGAATGGAAGACACCTTAGTTAAAATTATTATTGCATTAAAAACTAACTTAAGTTGAAAAGCTGTTAAAAAAATGCATTATTTGAAGGTTATGTTTCGGGAATAGAACCACCGCCCTATAGAGCGGCGATTTGAGAATTGCCGTCCATCACAGAAGCAACGGTTGATGAACCGCCCCGAGCGAGGGTGGCGGTCACGGGACCACCGACCTACGTAGGGCGACGGTTTCATCACTTTTGACGGAAAATTTAAATCCATTGTGAAAACCCAGATTGACATTTAATTGAAATCTAAGCTTCAAAACATTAAAAGGAAACTTCCAAAGCAACTAGTAATCAATTAAATTTAATTGTTTAAGCCTTTCTATTCCTTTTATAGACACCCAAATGTGTAAAATTCATAGATTTATTGAAATGGGGTTTCTTCCCAATTGTTGAACTCAAAAAGAATGTTTACATTAAATGACAAAAAAATAGATCCATGGTAGGATCTCTACATTAAGAAATGAGAATATTACAATAGTAAAACATTTACAACTTAAACCAAGAGAAATTTTGCCATGGATGCACTTATTTCTCTCATGGCTTCTTCTCCTCCTCTTCCAAAACCTGCAAAACAAAATGAGCAAATGAGGTTGTTTGGGGAAAATAGAAATAAAAAGAGAACCATAAGGATATTTAGGGCAACCCAAATCTAAGGGCTAGGATAGATTCAATCCAATGGCCCAAATTAAACCCTACCTCACTTAAGTGGAAGGTATTTTGTGGGAATGTAATTTAAATAATAAAAAAAAAAGAACATGGGTAATGGGGTGAATGGGGCCACTTAGTGGCTAGGCAAAACAATTAAACCTTTGAGTTAGAAAATAATGTAATCTTGGTGCATGATAACTAATTAAACTAATGGAGCTTAGTAGATGCTTTAAACCGTAAATATATTTTAGGAAATAAATTATTAATTAAATTCCAACTTTCACAAGCTTGTGTAGAAAGACTTTAACCAAGAAATTTATTAATTGTGGAAATGTCTAACCTTGCAAACCCCTTTTAAAATAAAAAAAATTATTACCGTAAATTTGACTATTAATTTGTTAGTTCCATTTTGTTTTGAGAGTAGAAATTTGTGTGCTACATAATACGGTTTGTGCCTCACGGACCTTAAAGATCCATTTATTTCATAAACAAGTAAACAATAATCCCTCAAATAATTTCTGTAAAAACTACTGAACAAAGTGGCCTAGCTTGGCCGTCAAATGAAACCCCATCCAATATCACACAAGGAAATTCAAAATCACAATAACAAACCCTCATTAGAAAAAACATGCTACAAATACTATGAAGGATCCGACGAGACCAACGGTAGAGATGGAATTATCACCATTGTTTCGGCGCTTTGTATCCATTCACGGACTCGGTGCCTCGCCTCATCCACTGCAAATACCGCCGCGCCAACATTATTACAACAAAACTACCGTGTAAGTATATTTTCCGCTCTTGCTCCTGCCATCTAAGTGATTTGAAATAAAATCCTCGGTTGGGGGAGGCCTCCAAACAACTAAATGTAGCAGTTGCAAATTTAATTGTAATGAATTTATACTACATAAAAGAGGGGAATATGAAGATTGTTTATGGAGGTGCTTAGGATCCTATTTTCTTGCAAAGCATAAGGTCCCATGTTTATTTTTAAAGCCACTACAGAATAGTAGAATCTAGGCCTAAAAATATGAGCTCCACTTTTTAACCCTCTCGAACTTAAGAGGTGGTTGGAGAAGGGGGTGGGAGTTTCCCCCTACGGTTTAGCGTGAATGAGAATCTAATATGCATTCCCGCCATTATTTTTTGGTGATTTTAGAGAGAAATATGATTTTATTTTCCTACAAATAACCATAAATATCCAATGGGATCCTATAATATCTCAGCGGGTATTGTTGAGGAAACTAATAAAAAATCATGAGACCTTAAAACTGCTAAAATGCTCCTAAATTTTCTTAGCAACACCCGCTGAGATATTTAAGGAGCCCCCTTCCATGGGACCATGCCCTTCGAGCTCCAAACATGCATAGCACTAAAAATGAGAATGGAAGTCGGTGTGGGACCATTTGCCGCATTGGAGCAATGCGCGTGCTTGGTAATATACCCTGTCGTATCCCTTCCAGCCGACACTCAGTGCCATATCTCGCAGGGGGAAAAAGCCCGTTTTGTGTGTGTTAGAAAATAAGAATCACGCGTTTTGCTTGCGGAATGAAACGGAAAATGTGCCGGCTACTTAGTTGTAGCTTTGCAGTGTATATTGGCAATGGAAGCCGCCAGAAATGCTGTCAAACCGTTACTACGCCCCAATTACTGTGTTCCAGACAATTCCCCCTTCATAAAGTTGTTACGTTCATCCTTTCTTGAAAGAAGCAACCATCCAGAACATAAAAGTTATTTTTGTCACGAGGAAAGAGTTCGGAATAAGCCCTACACATTGCTACTCTTTTACATAACAAGTATCCCCATACTTGTATGCCTTTGGGGAAAGGAGGGTACCATGAATATGTTATGTGCCTAATATTGCAAGAATTAATGGCAGAAGGCTGCTTAAACGACTTACATGAATCCCTGGGTAGCGAATTAAATTATAAAGTAACTTGTTTTGACTGTGGCACTCTTCTTTTCACTCACACCAGTCAAGGATTTATGGCGGACACATGAGTGGACAATGAGGAGAAATTGTTGGAAATTCTTCACGCTCATGGCGAAGGTTCAACATCCTAGAAAAGTAAGTCCTCCAGATACTTCGGAGGCAGCTCCATATTGTTTACAGTAAACGACAATCTCAATATGAAAAGAGAGGGAAGATCATGCAATTATGAAAGGCCAGGAATCATTTCATTGTAGATTCTTAAGCATAGTTTCCTAGCGTTTGAAACTTTAGCTTGGTGTGAGGAAGGGACTACTAGGTGGTACATAAGTTTTATACTAATCAGTCAAGACTTAGTATGGGGAGAATATTGTAATGGAATGCTTTGTTAAATTATATTCTCGACATTAAATTTGACATTCATTTGATCGTCATGTGACAATTTATTAATAAATTTGATTTCTATTGGGTTGTCACTTAAATATATATATATTTTTGAACTCAATAAAAAATAATAATACCTTAGCTACATAGTAATATTTAGATTTTTTTTTGTTTGAATAAATATTTTTGAAACCGACATAATCGTGTAGCTAAATAATTCCATTTACAAAAAAAAGAAAAATTAATAGAAAATTTAATGAAGTTGATGTAAATTTCTCTAAAAAAAAAAAAGTTTATTTCACATAAAGTATGCACCATCACCACATTCTATAATTTAACAATAATTCATATCTATTACATCTTCGATAATTAGTGTTGTGCGTTATCCTTCAATTAATATATTCTAATAATATTTAAACACAATCTAATTTAATATTAGTGGTTGTTTCTCATGGTATAAGTCTACACTAAAAGGTATTATATTGTAAGTTACAAGTTTAATGCTATTTTTTTAGTTGATGTGGTAAAGAGAGGAAATGTTCCCAAACTAATCAGCTAGCAAACAAAGTAAAAGAGAGAACATTTGATAGGAGGAACACATTTTTTAAATGAAACAAAAATATAGGCACAAAACTACACAACTTTAATAATAGTATTGTAATGCACAATGTATTGTTTGCCATTAAAACATTACATTTTAACCAAATGAGATGGGTTTAAATGTACTAATTTTTTGAGTTTTATTATTATTATTATTATTATTATAAAAAAGAAGCAAATTGTCAACTTATTATATTTAAAAGTAAAAAAATTACGAAAGTGGGCATCATAATTATTTTGGAATTAGTAACCATGGGAGCATACATGATTTAAACGTAAGTAGTTCCATAAAAATTACAAGCTAATGTTCGTATTAAGATTGTATAATTTGACACAATTATATTATAGCTTGAGCATTTGTAAATAGAGAATATTTTTATATGGTGATTATATTGTTTGACACAAATCAATGTAAAATTGATAAAGAATTCATTAAAGTTATTGATTAATTTGGTATATGAAAAATATAAGATAAAAACCTTGAAATTGATATATATTAATGTATTTCATATCGATGCATTTATTAAATTATATTTTTATTTATCCCGAGAGGCATACCTACAATGGCGTGACCAAAGTTGTAATGGAGTGAGTTGTTCAATTTTATTATCCACTTTAAATTTGACATCCAATTGACCATCACATCACAATTCATCTCAGTAAATTTGACTTCCATTGAAGTGTCACTAATACAATTTCTTTCTTTTTCCTAGAGAATTCAATTAAAAATATTAGTATATGGACTAAATAAAAATATTTGGGTCCTTTTTTTTTTAGATTGACACAATAACATAGCCAAATTGATTATGTTTACCACTAATAATTTCAAATCAATACAAAATTTATGAAATTATTGATTAATTTGGTATGTGAATAATGTAGTTTGGCATGTAATTGGGTTACATATTCGTTACCAACTCATTCACATGTATTGTAAATATAAGAAAACATCTTTAAGAAAAGTGTGATTCGCAACATAGATGAATACCTCTTTGGAGAATTCTCATTCAAAAGGCCATAAGTTGTTTCTAGCAACTCAAATTTAAGTGGTGTTTATAGTGTTTAGTATTTGGAAAATAATGGAGGAGATTTGAGTCATCAAAGTTGCTTTAAATAATATTTTGGGGGAGTGTATCATGCCTTTGTATAGTCATTACTCGAAAAGGTGTTTTACAATGAGAAAGCTTGCCCCCTCGACACGGTCAGTTGCATGAGAAATTACAATTCCTAGATGTGGAGCGATGTATGAACGTCCTCTACATGTAATCGAACCATCGATTAACATTTCGATTTTAATTTCTACATTTTTTCATGTTTTGTCAAAATTGTTGTGTAGGCCCTCGACGGTTTCTGTTAGAGCTTCCAAAGATGAAGTTGATATTTGGGTATTTCTCTTTTAGAAGGAGAATGATTTGGGACATGTAAGGTTT
Source organism: Taxus wallichiana var. yunnanensis (assembly GCA_018340775.1). NCBI lineage: Eukaryota > Viridiplantae > Streptophyta > Pinopsida > Cupressales > Taxaceae > Taxus > Taxus wallichiana. Next base: position 975,076,817 of record CM031242.1, read on the forward strand.
GCGATGCCTATGGATTCAAAGTAATTTTTGGCCTGGAATAGTTCTCGTGGCTACATAATGGCAGTTTTGGAATTGGGAAGGATGGGGTATTAAATCCTTAACTAGTCACTACATTTGTCATTGCATCCATTGTCATCTGTGTATATTAGCTATGGCATTGTGAGCCATAGATTTATATCTAAGAACTGAACTCCTAACTACATTAAACCAATTTTGACAAATAATGTGTATAACTCTTCAATCCAAAATTCTAAGGCGCTAAAGAATTCATAAATTGAATGAAATAAAAAATAGAGTACAAACAAGACTAAAAATGCAATTCAATATAAATAAAAGATAAACTATTAACAAATCAACGCGGTCTTTATGAGATAAGCATAAAGAAGCTTTCAATCAAAACTCCTTAGGACCTGAACAATCAATAAATTGAGTAATATAAACAACAATTAAAAAAATGTCAAACAACACTATCCAAGTAATTCAAAATTCATAAGAATTGAGCTTCTAGCTAAATGAAAGAAAATTTTACTGAGATAATGCGCACATAACCCTTCCATTGATAACCCTAAGGTCGGAAGAAATTATTAATTTGGAAAAATAAGTAACACTAAGTGCAAAACACGACAAACATGGTACATAACGATGATTCACATCCATGACAATTGAAATTATAAATAAAAAACCCTTTGGGCTTGAACAATCAATATAAAAGACAATTAGAAAATCTAGTCAAATGACACTATCCAAATAATTCAAAATCCATAAAAATTGAGCTTCTAGACACATTTAAAAAAATTACGTGCATAATATGTGCAGGATTCTTCCATCGAAAACCCTAAAGTGCTAAAGAATTCAAAAATCTAGCAAAATAAGAAACAATAAGTGCAAATCTCAAAGAAGAATGGCTCTAAAAATGACTCAAATGCATGAGAATTAAATTATTCAATCAAAAATCCCTGGGCCCTGAATAATAAAAAAGCGAGTAAGATAAGTGACAATTAAAATACCTTGTCAAATAGCACTATCCAAGAAATTCAAAATTCATAAATCGAACTACTAGCCACATTAAAGAAAATTGTACACATAATGTATGCATAATTCTTCCATTTGAGATATAAATCCTTGGCTCACAATACCAGAGCTGATATACGCAACTACTAGCCACATTAAAGAAAATTGAGATCCTCATGAAAGTCTCCTTGTAAGAATTCCCGACACGTAAGTCATGTGGGTGGTGGAGATCTTTACATTGTTATGTAGATTGGAATTCCTCTCCTCCGTTTGAATGTTCCACATGGAGGGAACAAGATATTGTATATATGTATTACTCATTTCCATCACTGCAACACCCTCGTTCCCACATAAACTTATTTAATGTTTGTGGTGGGATAAATATTATGCACCTTCTCATTGACCCGCTTGTTTTCTATAGCCTGATCACCTTCTATTTTACAAAGCTCGTCGTTGCCCACTCCCATATTTAATTCAATGCCCATGTTTGCCAAACCTCACCGCCTCTCGAATTTTTTTTTCCCACTTTCCAGTGACACACTCCTCCTCGGAGTACATTTAAAGTTCCATTCAACATTAACAAATCACAAGATATTTAATTCCCATGTTTTTAGTAAGACATGGAATAGGGGTGGGACATGGAGCTATCTAATTCCCATGTTTTTTATTTTAAAAACCTTTTATTAAATGGTATATGGAATCCACCTTTCACTCATATGGCCAACAACTTCCATGCCTCAATTGTTAATGATTGTTCACACATCACTAATTCCCCTAAATGTACTTGAGCTTTAAACCGAAAATGAACATTTATTGGGTTTTCCTCATTTTTAAATTTTGGTCCCTTTAAATGCGAATTGCATTCATGTGTATGATGCAAGAGAGAATAAGACAAAATTTGGAGCACATAACATATATTATTTTGTGGAACAATCTAGCTTTTGGAATAACCATGGGGCATGCATCTATTAAATTATCACATTTTATTTCGGACCTTCAATTCATGTGCATACACCTAAATTCGGTATCCCTACCCTTGTTTTCTGCGTGCGCATATTTCTCCATGGTCCTAACTAGACCCCTTTATTTAATTAATCTCCTTCATTTAATTAAATGGCCATTTATTATCCCATCACCTATTAATCTTTATTAATCAACATTAATTAATTAATCTTTTTAATTAATTAATTAATTAATATTCACTAGTTAATTATCCCCTAATTAACTTTCCTTTTTGGATGCTTTTATCCTAAATCTACATCCCTACGATTTTTCTAGCTTTTATCCTACCTATCTTTTTCCCCTAACTACCCATAACACGTCCCTAAAAAATCTCTTCCCACCTACAAGCTTTAAAGCACTTTTCCCATTCTTAAAAACCTGAAATCCCAACTAAATCACAAAATCCACCCGTTGGGGAAAGTTTCCCCATAGTTGGCAGTGACCCAGCCCAATCACCTCGACCCTATAATACCAAGTTCATCTCTTTCCAAAAACGATACACACAAACACACATGCACAACAAAACGCTTAGCTTTCTTACATTCTGTGAATCCATCTTTGAACCAGAGCATCTTAGTAGTTGTGTCAACCTTCTTACAATCCTTGGAAGCTTGTTTTCATCACTTGCGTGATTTTGGGAGGTTTACATTTGATTATTTTCTTATCTGTGTTATCATTTGTATCATTTTTATTATCTTTCAACATCTAACATCTTGCATATTCATCTTCTTATCAGGACTTCATTGTCAACTTGTTCTCTTAGTAATTTTGCTTGCATGTTTCTCATTTAGCCTATCTACTCTTGGCCATGTTCTACCCCCTACTACGGTCGTTGTTGCCCCACCTTGTTTACCATCAACCATGATTATATTTTGTTAACCATTCCATCTTGGTCACTTTTTTTATGCTATTTTCTATGCCTTTTCGTCCTCATGCCGTCTTCTATGCAGATCCTCCCAGCGTCCATGAGGTTTCTCGTAACATTCATATCTCTGCAAGTCTCGCATAATTTACTTTTATGTCCAGATCTTCACATACCTAGGTCGTTATCGACTGCCTCTACATAGTTTGGGTTATCATTGACCTTTAAGTGCCATTTTATTTTTTATTCATATCAAATCAACATTTAGATTCATCTTAATTACTTTTAGATTTAGTAGTATTTTTGTTTCTACATGTTATTTGCTTATCTATCCTTTACTTCACTTTTTCTTATCAAATGGGGGTTGACATCCATGAAAGGAAGGTAACACTTCTTGGAGTCGGCTTTTGGGAAGCCCCCACATATACCATCTAATCAATTTTCTTCTAGTCATTCTTATTTGCGGGTTTATCAGATTTATAGCGAGATCATTCACTTTGTGCCTATCTTCTTGCATCCATCACACATTTGAGGTACCATAAAACTTCCATTTTCTGAGTTGTTTAATTTTTTAGTAGCTAACTCATTAATTCAAATCAAATGAGAAAATTATAACAACATTTTTGGACACGCCTGGTGGGACCACCCTTTAGGTGATCCCTTACATTTCTTGTTATTTTCTACTTCTTTTGTCTTGAACTAACACTACAACACAAAGATTCACTTTTTGCTTGTTCATGTTGGGTTTGGTGCTTGGATCACTCTTTACTTAAAGTTTAGATAAAAAAGGAAAATGTTCTACATGTATTCCTCATTTTTCCTATTTTCTCCTTTTTGCATCGTATTTCCCTTTCTTGTGTGTGTCCTCATCAAAAATCACATTTGGATTTGGTTTAAAAAGAACCTTTCTTTTTATGCATCTTGCTTGTCACATAGCTTAAGTAAAGTTTAACTTGTTGCATCTCATTCTATCACACACAACCTAAAATTCACACATCAATCAACACATCTAAACATCTTCCTACTTGATGGACTAATTGGGATTTCATCACCCAATAGGAAGATGCCCGAGACTTCCCTAGCCATAAAAACATGAAACCAAACATAGATTTCCTTCTCCTAGGTACCTTGTTATCCATCCCCTTTTATTTTTCACACTTTCTTAATCAAAACATAAAAAATAAATTGTTTTCTTGACTTGTCTGATCTAAAAATGGAACAAAACTTTACCTCAAATGTTCTCAACAAAAATCTACCATGACCAAACCCCCGTGGTTGCTTCTAGGCCTTCTTCTAGCCCCATCCATGACTTCCTACTCCGTAGATCCACCACCTCTTGATCACATCGACTCAAGTAGATCCTATTTTAACCCCCATCACCTTATACCATCCCTACTTCATTGAAATCACCATGCCTATCCAACCTATTGAAATTCTCATTCCTCATGTATCAAATATTCCCATCCAATCCCAATCACCCTATCATATTCCTACTTCCCCCATCATACATCCCCCAAATCCAATCTTCACCACTTGACATCTTTGAAAACCCTTTCCTAATCCACCACCAAAAATCCATTTTCACTAGCCACACCATACAAATTTAACCCATTTTCAATCAACACCATACACCAAACACCTCCCCCATATCTATGTCACCTACCCCCATCCTAGATATTGTTCCTACGACTCCTTCAAGAGTTATCCCCACATCAACCATATCCATAAATTTCCCTACCAACCACCTTAACTTCTACCGCTTCTCTCACATCTACATCCAGTCCTACCCTTACCACATCCTCATTGGCCTTGATTGTGCCTACCTCTTCATCCACACCTATCTTACCCCAACTTACCATAACTAGCCCATTATCCACATCTATCCCAAGCACACCCATCACTACACTTATATCTACCACATCAAAAATCCACCCATGTATACCTTGACATCATTATCACATATTTCTTTACCCATGCCCACATCACCCCACTCTTCCACACCTAATTCCCCAACATCTACCATTCCCACATCTACATCTACTCTCACATCAATCACACCTTCTCAATCCACAAACACATCCACAATGCCTCTTAAAACACCAAAGACAAACACAAAGGGCATTCATACTCTCTTCCACAAAACCCTCATTTCTACACTGAACTATCCACAACCATGCCATCTCCCTCTCACATAGACCTCATCAATCACATCATCTAAACACCTCTTCTCTTTCTTTCCACATCCACACCTATCATTGATTCCACACCCGCATCTACCTCATCCACTTCATTAGATTCGACCACCTTACCTACATCTATTCCACCTTTACCCATCATACCATCCTTAGAATCAATATTGGTTCCTCTTTCCATGCTTCTACCCACACCCACCACATCAACCATCATGACCACATCTCCATCATCTCCCTCTTCTTCCACATCACTTTCATCATTCAAAGAATATTAGAGAGCACTTCAACTTGCAACAACTATAGGTGATCCTCCCATCTCATCCACACAATCAGACCATTTCTACATCAAACCAATCCTCACCTTCCTTAGACAAATCATGCAAAAATTACTTCCTCCATCGGCCATAACACAACCTTCAAATCCCCTGGTTGAAATTATTGTCATTCCTACCAAGGGTACTCCTTAAAATCCAAATCCAAGAACCTTGGCACCCTTCCACAATGATCCCTTGTGTGCCCCACAGAAAGATAGACATTCCTCCAACCAAGACCAAACCTACATCCTCCATTTTGGGGCCACATCCATCCATCCTAGGACCACCTCCTTCATCACAATCAATCAACCAATCCAAATCCAAACAATTTGACTCCCTCCTAGGACCAGCTCCTTCATCAAGAACACTTCCACCTACCAATCAGCCCAATCCAAAATCATCCAACCCTTCTTCTAGAACATCGATCACCATCAAAATATGAAACCAAAAGCACCAAGACCTCAAAACAATCCACCCTCATCCTCGACATCCACATCATCTCACAAGACCTCTCCTAACACATCCATAAAATCTATGTATAAGTCCTTTGACATTTACTCCAAATTTCCACCATCACTTCTTCCTATCAAGGCCTTTGACCCAAAAGTCTAAAGCCATCATGGTTTGATCCCCACCACATTTTCACTTATCATCATACCCTAGGTCATGACACTGAGCATTGTAGGGCCCTTTAGACTATCATCCACAATATTATTGAGAGAGATGACCTCCTCGAGGACAATCCTTCTCCATCTACCATCTCACCTATGACTAATTCAACTCCCATTTCTACCTCCCCATCCATAGGAGTCACTAGGTCTTCTCCTTCATCCACATCCCCCATTCTCACCACTCCTCCACATACCATTCCTCCTAGAGAGGGACCTCCCTTATTCATCGATATTTTTTCCTTACTACACCACCCCTATGATCCCTGACCATCTATCACCAACATCCCTTTTAGAGACCCCATTTCATCTCTTCGACATCCACTAGCTCATCCACATCTCTCTCGTTGGGGAGCATCCCCCTTCTCATTGATCCTTTCACATCTTCTTCCTCATCCATGCATCCTATCCCCATGGATCTCTTGATGCCTAGGGGACTTCACTCTAGGATCGATCTATTTCCAAATTAGTTCCTTTCCATACCTGACATTGTCTTGTCTTATCTATCTCATCTCATCTGATCTTATCAGCCAATATATTGTCATCTTCTTCTCCTAACGACCACCTTTGTGGCCATATCTATGTTTCCCTTGGGAGCACCATGGATTTATCTAAATTCCACCATTGTGGCCATATAATATCACCCTAAGATCACTTTAGTGACCATTATTTTACTTGCATATATTTTATGATCTTCATACAAAATTTATCTTAACCAAACTAAACCCAAATTCATCGTGGTCAAATAATCTTCATCTCCCTTTCTCTTTGGGCTTATCGGAATAACACACACTTCCATGGGAGATATATTTTCTCTTTGTGTATGGATCTAAAGCCATCCTTCCTCTCAAAGTTCAAATTCCATCCTTGTGCGTGTCTCTTCATGACTTCATCTTTGATGAAGATTGGGGGAGCATCTTAGCATAGCTCAAATTATAGATGAATGCCACCTCTTCTCACTCTTTAACATCATCATGTTTATCAAGAATGCATCAAACATGCTTATAATAAGCACCTCAAAGAGTGTGACTTTAATGTCAACAACCTCATCCTTAAAGAAAATCAGAATGTTACTACTCTAGAAAGGAGCCAACGTGGAAATTTTTCCCCTAACTGGATTAGACCATACATTATCACACATAAGTATGGGTCGGGAGCCTATCATTTGGCCTCCCTTGATGGTAAACCAGAAGTGGAACCTCTTAACGCTTTGCACTTGTAACCATTCTATTGTTAGCACATTACAAAGTGAGCACTTAGTCATATCTTTAGATCATCCCTCCATCATTAGCCTCTTCCATCTATCATTGTAATGATTTGGAATTATGTGGTCTACCATCACTTTCCTAGACATGACCTTAAATATGGGCACCATGGCTCTGCCCATAGCATTTTCCTTATGGATAGGTTCTCCTTCTTGGTGAGAATTCCATGATCATTACATCCATCACCCCTTGTTTACCTATTGAAACCATGCAAAGGGCTCACGGGTGTCTCTTGTACATTCATCATTTTCCCTCCTAAGTGGTCTACCTAGCTATTCCCACTCTTCCCCATGTTAAAGTCAAAATTCATGGATGCTCTTATCAAAATCAAAGCTATAAAAAAATAGACTTGCTCCCTCAAAGGACAATTGTTCATAAAAAAAAAAAAGAAAAAAATCAAATCAAATAAATAGATCGATCCCTCAAAGGATGGCTATCATGTATATCATTCTTTCCATCTATATCATATATGTATAAAGTAGACCATACCCTCGAAGGATGGATACTCTTTTTATTATGGCATGAAGGCTTCCTACATTGATCAACCTTCCATTTTATTAGCATCCTAAGAAAGCTTCCCATTGATCAACTTTCTTCTAAAACTTCCCGCATTGATCAAGTTTTGCTCTTTCCCCTTCCCAGAGTTGGGGCATAGATTTAGGGAACACCACTCATGGAGAACCCTCTTCCCACATACAAGTTACATCACAAATCCTTTTTCAGTGTTGACATTAGGTTTATGAGTTCATTCCATCCTTGTTTTTCTCATGATCTTTGGTATAACTAACTATTGTTGGTTATATGCTAACATCATGTTTTGGTCACATGTGCCTTGCGTTACCTAGATCCCCCTCTTGTTTACCTCCATGTGATTAGAGGCATATTTTCTGTCATTCCTTGATATGATGTAGCATTGTTCGTACCCATGGGTCGCCATCGTTAAGTTACATTTTATCCTAAACCTTTATTTTCACATCTATCTTTTATCCTCCTTTAATACAAATATATCTACTCTTATCTTCTCTCTTTATTAACACATATTTCTTTATCTATAACACTTATCACAACCACATCTTTCACATCTACTTACTTATTCTTACCTATTATCTTTTTAATCATCATTCATCACATCTATTTTCAAATTACCCCTTTTCTTAACATCACATATTATCCATGCATATACATTCATCATCATCAATCCAAAGTAAAAACATACTATCATCATTTACATCAATATCATCATCTGTGTGTATCATCTAATATCATACATTACAAACCAACCATCTAATCATACATTTTTTATGATCATCATCAAATATAATTAAAATAAAGTAAATCACATCATCTAAAAATCATCATCATCATCATCATCATAATAACATCATCATCATACATATAACATCATAAAATCATCATCATCATGAAAATCACAATATAATAAACACATGCATAACATATAATCAAGTAATCAATATATAAATCACATATATATATATACAATATATATATATATATATATATATATCAAAATGAATGTATCAATACATCATTGACCCCTAAGGGTTCTCTCTCAAAGTAGAGATATCAGTAAAACTAGTAAAATTATACATTGAAAATCTCAAATTTACCCAGAGGTCAAGTCCCTCTGTCTATCTATCGGCCTCATCACCTCCACCACAATGGCCCCTCTCTCTCTGATGTGGTTGAGCCACACTCATTGTGCTCCTAAATGGCCAGCTCTCTTGTCGCTCACCTCTGTAGATGATCCCAATATCATAGTGTCTTTGGTATCTTCGATCACGATCCCCTCATAATACTTAGCCTCTATGGCTAAGGATCTATATCTATCTATGAAATCATACCATGAGGTGCCATCTCTCCTCCTCCCCCGTGGTGCACTTCCCATCCACCACCCATAGCCTCGTAATCGTAAAAATAATAACAAGATCTCCAAAATAGACCCTATAGGCCTCCCTTTATCTATGGTACTGGTACCCTGTCCTCATGTGTAATAACATCCCTTATACTAGATTATAGTGTTTATCTAAACCATCATCTGATCTATCTTCACACGTAATCATGCCACCTTTGTAGGCTCTCCTCCATCTCTATCTTCACCGCCTCCTAGAGCGCACCCTACCTCAACCTCCATCTCTCTCTCCTCCTCCTCTCTCTCCTCTCTCCCAACAACCTGAGCTGCCCAAGCTATGGTCAACCAATCAAAAATCCCACTCCAACTCCTACGTCATCATCATTATCCCAAGGTGCTGATTGCCTCCTCTAATGGATCTACCATGTTAGAGATGAAGCTCCATCCTGTCTAACTCCTCCCTCCTATATAAAATAGGATCCCTAGGCACCATCTAGATGACTCTAAAATGTCATCACACTCGGTCAAACTACACAACCTCAATCATCTCCAACCATCTCCCTGTACCCACCTCATCCACCTCATACCGACCAACTCTACATCTACCCCTGGCCATGTGGGAAAATATTGGTATGGCCGCCATCTGATTTGATCTATATCCAACTCTACAAGTCGATCCACATATCATTCCACTCCTCTCTCCCCCTATCTCTGAAGGCATGATCGCCCTCCATCTCAAAAATCCTACTGCTAACTCTATATGGTCTCCAAGTGACCCATGGAAGCCCTAGTGGCTGAATCACCACAATGTGCTCATAAGCCCAACAATGAAGTAAGAAGCCTACATCTAATCCTAATCTCCTACCTACCTTATACATCGATAGCTCATGGTACACCTGAGCTAACAAGGTAGTCCCAAAAGAAAATATTATCTAGTGATCTACTATGTCTACAACCACACACACTAGTTGCCCATGGAAACCAGATCCTCCTGAGTTGGAAATGCATAACAAGATACAACCATCATGACCAAGTAAATCAAATGGCTATGAGGTACGCTGCCTACCTATACCTTAGCTCATATGAGAAACCCCTAAAGAAAATCTAATATGAGGCACATCGGCTCCAAATAGCCATGTCAATATTGCTAACCTACTGTCACTGTGATGGGACTATTTCTCCCCCGAATAGGCAATCAAAGGATGTGATACACATCCTCTAGGGTGATAGTCATCTCCCTTGTCCTAAACCAAAATGTACCCATCTATCGATCCCACCTCTCTACTAATGTGATCATCAATCCCACATCTCATGGGATCCTCTGATAATGCCTGAATCCACCTAACCCCACTACGGATAAGATGATCCCACTCGCATCTATCACATCCCCTCTGATCTACTCATATAGAGCTGACACTTGGTCTCTCAAATATATAATGTCTCTCTGGCCTGCAATCACCAATAAAACATACATACATCAGATCCTCAATCCAAAATCCATTCAAAATTCATTAAAATACATCCAAAATCCATTTTAATCATAAAAAATCCAATCTAACCCTAGTTGACATTGACCCAAGTTGGGTTGACGATGTGTTTAGGGGTTGATTGACATGCCTAAGGGCCCAATCGATGTCGACTGTCCCTGGATCACCGCTGAATACCCCCGACATCATCCATTTTTATAAAAAATGTAAAAAATAAATAAAACATAAATTAAACTAAAAAAAGTTTGGGTTTTGTTACTCACCATCCTCGCACCCTCTGGTGTTTCCTCATGCTCCTGGCCTCCATTTCTCAATTTTCTCTTTAATCACTCTGATCTCTCTCATCAATTACATACGTGAAAATGAGCATCGTTTGACCAATTGGGCTTATATATCCCCCGACACCTAGTCATCGCCAACCCCCTGGGTCACCAAATTGGTCATCGTTAATTAACCTTAGTCACCATTGACTAGCCTTGGTAGCCCTTGTTTTGGCTTCCACTTTCCTTTTGTGACCTCTCCTAGATATTCTCTCAAATTCCACTTTTGTGGCCATCTATATTCTCCCTTTAGGGAATTTTATTTCAATATTTGAATCATCCCCTTATCATCTCGAAGTCCACATTTGTGGCCATATTTATTTTTCCTTTAGGCATTTAATTCAACATTCACTCTATTCATTTTTACTCTCAAAGTCCACCTTTTTTGCCATATTTATTTTCCCCTCCGGGCATTTAATTCAACATTCATTCTATCCATTTCTACTCTCAAAGTCCACATTTGTGGCCATATTTACTCCCTCTTCGGGCATTTTATTTTTAATTCTATCCAATCTATTCACACAAAGTCCACCTTTGTTGCCATACTTACTCCCCCTTTGGGCATATTATTTCACCACCATTTTCCTTTTTACCATTTTTTGGCAATTTTTGACCTTGGGCCATTTTATTTCACCATCATTCTCAATTTTCCTTTTTGGCATTTTTCCATTGGGGCACCATTATTTTCATCCTCATCCTTTATGGATGCATACCTTTTCACTCGATTCCTCATGTATGAAGGATTTCACATAATTTTCACATTTAGTTGTGCATATTTGATGTTTTCCTATGACCCATTGGTCATCCCGACTCACATCCATTTGAGAGGTTTCCCATTGGATTCTCTCCATTTCACAAATGATTTTCACCCACTCACTGGCCCGTAGAGCATTTTCATTGTCTCCATTGAGACCACCCTGTGTCCCCTACCCACGTGATATCAAGAGTCACCACCATAGTTTTTATTTTATTGTGATCCTTTTACTTGGGGCATCTTTCCTTGCATTATCCTTTACCCATTTTTCTTCACCCACCCACCCCTTCATCATCTACCTTTTTCAAACGTGTCATCGATTTCCCTTGGCATTATCGATCCCTCATTTAAGGGGAGCTCATCATCACCAATATTTCATCAATCCTCATCATACTCTTTTTCTCTCATCATTTTTGTCTCATGGCTTGCTAGCACAAACCACTCGACAAAAAGGGAAAATGTAGACACCTAAATTCGATATCTCTACCCTTGTTTTCCCATGTGCACATATTTCACCATGGTCCTAACTAGACCCATTTTATTTAATTCATCTCCCTTAATTTAATTAAATTCCCACTTATTATCCCATCACCTATTAATATTTATTAATTAATATTAATTAATTAATCTTCATTAATTAATTAATTAATTAATTAATATCCACTATCCTAATTATGCCCTAATTAACTTTCCTTTTTGGATGCTTTTATCCTAAATCTACATCCCTATGCTTTTTATATATTTTATCCTACCTATCTTTATCCCCTAACTACCCATGACACATCCCTAAACAATCTCTTCCCGCCTACAAGCTTTAAAGCGCTTTTCCCATTCTTAAAAACCTGAAATACCAACTAAACAAAAATCCACCATATTGGAGAAAGTTTCCTCATAGTCGGTGGTGACTCATCCTAGTCTCCATTGAACCTATAAGATTGGGTTCATCTCTTTCTAAAAATGATACTCACAAACACACATGTGCGACAAAACACTTATCTTTCTTGCATTCTTCGAATCCATCTTCAAACCATAACATTTGAGAAATTGTGCCAACCTATTTACAATCCTTGGAAGCTTGTTTTCATCACTTGCGTGATTTTGGGAGGTTTACATTTGATTATTATTATTATGTTATTTTATCATTTATATCATTGTTATTATCAGACAAGATCTAACATCTTACAAGTTTAGTTACTTTAAGGACTTCATTATTACCTTATTCTCTCAGTCATTTTACTTTGCATGTTTCTCTTTTACCTATCTACTCTCTTGCCTTGTTTTACCCTACCACATCGTCGTCGCCCCACCCTGGTTGCCATCGACCAAGGTTTTTGTTTTTTCAACCATTCTATCCTGGTCATTTTTTCTTCCATTTTATCTTCCTTTTTCCTAGAGCATTATTTGTAGGTCCTCCCCTAATGTCCACATGACTTATTACATTCAATTTACATTCAGATCTCTACAGTCTGCATAATTTACTTTTTATCAAGATCTTCACATACCAGGTCATTTTTGACTCCGCCTCGCATAGTCCGGGTTGCCATCGACCCAGTTAGGTACCATTTTATTTATTTTATTCAGATCAAATCAACGTTTAGATTTATCTTAATTACTTTGATTCAATAGTATTTGTTTATTTCTATATGTTATTTGCTTTTCTATCCTTTACTTCACTTTTCTTATCAAATGGGGGTTGATATCCGTGAAAGAAAGGTAAAAATTCTTAGAGCCGGCTTTATTTGGGAACCCCACATATACCATCTAATCAATTTTCTTCTAGTCATTCTTATTTGCAAGTTTATCATATTTGCAGTGAGATCATTCACTTTGTGCCTATCTTCTTGCATCCATCACACATTTGAGGTACCATAAACCCTCCATGTTTTGATTTGTTTATCTTTCTTTAGTAGCTTAGTCATTAATTCAAATTAAATGAAAAATTATAACAACACCATGTCTTTTTCTTCATTGAATATTACTTTATGAATCCTCTACCTAATTCAAGGAAAGTACTTTGAATTCCGGGTTTCCATCTCAAGACACCTCTCGAGCGAGAAACTCCATTTCAAAAAGCACATCCTCTTTCCCTTCATGCTTCTAAGGTGTACTTCACCTACACCATTCACTTCTAGAAAACTACGTGCTTTACAACTAGAGGTAAAATATATATTGTTTTATTGATAGTTATAAAGAAACCCTAATCACCATTGTGTGTGAAACCCCTACCCTTGGATTTTAGATCCACTTGATATATCCTTTTCTCTAACTTATCCATTAAAACATGCAAGAGAATCCATCTTACATTTATTTATTTATTAATTACCCATATATTGTAAGAGTTGAAAATGTAAACAACAATTATTAACATCTGTAATTTTGATCGACCATTGTTTACGCTCTTTGATATCTTGAAATATGTTACCTCTAACCCCCCTAAACCATAAGTAATATTTTTTACATATTTGAACTCTAATTTAAATTTGAATATTATTAATATATTATATATTTTTAGTAACCAAATATTTCATGACTATAATTTGCAAGACATGAACTGCTTAAACGTAGACAAAACACATCATATATTAAATTAAGAAAACAAGTTCTGTTATGGAAGATAGATTACACGTTCTTCGTGGTTAGTTATTGAATGTACCTCACCGCAGTGAATTCGATGACCAATCGTGAGAAATTAAGTAATAATTCTAGATCCACATTGAGTATATATAATTTAGAGATTATATATCATTTCCTTTCAATTTCGTTAGATTTGTAAATGTTGCTTATTCTCTTTTGTAATTCGAATTTATATGATGCCATTATTATCCCACTATTAGACATATATTCTTGTCATATACCATTAAACACGCCATCATTTCAAATAATAGTATAAATGAAAATGCCGAACATAAATCATTCAAGAAATAGGATCGAATCGATTCAGGTTGTTTAGGTCTAGATTAAGTTGTTTTGTTTGAATTACTTTTGAGATTTGTTGGAAGTTAATTTTAATATTTTTCTCGACATTTTTTCATATTAATAATATGGTCAAGATCAAGATGATAAATTGGATCACATATCGATATTATTTAGGTAAGAAAATTTTAAGTCGTGGAATGCGTGTGGGACATGCAATTATTTAATTCACATGTTTTTAGTAAGACATGGAATAAGACAAAAACCATTCATGTCTTCATCTTACCTATCGAATTGAATTTTGTGCAATCAAAAATATTGATGCCATTAAATTAGAAAACAACAAGCTTTATTAACATATAAAAGATACCTTTAACTGATGTGTCTGATTTCTCATGAGACTCAATTAGTGGTGCTTGTTTGTACACCATATATTTTCGTACACTTACTCGAGATTACAACTTGAAAGGGAAACTACAAATTTTTACAGGATGCATCCATTCATCTTGGGTTTCAAACCCTTTAACTTTATGAGTTTCCCTAAATTTTATTGTGTCGTCTTTGTAATATTGAAATGTTTAAGTGGAGCACAAATAATATATAAAAATTAAGTAGGAATAATATGATTCATGGAAAACATATAGGGCATACAATCAAAAGCCTTAATTTATCTTCGACTCAGTATTACCAATAATTGTAAGGTGTAAATTAATGATATATGGCCCTATATCTACTCCCTATAATTAATTGACCTTACAATTGGATACAAGGGCTACAAAGTTTTTACTAAGGATTAATTGCGGTCATGTTCCAAACTTGGGACATGTTGGATTTTTCCCTCATTTATTTTTCCCCTTTATATGCAAATTGCACTAGTGTAAATACTATACTTTCCTGATCGTTAGCATGATAGTTGGAGAAAAACACAACCCCTAACTTTGCATGATATCGCTACCTAAGAATTCTAAGTAAACTATACCTCTTCATGTCACGACATGTCCGAAAAAACATGCATTCGATATTTTTTCTAACTACCCAATAAAGTCAAGATCTACAATTTCAAACAAGTATTCACATCGGTAACATTTTCCATCGGCTACTTACATTTTCAGATATCTCCCTCTACAGTTTTATTGCCATCTTCCACAACACGAGTCATCTCCTTCATTTGATTGGAAAACAAGTCATGCAATTCATGGACGATATATTTTCACATTGGATCCTTGATTCCTCATTCATTTCTCGATTTACTTCTCCACCCTCAAATGCCATTTTCTACACCCTCTTCCTCTCTCATTGTTCCTCTTCATCTATTTTTACTTCTCTATATCCCTTTCATCTTTCACATCGTACATTTCACATGTAATTTCTAGTATTAAATGTCTTCTATATCCCTTCAAGTACATTTTTGGTCCATATATAACAATTGTGTGGCTCTCTTTTCCTATTCATGCTATTAAAGAAAATTTTAAGGGTCATTTCAACATGTGCTAATTTAGGAAAATTTCAAGGGTCATTTCAACAAGTGTTAATTTAGGACAATTTCAAGGGTCATTTCAACAAGTGCCAATTTGATAATCACCATTTATAAAGTAATTTTACACCATGGACTTGAAATGTTTTTTCAAAGTGTTTTTATGTTTTTTTAAAGTTTCTTCTTTGTTTTGTGATATTTATATCTACCCTTTTTCTTGGGCGTGTCGGGGTCGTTGTTGGTTTCTATAGTTTCAAGTGATTACTACATTTACACAACTTTTTGACTAGTTGATTGTGGTTTTAGCTAGTAAGAAGTTCTCGATAGTTAATATCATGGTTGTTTATTGTAATGATTTATTGTCATACACTAGTTCTATCCCTCCACGATTTGTAATAACATATTAGCCTATTCGATCTTGAAAAACTACACATAAGTATGATGAAAAGATGGAAAAGATGTTGGGATAAACTAATAGAGTTCCATTGAAATGACAAGTTGTTGAAGGTGGGGAGCGTCGTTGTCGAGGATCTCTTTCACAATAGATTATGTATGTATATATACATGTATAATACTTCACCTTTTTGAGTTTATAATGATTATATATCTTCTATCTTATGCCATTATTTTAAATCATTTTGATATTATATTAATAATATCAAGCATTCACTTTAGGCATGACCTTATCTCATTTCAAGTTTACAATATTTTTTTTTTCCTAACTAGAGGAAATTGACATTAGACCGATTTCTTGGGCCTATAAAGCTCTAATACAAGGAGACCCTCTATGAAGTCCATATCAAGCCCATAATGTGGAATACAAAGCTAGCAATTAGAATTAAAACCATAATAAATTTTTTTCATCTAGTAGGAGTTTTCTATGAAGTGATATGGATACACTACATACTTATGACACTAGGAGTACCAAAAACAAAATGCTAATAATATATTGTGATAATAATGTAAATTGCTAAAATTGTTTAATTCAATATTTCATAAGTGAACGAAACACATTGAGGTACATGTTCATTTCATTTTAATATCACAATGGATCACTCCATTTTTTTCAAATCAAAATCAACATAAATATCTTCACCAATACACTTGCAAGTGATAAGTTCAAGTAAAATATTCTCTCTTATTATCTTGAGGATATGATAAATTAATGTGGAAATGTTTAAAATAAATTAATAAATAGTAAATTTATCATATCTAAAATATAAATAAACAATTAGATGTATGTTAATAATATTTCTAAAATCTAAATAAACAGTATAAGTGATTTATTAAATATATGTAATTTAATATAATTTTCTATTTGTAATATTATTGGGATATTATAGATCCCATGTTATCTTATATTATAGCTAGGGTTTTTAATTTGTTTACCCATATCTTAGATTAGAGTGGTATAATAAAATAACTTCCATATTATGTAGGAGCTATAATTAGTTTGTAATATTTTATAAACATTTTCACTAATATATGGTTAATAAATGAATAATATTTTGTTTAGATTCTATTATTTATAAGATATCTCCTAATCACCACCCTATTCAAGTTCGGTTATCCTCATCTAATATATCCCTTAATAAGGGAATTTTTAGAAAAAGGTTATATTAATCGAATGTTTCCCATATATAGGATATATATTTTTATGATAGGGTTAGGGTCTCTTAGAAAAAGCAAGGCCCTTACCATCTTTGCATTCAAAAATGATATATTGAACAATTATGAAACTCTATAGAAATTCATAATAAGTTTTGGGAAAGCTAAAATAATAAGGGAAAAGGCTAAATAAATTATAAATAATCTAACAAATATTGAGAATAGCTTACAAATGAACCCAATAATTTCATGTTTTTAGTTAATACATGGTACTTGTCAAGTTTTAGTATAAAACTCTATAACATTGTATAGTTCGAGTGGGATCAATTTTTTTTACTAAAGGAAAATAGTTTTGAAGGGACTATACCCTGTTATAAAAAGGCTCAACATCTAGATCAATCATGAAAAGGCATCAAAAGAGGATCTGAATCTAGATGTTAAGATGTGCCCAACAGTAGTTAAAAGAGTAGCTACTAATAAAAAGCAAAATAGGGACGAATAACAACAAAGCAACAAAATAACAACATACTATCAGAAACAAGGCATCAACTAGAGCGCATCCGGCCTACCCAGAGGTATTATTTCTTAGAGGCCCTTTCAAACCTTGATTTGATCTTCTGTAGGGAGGTGAAAAGTGCCAGAGTGGTGGTATGAGTTGGATCATTCATGTTCAGTTGTGAGATAACCTGATTTCTATCCTT